>OX638358.1:6364042-6815163 GCA_951812935.1 Hermaeophaga mercurialis | reverse complement strand
GTTACTTTGGCAAAATGGTACAAATGAACTGTTGGTTTCCAGAAACGTTCATGTTTGTCAGCAAACAGTTACGAATCGTCTTCGGGAATATGACATAAGAGCCAGAGTTCCAACCTGATGCCCCCGTCTTACTAGACAACATCGAGTTGCTCGGTTAGAATTTGCCAGGGAGCACGCGAACTGGGTCCTGAAGAATGGTCGAATGTTCTTTTTTCAGACGAATCCCGATTTTGTTTAAATGCATCAGATAGACGTATGCCAATCTACCGGAGGCCTGGTGTACGTTATGTCCAGTGCAATTTTCAGCAAATGGAACCTTACGGTGGTGGGTCAATTATGGTGTAGGAAGGAATCCCCTTTCATGGTCGCACAGAGTTAGTTCCGGTAAATGAGGGAAGGTTAACTGCGGATAGATACATAAGAGACATTTTGCAAGATCATATGGTCCATTTATTGGCGAGAATTTTTTGTTTATGCATGACAATGCACGCCCGCGCGCTGTCAGGATTTTTAAGAAATTATCTTAACGACGTCAATGTTCCTATTCTCAACTGGCCAGCTCGTAGCCCGGGCATGAATCCCATAGAGCATATGTGGGATCATCTTGGATCCCATTTAAGACACTAAATGTCCTCCAAAATATCGTAATTCAAGCTTGGAATTACATTGAGGATGAGTACATTCAGAATCTTTTTTTAAGGCATGCCAAGACGAACACAAGCTGTCATTAGAGCACGAAGAGGCAATACTAGCTATTAAACGGATTTTCTTTTCAGTTTGCCATTTTTTACTTATTTTACGAGTTATTTAATTGTAATAAAAGCATAACTTTTCCTTTTTAACTCACTCTGTAAACTGTTTGAATCTGTTTATGCACCATTTAGATATTACGAATTGAACAGCTCAAAGAATGTCATTCGAATGACCAATGCCGAACCTGCCGCTTCGGTTATTTCTGCGTATCATTTTTATAAGCGAGAAAGAGAAAACACAAAAGTGTGGTGCTGGTACCTCTTACTCTTGCCTGAAGTTAGCCGTGACGATGTAAAGTTGTACGAGGCGGAGCGAGGAACATCTACATACTCTTGTATCTCGCTCAACTTCGTGCTACTTTGCGAGAGTCCGGAGCCGGCATAATGCTCATAACAATACACGATTTCTTCAAATATTATCTAAAAAATTCAGTGCCGCGAAAATTCCTGTAAAGCAAGCTGATAGTGATGTTGCTCTTCTCATCATTGAGACGGCTGTAGAAAAGACAAATAAGAACACAACAATCGTTGTTGGTATTAATATTATTTGAAAAGAAACTTGATTTAATTCAATGCGCCAGGGCATTTGATTTTATCCTACTCCAGTAATCATTATCGCAACCGGAATTCATTTCTTGCTTCGATGTATGGTGCTCCAAAAAATACCACTTTTTTAGACACCCATAGATTTTTCAGTTTCGTAAAAAGTATACGACAAAATAAAGTTGAACAAATTTCCTGTCTCGCTCGAACATCTGCTGCTGCTCATCAACATTTGTACTGAGTGTATTCAGATATGTCTTGGTAATAAAATAGATTTTCAAGACTGGGGATGAATAAGAATTAGTAACGATTTGCAGCTACTTTAAACTCTTCTTGCAACTACTCAAGAAATGCTACTTAATACGATTTTTTGAAAATGAAGGTCCCATTTATCTAAAAAAGTAGACTTGTTATGTTCTGCAGCATGCCACAACCTAATGTGACAGTCAATGCAACTGATGATACGAACGAAAAAAATCAATGAAAATCTTTATTTTTTAATAACCCCTTCCATAATATATTTTTATTCATCTACATAGATCATGGATTAGACCCACAGGATATACCACGTAAAAATAATAGGCAAAGGTGGTGAAGAAAAGAGTACATATAAGTGAAACTTTTTTATCGAAAATCACATGCTGTATAAATTTGATAACAACTATTTTTGTAATATAAATAACCATTTAAGAGATATTCGCGAAAAAGTAATTTTCATGATTTGACCGTGAATAAAATTTTTACCACATATTGGATGGACTATTTAAAGGTCTGTGAAAATTTTAAGTATATGGGAATTTCGTCCAAGTTAAAATTTATTTTCACTGGATTAATAGGTATATATTCGATTGTACTGATGATTTAACTGATACATTTGAACTTATTTCGTTTGAAAACAATCATTGACAAATGAGTAAGGTTTTAAAAATCCAATTGTATATATAGGTAATGCGGCTGTAAATGGTAATATATATATGGTAATAATTACACGTTACATATACAAATAACTATTTTGACATTCCTAATATTCATATTAAATTGATTTTGTGATTATTTCATTGCAGACCAGATACTAAATAGTAGAAAACGACTAAACATGTTTTTTCTGTATTTAGTATTTATATTTTTTTGTCACACTTTGTATTTATATAAAATAAAAGCAAATAAATAGACGGCGATATATTCAATATGACCCGATTGTCTCTTTACATGTTTTTCATCCAAATAAGAAAACGGTCGTCTACCTTTTTTCCTTCGAACTTTATACATCGGTCTCGAGTTTCTCTTCTCTTTTTTTGTGGCACCAATTTTAGTAAATAAAGAAGTTTCGTCTATTTCTATTTGGACAGCTGCAATAATTTTTAAATAATCGCGGGATTTTGAAACGCTTTCCCAATTAAACATTATGTTAAAAGACATCAACCATCAAATTTGATAAAATATACTGGTTATAAGTTTTTCAAAAATAATATTAATTTGAGTCTGCAAACATTACGTAACTAGTAATTAAAATACTTTTGGTATTTTTAAGATTGAAAAGATATGAGTAGATTAAGAAATATAATAGAATTTTTGCCCCAGAATATGTAGTGAAAGTGGTTGAACACCCACCATATTCACCAAATTTAATACTTTATATAATATTTGGCTAAATGACTACAGAGTGTCTCATATGAGATAAACTTCAACTCAATTTTAGAAAAAAGACCTGCTATTGACATAGGCAGCAAGTAAACGTTTAAAAAAGTTAACCTGGAGGTTTATGTAGCATTATATGAAAAGTATATAACATTTGTCAAACGTGAGACTGTTACAAAAATAAAACATTAATCTTAAATGTTTAGTTTAGTAAAAGTATACTGGAAAACCATCACAACAATTATCTGATATTGGTGGAACATCTTCAAGAAGTTGAATGTTGTAAGGATGTAATTGCCAAACAGTTAAATTACTAATATTCAGTGTATGAGCAATTTTTCTACATAAAAAACCTAAAATATATTTTACTATTGGTGTACTTGTTATAAAGTGACACAATTACAGAAAAAATAACGAAAAAGTAACTTACAAGTAAGCTAGAATTCTCTTAGAAGTAAAATGACATCAAAACTACTAAAACTTGATAAAAAATGAATAGAGTGAATGGCTAACAAACATTAAAAATAATAGTGTTGTATTTTGTTTTTTTGTTGAAAAAATTATTATCTCGATGGAAAAACAGAAGACAATAAGTATTTCAAAAAACTATTTAATATTTCGATATAAAACAGCACAATAAGCGACAAATTTGTTTAATATTTTGAGTTTGGTATTCTAAATGTCCTCAAATATTACCCCATGGCAGGAATCTCAACCATCTAAAAAATCAATAATTATCATTCTGTCTATATATACTGTTGTACTATTTTAGAGGTTTATGTTTCTATAGATTTAAAATTATTACTAAGAGATAAGTTTGTTGATAAGAATCATATGATAAGGTGTAATATGAGCAATTATATATTTTTGAATACTGTTGTAAAAAATAAAGATTTTAAAACCAAAAATAATTTAAAATAGTTAAAAATGGTATATTGAGAATATTAGATACTGAAATATATAAGACAAATAAGAATAACAATTAAATATATTAAAATTAATGGCGCCTGCAACGAGGGACAAAGAAGCTAATAACCAATTAAAAATTTTGAGAACCCAGAATATAGAAACTAGAACGAATTCTAAAAAACGGGAAAGAGAAGATGTAGATAGAATTGATGATACAGAGAGAAGAGAAGAACAAAAAGGTTCAAGTAAAGAAAAAGCAGCCACTAAGAAGTAAATAATAAAATGAAAGAATTAATATTTAAAATGATAAAGAGAATAGATGAGAAATTTGAAGAACAGAGAAAAATTTCTGAAGAACTGGGAAACAATTTAGAAGAAATGAGGAAAAAATTTGAAGTAATGAAAAAATAAATTGGAGGAAAATAAAAAATTATGAATAGCGAGATTAAAGAAATGGAGTACAGAGTCATGAAGAAACTTGAAAGATACATAGAAGTGGAGATGTTGATGAAAAGCTGGAAGAGCAAAATGTGAAAATAAGAAAGATAGAAGAAAGGTCTGAGAAAATTGAAAGGAATATTTAGAAAAAGATAGAAGAAAAACTTAAAAATACTATGACGGGGATATAGATCAAATTATCAGAAACTACAGAAGAAGTGAAGGAATGTAAGAAAAATGAGTTATAATAACTAGAGAAATAATGTTAGACAATACCGTAAAATTTGATGGGGATGTTAGAAAGTTACATCCAAAAATGTTTAATGAGCAATTCGGTATAAAAATAATAGGATTAGAGAATATAGAGGAAATAAAAGGGGTTATGGGTAGTCTAATAAGTGGACACGCATTGTTATGGCGTAAAAAGAATTTGATTCAAAATATTGAAGAATTGAAAATTAAATTTTTTTATTATTTTTGGGGTAAAGCAAAACAAGCAAAAGTACGCGATAAAGTTTATCATGGAAAGTATGAACTATTCAGAAATAATACATATAAGAAATATGCATACAGATATACAAGAGGGCACAATATTTAAATCCAAAAATGAAGAAAGAGAGTAAGAGAATTAGAAAAAGTGTAAAAATAGGAGATTTAGTGGTAGTATAAACAAAAAAATTAAATTTAAAAAAATCAAAATTTACAATTTCGATCATTTTAAAATTAAAATTTTGGGGTACTGTTGTGTTGTTGTAGGGGCTTGTGTTTCTATAGATTTAAAATTGTTTTTGGGTTGCTAGGAGATAAGATTGTCGATAAGTAGTAATGTGACAAAAGATGTCAATAATATATTTAAAAAAATGTGTGAAAATAGATTTTTAAAACCAAAAATACATGAAAATAATTATAAAAATTGAAAGATTAATTAGATAAAGAAAAATATAAAACGAGTAAGGACAAACATTAAATATATCATAATAATACATTACATAATATATGTATCTAGAGGAAAATTAAAAATTTAAACAATTGGCCCTGATTTTATCGTCAGCAAATAGGAATGTCTAGGAGCATAACAAATGAACGTCCCTCAAACTTAATACCTTTTTAGCGTTTATTCAATTATTGTCATTACCCATTACATAACGTACATTTATTTATTATCTTTGCCATCAATGGCATAAATGCGACAAAGATGGTCTAGAGTTGACCCTCCCAGTGACGTCACTTTAGGATGAATCATTCGCTTTCCGCTTTCATGAGCTCAATAAGTTGCAGGATTTTATTTCTTTTATATTACACTAAGCAGCAAAAGTAAATATGTGTTTAAGAAAGTTCCAAAATATAATTCAAATTTAAAAATTTTTATTGTATAGGAAATCAAGAGTTTAATACATTAACAAAACAACTTCTATTGATCCTATTAATTACGTTTCCTTTAATTCAAATTATAATTGTACTTTTTGTATTTTGTTAGATACAGTTAAAAATTAGAGTTAAGGTAAAGTGTCTTCTATCTACAGGGTACCCCGGATCACCTTGTACACAAATTTATTCAAGGCTTAATAAATAACTTTTAAACATTAATATTTAATTGTAAAGAAATCAAATACCAACAAGCACGATTTCAAATATTTAAAATCCGTGTGACACTCACATTTTGCTTGTAAGCTCTAAAATAAATCAAATTATTTTAAAAACCGTTAAGCTTCTTTGTGAACGAAACATTTGTTATGCATACAAAAGAGATGGGCAATTAAAAAAAATTAAAAATAAATCGATATCAACAGCACCAGTTGCGCCCAAAATATGGCAAACATCTGTTAGAGTAAAAAGGAGAAATAAAAAAAGATATCAATTAAATTATATATAAAAAGGTCAAAAAACTATGAACGACACGTCAGGAGTTACACCGAGAAAATATACCTACATCTAGATTCTCTAATTTAAAATATCTGTTTTTAAATTGTACAGCATTATACAAATGTATGAAAGAGATTTATAAAAATCTTGACAAAAAATTAGTCTAGGTCATACATTTTGCCATACCGAACTGTGCTATTAAAATTAACTATTTGGTTGTGTAAGCTTTGCATAAATTTTTATGCTTCTTAGAATAGCGTCACGAATAAACTCTTCACAAGAATATTTTTCTAGATTATGATTTATGTAGTTCTCTGGTTAATTTCAAATTTGGATTCTTAGTTTGGGTCCAAAATAAGGAATTATTTTGACGGAAGTAATACGGATCGTAGAACAACTGATTGTACTTTGATTAAATAATGTATACAGGGTTGAGATAAAGTATGGAACCAAGGAAATATCTTTAAAATGAAACGGACGATATTTATGAAATTTTGTAGGTAAATGCAATGGGGCAAAATGCATTTTTTGTTAATAATATACTTCGGATTTAACCGGAAATACTCTCAACTTTTTTAATTTATTACCTACAAAATTTCATAAATATCGTCCGATTTATTTTAAAGATATTTACTTGGTTCCACATACAAAAAAATACATTAATAAATGTGCATATACTATAAGTTAATTTAATTTTTAATAATAAATAAACGTTATTTTTTAGTCGTTTAAGAAGAGTAGTATATCATTTGTTGTTTATATTATTTAAGAATATCTCTAACTAAACATAATAAGATTAAATATTTGATTAAGTATTAAGATGTATAGTTAAAGATTGTAGCGCTATTTTTAGATATATTGCAAGTGCAATAAGAATACAGTATTTTTTATTCACATCTTAGAAAACCGTTTTAAATATTTTTCAAGTAAAAAGTTGTACTTCCACAATACATACTTTTTCTAACTATGAGACAATACAATTTTAAGATAAGTAAATTTTATTGGTTGCAATATATAATTTTTTACAGTACACATTATGTCCTCATAGTCTAGTGCTTAATGACACTATTATATACTAAATAAATGTCAATAATGTAGCTTTACTAAATGCCAATATTGCACCAATAATAAACGCCAATAATCATTATAAAATAAAAATCTTAAATCGTGTATTGGCAATCATTAATTAAAATAAGAAATTTATAGCTATTTATATCACATAATATTTAATCAAATTTAATATTTTATTACGAAAAGTAGAGCATATAAATTTTTTCAACTATTTATTAACAAAAAGTGAAATTAAATTTTGAACTTCAACACCCTGTAACTTAAGTAAGGAGCGAATTTAAACCATTTAAGTAAAATGCTAGTACAGGGTGACACAAAAAAACACAATCCAATAAAACTAGAAATGATAAAAGAAATTAATTTTATTCATGGTAATTGAACCCTTAAAACTTACCATTTACGAAACATTGATGGAATTTATCATTTTTTTAAAATTACGTCCTTTAGATGGCGTCCTCCTGTATAAATACATTCTTGAAATCTGCTGTTGAGATTCCTCATTGACCGCTGCAACATCTCAGCTGGGATACTGTGAATTTCATCCCGAATTCTCTGTTTTAACTCATCCAGGATTCTTGGTCGAGTCGTGTACACTTTATTGTCGAGGTAGCCCCACAAGAAAAAATCACAAACGGATAAATCTGGCGATCTAGGGGGCCACCGAATCTTGAAATCACACGGTTACCGAACAATTATCGCACAGCTTTCATTGATAATATGATTATGAAAACAATATATTTTTCATTAATACATACTAACCTAGGATATGGAGTGGTGCTGTGGGGCAACTTGAGCATTATGAATAAAGTCTTTTCTTTACAGAAATCTGCAATTCGCATCGTAGAGTGGCGCTCATTGCCAGGAATTATTTAAAAACTATAAGATTTTACCTCTGCCTTGCATGTACATGGTGGAAACATTATTTTACATTCATAAGAACTTATTCTAGGCTAACGACAACTAAAAATGTTAGACTAAAATATAAATATGCAAAATTAGTTTATTACACTTTTTAACGATATTGATATTAAAAATATGAACCTCAAAAAATTTCAAAAATTTGTTAAAAATAATGTGGTAGACTCATTCTACCATCGATTCGGGTACTGTCAACTCACAAATGAAGCATATTTTGAACACTTCATTAATTAATCATTATTTTAAAATTGTTGTAATCTTTCAATTGTTACGTTTTAATGTAGTTGAATATAGTTTGTATTAAAAAATTGATTGAAACAATTAGACGTTGCCAGACTTCTGTTTTATTTATTTAAGACCTTCTAGACTACATAAAATCATAAGTGTTACGTATGGTTGAACTCGTATTGAAGAGAAGATTCCAAAATTACTGAATATACAGGGTGATGTATTTAAAAACCAAAGTGACTAATAATATCAGAGAAGAAACGGCAAATCTAGCAATACTGCAAATATCAAATCTGGAAACTCCGTATCCCAAAATAAGCTTATCCCAAATTTTGTAGAATTCGGACAAGCAATTTACGAGATAATTGGCCGTTTCCAGACTTTTGATCCTCTCTGTATGTAATGTTCTCTTTATATATGTATTAGACTACAAATATACTTTATGTAAGCAATAGAGGTCAATAAACGTTATTCTATTATGTCGTATTCAATAATGCGGTAGCATCTACTTATTGAATGTCTATTCCTAGAAAAAATTAGGGATGATTACAACTTGAAATTAAGCCTTAAGAAAATTCTCAGCTCAGCGGACCAATTTTGGAAGTTCAAAAAATTTCATAAGAAAACACAAACCTACAATAAAATCTAATAACCTATTAAGAAACCAAGAGACAAATGTAGTTTATGGTATTAATAGGTGTAATTTTTTAATGTTATGTATCACTGGCCCTGGAAACCAAGATACATTTTTAAATAAAAATTTTGTTTTTTTAAATAGAACACTCCGTATATTTTTACATTTTTATAAACCTCTGGCTGAGCTAATTTCAAAGATGTATCATACTTGATGTCTATTATGTTTAATAAAGGATCTAAAGACAACAGAAAATCACATTTTTTTTAATTGAAATTATTGTCTATCACTGCCTTCCTGAACACACTGTATATTTGGGACTAATTTTAAAATGTGAATTTCAAGACTGCCTACACTTTTGCCGCACCCTGTATATGAGTTTTATGAGGAGAAAGTAAAAAAACCTGTTACAAATAAGATTAAATGTTTTAATGATACAATTTTAAGAAATGTTAATGCTTTGATTCAAACCGTTCTATAAAATTTACTGTTGCCATATGTTTGAAAAAGCACAAATAAGAAGCATCGAGATGTTCTCAAGAGAAACAAACTATTCGTAAACATCCATCAAAGTAGAGATGTTACGGAATTAATTGTGACCATCTAATTATCCCCATTTTTTCAGCCACATTCATAACGTTGTCCCCACCTTACTTCGATTAAATTTCTTGAAATGACTACAAATATTTTCAAGAGCTCACGCTGCATTATCCAGATAATAAATCAAAGAGATATTCAGAAACACTGTTTAAAATAAAACGAATTTTGTTATACAAATAAAGGTGAAATAATATAATTTATCAACAAACAAAGATAGGATTTTAAAATCAAATAAGTCCAAAAATACCACAAACTTACAGCTGGATTTATAATGTAAATGTACGATTTAAATTCATTATTTTAAAAATAGACTTCTTAAAAAAATTTAATTTTAAAACAAGTCAATTTTAATTTTTAAGAGCCATCTCATAATGTACATCAAAAATACGTAATCGATTATATTTTTGAACACAATCACCTCATTCAAAGGTGTCCTAATTGTCTATCTAACGGTATAAATATTCGAATGTTTATTTATACAGCGTCAATCAAAATGATATTTTGTATTTAGTTAAGTAGAATGAAACTACTACTACTACTACTATTGTAGTATCTTCTACTGTTTTAAGAGTAACAGATTGTAGATATTTATTAGTTTTAGTTTCTTGTTTACTTTCTTCCCAATTTTGTCTATTAGGGCGTTAAAAAGTAGTGGTTCATTTGGTTGTCCGAAATGTCTTTCTTGTCCCTTATTTTATTTACAATTTCTCCCAATTTTTGCTGTTAGCGTCTTTAATCATTTTTTTGACCTCATTTCGTCGTGTTTTGTTTGGTTTTAAGTTTGTTCGAGTCTAAATAGCGTTTCCATAAAGTTTTGTTATTTTACACTACAGCTTATATTTCTTCACTGCACCAAGAAATTTGCTTCCTTCTGGTTGTGTTTCTTATTTTGCTGTTTCTTTATTATTTGTTTAAATACTATAAATCGTTCTTCTAAATATATACAACTTGCGTAACTTCTCTTGTGTTTTAAATTTCCATTTTTATTATTCTTAGTAGTTTGGAGGAATATAAAATAAAGAAACACATAAAATATTCTCAATATACGTATTGAATGAATAACTAAATCTGGGAAGTTCAATTATCTTAGATCACCTTTTGAAATAAATTTTTAGAAAAAGAAGAATATTGCTTAATACTGATTGGTTGTCAGGTTTATGACCTACCAATTTACCAAATAAATACAGTAAAACAACAATGTTACATTAAAAACAAAAGGAGACTCTCATAATCTCTTCCAAATTGAAATTGAATTGAACAACTTTAAATAAATTAAAATAATGTAGTACACCATCAATATAAAGTTACATTTTTTATAAAACTAATCGAAAAATACAGGTAATAATGCAAACCTAAGAAATAAAACTCAAGTTAAACCATGATAGAAATAAAAACTAGAAATAAGAAAAAAGTAAAAAAATTCAGTAGAGATTCAATAAGAGAACCCAATAAAAATAATAATAGCCCAGGTTTGGGTAGGGGACGAAAAAATGAAAGGTTAACGCAAGTCAAGCAACCCCTAATAAGGGTAGAGACTCGTGTAGGAGTAGCTCCTCTCAGATATGTAGGGAGAAAATAAAAGAAAAGGAAAAGGGAGTGCACAGAAGGGTATCGGTTGCATAATAAGAATTATAATTGCATTATAAAATGCAAAGCTATATCCGACAGACTTATAAGGCTAGTATAAGACAAACGGGAAACAAATACACACAATAATTATACAGGGTTTAAAAAAAAGATCGAATATTTGAACAGGGTATAGTATGGACCAAAATAAGTCAAAAAATCTTAATGTACATGGGTCCGCAAATTGAAGTAAATCTTATTAAATATCCGCAAAAAATATATCAAGGGGGTTTAAATCTGCCGATCTTGCAGGGCATGATACAGGCCCCTCCCTTCTAAATATGTCTCCATAAGTGTAACTTTATATTGATGGTGTACCACATGAATTATTTTAATTTATTTAAAGTTGTTTAATTCAAGTTCAATGAGAGTCTCGTTTTGTTTTTAATTTAATATTGTTGTTTTATTGTATTTACTTGGTATTTTATTATAAAAAATTTGTGATGTTTTTATAATTTTTCAGACCTGATGATGACCTTAAGTTGTCGAAACTAGTTGTCGTTTTAATAAAATTGTATGTGGCTTGATTTTGAATTTTATTGGATTTGAAAAATGAATTAGTTATTGGCAGGTTCAATATTCGATTTACTATCAATTGACTATCTGCAGATGATAAAAATCAATCTTGGAGTGGTGTGTGATGTATGAATATCCCATTTTAATAATTCGGAGAAATTATTAAAATGTTACACTAGATAATTTAAAATCAATAATTCTGTGAATCTTTTAAGATAATTTTTAATTTATTTTAAACTTTATTATATCCAAAATTGCCATCATATTCCTATTTATAATCTTCTGTTATGATAATTGGTATAATCAGGTACTACACCTACATGAAAATATAATGACCCTGTGTTCAATAAGTTAACAACCTTGATACAACATTTAAATTCATTAGATATATCTAGTAGGAGTAACGGTCAGACAGAATGTTTGCCATGTTCGTATTACACGGATAATAGAGGAAACGCTCATGTTAGATAAGATTTTTTATTACAGGTAGATAATATAGTTTATCTTCGCTTTTAAAACGGAATATGGGATCAATATTTGTAAATTGTGTTGTATCTGCCATCACTTTTAACACCAGATTAGTTTCATTTGTCCTCATATTTCACCAGCTACCACTTCATACACGGTGTCTCAATTTGGAAAACTAATATTCGAATATAAAAAAATAATAAATATGAAAGATAAATTATACTTCATATTTATAAATTTCCATAGTTACCTAAAGATTTCTTTAATAATTTTTCAGTGACTTAAGTGATTTTCAGGTGGCTGTAGATCCTTTATTAAAATTATTCTTACAAACTTTTTATAAAATCAACCGTTATGGAGCTATGGTACGTCGCGTCACCCCGTATATGAGAATTTTCAATCAACATATCTATACCAAAATAACATATTCTTGGAGATATTTGAATAAAAAACGGTTTGTTCTAAATTATCCTCAAAGATATTTGCCAAAATTATTGGTATTATTGGACTACCCCTTGGTAATCCTTCATTTTAAATATAAAATGTATCATCAACAACACAGTAATTTTGATTATTACATAGCTTAAATAGCTTTATAATTTCATTAATTAAATTTTGGTTAATGTTTTCCCTTTCTAAGAAATTAGCTATCAATGTTATATATTCAGATGGAGGAATTTTTGAAAACATATTTTATCATCAAATAAAATTAGTTTTGTGCTTTCATTTAATCTGTGTGTATTTAATTTATGTATCAAATCCAAAGAGTTTTTTTAGTGCATATTTTAATATGTAACCGTAATTATTAAAAGTTTTATTAAGAATTTCTGCTAAATTTGTATTTAGGACATTGATATAAGAAACTACAGACTTCATTAGTTTTGTATATCTATGTAATATAATCGTACCATATAATTTTGGTGTTTGAGGATTTTTTAAATTATATGTTTTTTATCATAGTTATTAAAAAGAAAGTTGATTGATTAACTAGTTCCCTAACATTATCTGAAATTTTTTTGGTTGTAAATCTTGGCAATGTCGCATCTAAACTGAGAGAGATCCTTCCGGATTATTTGGTATTTTTTATTGGCTGTTAGTCAAATTCTATTGAAGATAATTGCACTATGTAAATCCATGTTACCAGCCCAAGCAACACATTTAGTACCTGCTACATGGTAACGACTAAATATTTCACTCCATCGTGGTTTGCCTTAGTTGCCGCTAAGTCATAGGAACGGATTAAATCCGTTCCTGGTACCAAAGTGGGGAACAAATGTCACGTAGCCAAGTCGTATTTGCTACGTTCCGGCTACAGTCCCTACAACTTCATGGAATCTCACGGCTACATTGTAGGAACATTCCAGGGTAGTTCCCGTGTAGTAGCGTTCACTTCCGATATTTTCCATGTTTGTTGTCTTTGTTTTTCACATTTCTGAATATTACTTATCTCAACTTAACTTGTTATTCCATTCACTAAGGTTTCCATAACATCATTCTTTTAATACTTATACTTAATATGGCGGTATAACCAGAATTTTGATAATATCTAATTCATGTGTGTGTGTCCCCATGCTACCGATGCGTATGTCATAAACGGGATGATTATGGAACGTATCAGTAGCAACTTGGTCCTCAGGTTCAGCTTACTTCGTCTTCCTAGTAGACAGTTCATCCTGGCTCTTGCCTGCTTCACACGGTCTCTCACTTTTTCTACGTGTTGTTGGAACGTCAGCATCTTATCCATTGTTACACCAAGGTACTTAGCACTGTCGGTCCATCTAATATCTGTTCCGTCTAGCTCTATTTCCTCTTCTGGTTAGTGTGTCCCTTGGGTTTTCTCGGCGTTTAGAGCTTGACGCACCATTCGTGGATGGAGTCCATGGCTCTCTGGATGTACCTGGTGACTAGATGTGACTGGGTGCTTCTCGCCGCCATGGCGGTGTCGTCCAAGTGGAGACTCGTGAGAGTGTGGGCCGTCTTCAGCTTGTCTGCTATATAGATGTTGTACAGCAGTAGGCATAGAATTGCTCCCGGCGGGACTCCTGCTTCTTGGTGTCCTTCTTCTGATAGGATTCTGTCCAGTTTCATTCTGAAGCATCTGTCCTGCAGATAGCTGTTAATTAGTTTTAACATACCTTCAGAGTATCCCTGCTCCGTCATCTTACAGATCAGAACACCGTGCCAGACCTGTCGAATGCTTTGGCCAGAAACACCGCCCTCGTCGACTGGTTTCTGTTGAATCTCTGGATGATGTATTCAGTCAACCTTAGTACCTGAAGCTCCGCACAGTGCTGACTTCGAAATCCGAAGTGTTCTGCTGGCAGAAGATTCAAGGTTTCGGTCTGCTTCTATAGGATGCTCTGGATTACCTTCTCAGATATTTTACTCATAGCTGGTAGAAGGATTATAGGCCTGTAGTTCTGTGGACACTGGGGATCCTTACCAGGTTTCCGTATCATCACCAAGTGCGCCAACTTCCAGTTTCTGGGGAAGTGTTGGAGCCTCATTATTCCGTTGATCAGGGTCGTCAGGAATACCTTGGCTTTCCTTGGTAGGTTATTCAGCGCTCTGTTTGTGATACCTATCGTTTCCTGGTCCTCTTCTTCGTTTAGCTCCTCCACCTCGTCTTCTACTTCTTCTTCAAAGTCGGAGTCGTCCTTTTCGTGTTAGTTCAGTCTGAACTGCTGTTCCATGGTTTGCCTAAAGGCTTCCGCCTTCTGCTCTGGGGTGAAAACCAGCCCATTAGGTCCATGGATCGTCGGCGTCGGTTGTCTGTCCTTTCTGAGGGCTCTCTGTAGATTCCATAGGGCTGGTTTCTGGGGGTCCAGTTCTTCCAGCCTATTGGTCCACTCCCGGTTTGAGTGGAACCGAGTCATTGTATACTTTTTATATTTCGAAAATATTTTGGGATAAAGTCTGACACAATGTTGACAGTGGCAAGAACTATTTTGCCATAAAACTCCAGTTATTTTATGAGTGGTGACAACAGTTTATGTATTTAAGAGAAGACCAATTCAATCCGAAACACTAGTTTTGAATTTGTTTGGGTAATTAGTTTTACCTACTGTTAGAATCCTAGTACTCGATCCTTTAATGTACTCGTGTACCGAATGATCGATCTCTAAAAAAGGATTCGATCCCCCATCACTAATTTTTAGTAAACCTCGATGAAACTTGACATGACGTTGTGAAGAAAGGATGAAGTGATTCATTAAATGCTCCGCCAAATAGAGAAAAACGCATAATTATTTTACAGACTGGTAATGAAAAGTATTTGTAGAGAATTATTTATTTTTATCGTCGACGAATATTTAGAATTGCTGTGCTGATTAACATCAATGATGATCGATGCTTTATTTGAATAACGGTTTGGCGAAATAGTACCGAGTTTGCCAAAGCTCGAAAAGAAGTAATATCCACGTTTTTAAATAACATTGGTGTAGCATATCCTCCTATAGCTTTGAACAAAAGATCTGCTTGCTATAATGAAAGGTTTAAATCTTAAGCTTAAATACGATTGTGGGTGAGATGTTTGCTCATCATATTTATTATACGTTCAACCCCAATGAAATTTTATGCATGAATTTCAAATTAAGGAAAAGATTCTTCGATGAAAATCGTGAGTGGTCTTTCCTATAAAAAAATTCTCTCAGCTTTTCCCTAAAGAGATATCACCTCAGATTTAATATAGAAACTTAAAATTTTTGGTGGATATATACAGGGTGCAGCATTAGTGTGGCGAAGTACGATATATCCCTTATTATTGAAGTTACGAAAAAAAGTTTTTACAAAAATTGTAGGCAGTCTTGAGATTTACATTTTAAAATTAGTCCGAAATATACAGAGTACTCAGGAACGCAGTGCCAGACAAAAATGTTGTTTTTTTAAATAGAATGTGGTTACTAGTTTTAGTTAATAAACCAAGTCGGTACCTATGTAAATTAAAATTTATATAAAATCAAAAATAAAAAATAAATCAAAAGTCATGCATTTATGAGAAAAAAAAAATGTGATGGGTATTACCTAAGACATTTAAAAAGAAAAGTCATATAAAATAAAGATTTAGAGTTGACTAGAAATAAGATTTATAAATAACTAATAATAATATTAAAAAAGGTAAAATAAAACAAAAAATTAGACCTAGGAAGAAGCAAAAATGATCTCTTTAATAAAAATAAAGAAGTTATAAAAAAAATGTGTTCTATTAAGGTTCATAATGTATTTATTAAAAGGTATGTAAAAGGAATATAATTGAAAGAAAATAATATTTTCTTGTGATTGCAATTGTACACTTAAACAGATAATATTAGGGTTAGTATTAACTTTATTTATAGCTAACATTTCAAGTAGATTTAATCTACTACCCTTTTGCAACTCATGTTGGCAGGAATATATATGATTTGCAGGAGTTGAAATTCAAAGTAAAATTAGTGATATAATTCAATTTCACAATATTTCTATCAACTCTATATTACATAGGAGTTAATGGAATTCCTATATTACTTTAAAAATATTTAGTGCTCTCAGGGGGAAAGACTTCTTCCTCGTAATTTTTAACTTCCTAGTTACTTAATTTTTCGCATGAATTTAGCAACACCCTGTATAATGAGTCACTGTAGATGTTAATTTTAATGACCAGTCTAGCGGCCATTTGTTCCAATGTTCGCGCAGTCTTTTTATGACCCCAATTTACCCCACATCAACATGCTCAACCTTTCTGTCTACTTTTCGCGATAACTATTCTTTAATATAAATAGATATTACTAATTTTTTAATTGTTTGAAAACAATAATAAACCTACTGAATCGAATAGAATCGACAAAAACAATAAAAATTATTCATACTTTGCAAAGATACGCCCTACATTTAAATCAAGAAATTCAGGCGTTAAACCGATTCTAGTAACTTCCAGTGCTGCCACCCGGGGGTGGGGGCTACTATATAAGCGAACCTCGTACACCGCCATTACATTTCAGATTAACGCATCGAAGAGAGCGTCTGTGTTTTATAGTTAATAGTTGTTAATAAAAAGTTTTATATATCACAATGAGGGAAATCGTTCACATCCAAGCCGGCCAATGCGGTAACCAAATTGGAGCCAAAGTGAGTAAAATATTTTATTTCCATAAGCTTTGTGCAGCCTT
Source organism: Hermaeophaga mercurialis (assembly GCA_951812935.1). Lineage (NCBI taxonomy): Eukaryota > Metazoa > Arthropoda > Insecta > Coleoptera > Chrysomelidae > Hermaeophaga > Hermaeophaga mercurialis. The sequence goes on along the minus strand of OX638358.1, from coordinate 6,797,815 downwards.
CATTTGTTTGAAGCTGTAAAGGGCATACCGGCCATCTTGAGCCGGGCATTACTTTGACCTTAAATAAAAATTTTACATTCATTTGTTTTATTGAAGTACTCTTTATACGATTATATTTCATGCCTTTTATCGGATTTTCCGCAATAATCGGCGAAATGATGTTGAATATTCCAAATTTTAACCGGCCGGTCGTTATATTGATTATCCTGAAAACATTGACGTGTCTAGGCGTTGTTGACTAACGGTTTTTTTTCTCACAGGCGCTATGTTCTTATTAACAAATGTATTGATTTCTTTAAATGTAACGCGTTCATATCTACCATTTTAATGAATTCAAATTATTGAGAAAAAGCTTATTTAATATTGTCTTCGAATAATTTGAAAATTAAGTAGCACGCGATGTTTTCATGTTGGCTAGTACAGATTGTAACGGTCGATCTGTTTCACAAACGCCAACGGTTTTTTTTAGGATGCTGAAGCGGATCTGAAAAATTGAAACATTTTTTTATTTTTTCTTGTAATTTTAATGTGCATGATATTTAATTCCTCTACTGTTCTAATCTTAAACCAGGGTAATTAAAATACAAGCCACGATTTTAATTTTTTAGGCTGGTTCATTTGTGTTAATTGACAAAAAGGTCACATTTAAATTTCTTTTTAAATAAATGGGTTTTAGAAAAGTTAAGATTAGCAAAAAAAATCCATAAATTTTTAAATATATACAGGGCATCTCGTAATAAAAGGTACACACTGTGAAGCTAATATATGTACATAATTGTAAGGTAAAAATTCTAATAAACATACTCTAAAATAAATTATAGGGAACTGACTAATAAAAAAAAATATTGGATATTTTTTGTTTTAACTACAAAACTTTATCGCGAAATTTGTTGTCTATTTTACAGAAATTGCTTTAAATTTAAAAAATTACGTCTTTTTAACTTTAACAGGGGCGTACGGTAGGTAACGGTCCAATTATCCCCCGCGCCCTCTTCCTGCAGTTTTGCGCTAGCGTGATAAATTTTGATTTGGTTTGGTTTAACTCTTTTTAATTTAAAACAAGTCATGTATAGATCTATAGAGATCAATAAAAAAATTTTTGTTAAGTACTGTAGTTTTCCGTTTTATAATTAGCTGACTAAAGGTTAATTCTGAATAAAATTTATTACAAACTGCAACGATTTACGTCATAGTACTTGAAAAGTATATTTTTCGTCAAACGTATGTATGAATCGAACTTAATTTTTCAGTATAACATCTATGATTTTTCAAATTGTAAACATATTTTGTTAAAAATAGATGTATGTGTTTAAAATTCTATTCCTACAATTCTACCCAAAATAACTACCCCTCAAAAGTAACGGGATACATTTGTACCCATGATAAGATATAAGTACCTAGGGGTGCACATGTGTATAAATAAAATGCTTCTATGTTTATTATATATAATATGTCTGAAAAAAGTTGGCAACATATGGGAAACTTTTTTATTGTAAGTTTTACAAAAAAAAGTTATTCTTTATGAAAATCTCTGCTTTCGAAAATAATAATATTCAGGTATTTACATTTGACATTAGATGTAGGGTGTCCACAAATAACAAAAGATTAATAAGAATATTTTGACCACTTCAATTTCAACTTAAATTTTGCCAATTTTTGCCAAGTGGTCAAAATATTCCTATTAATCTTTTGTAATTTGTGAACATGTACATCTAATGTCAAATGTAAATACCTGAATATTATTATTTTCGAAAGCAGAGATTTTCATAAAGAATAATTTTTCGTAAAACTTAAAATAAAAAAGTTTCCCATATGTTGCCAACTTTTTCAGACATATTGTATATAAATAATTAAAAGTAGTCTTTTTTAGGGCCATTGTCCATAGTTAACAAAACTAACAAATTCCTAAGTCTTTAACTCTAAAAAAATAATTTAAACTTGTTTGGAAGTATTTTCTTATAGATACAATCTAGCAACTTGTAATTTACCCTAAATATATATTTTTACACATTTTTATAAAATACCTTATGTGGTATAAATACGACGATGCATCTGCTCATTTTCCACTAAGCGTTCGTTACAAACAAAAGGTTAGGAAGAAGTTGGATTTTTTGATATAACTCATTCGGACTTTAGCTTAAATCATTTGTATACGAAATTCATGTTGCTAACGGAGAAATAGAATATTAGTAATATGCACTCAACATTCAAAACTAATATCTAATTTTCAAAAAGATGTGGAGTGTTGCAATGTTTGTATTGACCATAGGATTGTGGTCTGTTTGAACTTTTTTTTTTATATAATGTGTATATTATTTTACTGAAAATGCTTTGAAACAAGTTACTTTTATTTTTTTATGTAATTGTAATTCAACTAAATTCTGTGTTGTTTCTTAAATTGCTGAAGCACAAAGCACTCACTACTAAGTTAACAGAATCAATTTTAGGATAAACTAGAATATTTCTTATTTTTAACAATTAGTACATAAACAGAATTTTTCTAAATTTTTGCATTTTTAACTTTGTCCTGTAAATATTGTGACTACGAAAAAATGTATTGTTTGTAATAGTACAATCAACGATAAAATTCCATATTACTCATCTTGTCATTTTGTACTTATTTTACTTCAAATATGTTAGAAACTGTTAGTAATTTACAACTTTTTGCATTTTATACCAAGAATCAAAATTATTTCAGTGGTGTAATACAAGAACAAATTTTGATTCGTTTTGGGAAAAACATTTTTTAACATCTTGTAATACAGATAATTACCCTTAAAATACGCAAATATTTTGCTTCTAAGTTATCTTCTTTAGGTTACATGTGGCAATACGTATTTATTAAACAATCCACCATCTTTATATTTATGTAAAATACTGTTAGCTAGGAGTGTAGTTTTAAATAAAACTCATTAAATTTTTTCTTGTGGTTGAAAAGCAATTATTCGGTTTGGTAACCATGCAAAAACTACTAAACGGGACTTTGAAAATGTTATACACATCGATTGTTCCTCTGGCAGGGTTCAACGCACTTATTTTAAAATAAATCTATCGTTTTGTTGCGTAACGCTAGTTTTTAAGACAGTCTCGTCTCTTAAATTAGATGGGAAAAAGAAAGTTGATGGCATGCTGGCTCTTCCTATCAAATGAAGTAGAGCATCGACTTAAGTGTAGAGGCCTAGTTTCTGTTTCATGAATAACGTATTGTTAGTTTCATTTTAGAAAATGTAGTGGAGTATTTCCAATTTCCCTGTGCAAGACTTACCTATTTATTAATTATTAATGTATGGCTTTGTTGTGATAAATTTACGCGTCTGATCTTTCTCTCTCTATTATCCAAATTTATAGGTTTCCAAAAGAATTTTGTGTGTATTTAAAAACGCGATCCGTGACTAAAATTCATGATCATATTTTTTTTGTTACGAAATTATACTCATTTTTTAAACTTGTTTGCCATTTATGGCTAGGAGCTTATATAATCGGTGTCAACTCCCAGTATTTATTTCTAAATATAGACATGACCTGAGTCATTTGCAATTATTAACATTTAACATGATTTTATATATTCAAAATGAAATCATACCATATTCGGCATCAAGATCGCTTTCTATTTTGGGTTTAAATAATACATGAATTTTGGTCCTATACAACAAATTTAAATAGAAATAGAAACATACAGATGATTGTGAATTTGATTGATCTAGTGTTTTTTATTTGAGAGTTCGGCTATTACACGTATTTAATGCTGATATTTATTGTATAGGACTTTTATTAATATTTAACTTTTAATTTAAGTAATACTTTTTGGACCAAAAATTGCCAACTTAAATTAATAAACTTTTCTAATAAGTGTATTATTAGAAAATGATCACTCATTTGTCCCATTTTACTTATCAACCTTTTAAAAATTTTATACGTGTTTTTTCGGAAGATGAAGTCATACCTACATTAGCTTATACAAGTGGAATGTGACAAAACACTTTTATACGAATAGGAAATTAGTCATTAAAAGTATGCGAATACCTAGAATAAATTCACCTACTAGTAATGTACAATTATGGTCAGTTAAATAATATTTTTGAAGGTGCTAATTTTGCCGCTTATTTACAATTATAGCGAATGTTACCAAATTCACGTATCATTTTAATAACTAAACGGGCATCGGCCCTAATTGGATTTAATCCCTATAATTTCTTTAGACAAATGATTGGTAACTTTGTAAATATTAATCTTAAATTAATTTTTATTTTAAATGTTTAATTTCAAGTATTACTAAAACTTCTAACATTTTAAGAGGTCTCTAATTTGAGAATAAATACCTAAATAATTCTAAATTGGTAGTTGTAATATTTTTTATTTATAAAATCCTCTAGTTTCATCTCTTTAGATAGTATTACTTAAAACGATTTTTTTTGTGTAATAAATGTAATATTTGATGTCATTATTTTTGTCTTTATTTATATATTCATTAAGCACGTTTTAAATTCGAACGAATTAAGATCCTATTTTCTTTGTCTCTTTTAGAACGCTCAATGTTTGTACAAATAGGTAAGGTAGGTAGAAAGTATTGATTTTTGTTTAGGAGGGCTGCGAGATACTGAATAAAAACCATTTATTTTCAGATGTGACTCACAATAGGATTTATTGCCTAAATAAATTGTAGAGCTCAAGGAGGTTACAAAATTTCATTTTATAAACAATTGGGTTAAAGTTCAACAGTTAATTTAATTACTCCACATACTAAATTAAGAAGATGAAATCATGCTCTTAAACTTCGATTGTATTTATTCAATTTCGGTACTTTCTCAGTACATTTTTATCTTAATCCTTTTAATTAAATTTATATTTATCGGTTTTGAGCGATTACTTTTACGATTTTATTGGTTTTATTATTTCTTCAATAAAATTTAATCTTGTGTCAAAAGATTATATAAATCCTCTACATCATGCACATAACAAAATTATTTTGAGAATTAAAACTTAAATAGAAAGAAGACATGAAATACAAATATTTTATAGAATAGAAATCGTGAGCAGTTAATGCGAATATCGAACAAATCGAGAGGAATGTAGGTGTTTTTAATTGTAACTAAAATGCGTTTACTTATTGGCCTACATCATAAACGCATTAAACCACATACTAGTTAATAAATATCTAATTGCGTTAGATCTAGAATAACTAGCCTAACAAAGAACCTAAACAAAAATTGATAGGGATAAAAAATATTTGAAAACACTAATGAATTGACATCAAGTAGATATATCGGAAAGTAATAATTAATTTTAATATCAGTTCTTTTTAAATATAGATAGATTTAACCTGAAGAGTCGGTTTTTAAAATTTTGGTTCAATCTCCCATTCTGTATACCTCCTAGATAAGTTATTTTTATATTTTGCTATCCAATTAAATTGATGTTTGACCAAACAAATTTTCTATTTTCTTTAATTTTTTTTTTTTCAGTTCTGGGAAATTATTTCCGATGAACACGGTATTGACCCTACTGGAGCCTACCACGGAGATTCCGACCTCCAACTTGAAAGAATAAATGTTTATTACAATGAAGCATCTGGTGGAAAATATGTACCCCGTGCAATCCTCGTTGACTTGGAACCAGGAACCATGGATTCTGTTAGATCTGGTCCTTTTGGTCAGATCTTCAGGCCAGACAATTTCGTATTCGGGCAATCGGGAGCCGGCAACAACTGGGCCAAAGGACATTACACAGAAGGGGCTGAGCTAGTAGATTCTGTTTTAGATGTTGTAAGGAAAGAGGCTGAATCATGTGACTGTTTACAAGGATTCCAATTGACACACTCTCTAGGAGGTGGTACTGGATCAGGTATGAGTTACCTCATTTTGTTTCAGAGTTCAAACTTTTTATATTTTTCAAGATTTGCATTACTTGAAAGTTTGTAGAATAAAAATTGTCATGAAATTTCAAACACATTCAAGTTATTAAATTATATTTAATAATCTAAACCCTAAATTATAGTTGGTTAATTATTCAAAAGAAAAGATAACGAAAACCTTGAGGTTACATCTTATAGTTTTAACAAGCATTTTTTTCTTGATAAAAGTTTTTCACTTCCTTTTTGAATTTTTTCAAGGTTATAAATATACTGATTTTGTTTTGATTTAAAAAATCATTTTGAAACTGAAAATACAGGGTATCCCGCATGGAGTTGTACTTAACTTAAAAGGGGTTCTCACTCCACCCCATACGAACCCTGGTAAATATTTCGTTTGCGATATGTGGAATGATTATGCATTTTGGGAAGAGTTTTAAACGTTCTTTTTTATATTGAATGTATGGAATTAGTTGAAATTTAATTATTTTTATTAATGTAGGTTGAATATCAACGTTATTTTTGTTATTTCAGAAATTTTTAAACCATTTACAATTCTACCTGTGTTGATTTATAAAAGCATCACTTACACCTTGACATTTCCTAAACAATATTTAAAATTTAAATTCAAAAACTATAAAAGCTCCTCTAGGAATGTAATTTTTGGATTGTGTTTTATTTGACAAAGTTATCTAAATAGTTAAATAATTAAAATTTATTCATCTGACATTTCATTCTTTGATAACTGCTAAAGTTTGTTAAAATATAATGTTGACAAGATCCATATTTTGATAGTAATTCTTATTGATTTCTAGGTATGGGTACCCTCCTAATTTCCAAAATCCGTGAAGAATACCCAGACAGGATAATGAACACATACTCAGTAGTACCTTCTCCAAAAGTATCAGACACAGTTGTAGAACCCTACAATGCAACCCTCTCCGTTCATCAGCTTGTAGAAAACACAGACGAAACTTACTGTATCGATAACGAAGCTCTCTATGACATTTGCTTCAGAACTTTGAAACTCACCACCCCAACATACGGAGATTTGAACCACTTGGTGTCGCTGACAATGTCCGGTGTGACCACTTGTCTCAGATTCCCCGGTCAGTTGAACGCAGATCTTAGAAAATTGGCTGTCAACATGGTTCCTTTCCCTCGTCTTCACTTCTTCATGCCCGGATTTGCCCCACTTACGTCAAGAGGCAGCCAACAATACAGGGCATTGACTGTTCCAGAGCTCACACAGCAAATGTTCGATGCTAAGAACATGATGGCAGCTTGTGATCCTAGACACGGAAGGTACCTTACAGTAGCTGCAGTATTCAGAGGTAAGATTTGTTTTATTTTTTTTCTACGAAAATATGTTTATTTTATAAAAATACCATTGAACAAAATTCAATGCAAACAATTCAAATTTCCCAATTAGTTTGGTGATAAGTCTTTAACATTTTTGTTCTTTGCTCTATAGGAAGGATGTCAATGAAAGAAGTTGACGAACAGATGCTGAATATCCAAAACAAGAACAGCAGCTACTTCGTAGAATGGATCCCCAACAATGTTAAAACTGCCGTCTGTGACATCCCACCTAGAGGTCTTAAAATGTCTGCCACATTCATCGGTAACTCCACCGCCATCCAGGAGTTGTTCAAACGTATTTCAGAACAATTCACAGCTATGTTCAGGAGGAAAGCTTTCTTGCATTGGTAAGGAAAAATAAAATGTCTTATAAAACCGTTTGATAGAAAATATTTTTTATGTGCATATCATTTGTATATTTTGAAAGAATGCATTATAAAAATGCAGCTAGAACAGTTAATAAAAATTGATAACGCGCAAAATTTACTCAGTAGGATATTACAGAAAGAGATAAGCGTGCTACCCTATGGTATAATAGAATTTAGTAAACATATGTTTAGCATATTTGCATATTTTTCCACATCCATTGTGGCCTTTTTCTTACTTTTCCTCATTTTGTTATTTCTTGTTTCTTTGTGTTTTTTATTACCGCATTCAATTTTTTCCGGACAAAGCTACTAAATATCACCGTTATTTTATTCCTACTTTTGTGAATGTGTTTAAAATTTTTTTGTTTTGTTTTATAAAGTTCTAAAAATGTGCCTTTCTGAGAAATACATATTTAAAAATTATAGTTTTGAGTTGGTTTCAATGATTATTGCACTTGAAACGGTGGTTTTAAACTGTATGATTTTTAATAAATTTTGATTAATTGTTTGATTGATTGCAGGTACACTGGAGAAGGTATGGATGAAATGGAATTCACAGAAGCCGAATCAAACATGAACGATTTAGTATCAGAATACCAACAGTACCAAGAAGCCACTGCTGATGAAGATGCAGAATTTGATGAAGACCAGGAAGCAGAAGTTGATGAGAACTAGATTTTTCATTTTAATTGATCTGAAATCAAAGCTTTAGACCTACGTTTTATGTTTCTTGTAATTTTTCTTTTATTTAAGCATATATTTTGTACAGTCTCCGACATTCCCGTTTTGTAAATTTCGAATATACACTACTTAAATTATTCAAAGACTGACTTTTTGTTGCTTGTGTTTCCGGAATTACAGGAAGTGTTAGATTTTTAACATGTTTTTGCATATTTTGTTTTTTAAGAAATAAGCATTAAAACTGCTGCCATTAATTTACTATATTGCATTTTATTCATTAACCCTTACTTCCTCGAACTTTATCTTTGACAAATTGGTAACTAAATTCATAAAGCAGATTAATATTTTTTTAACATTTAAAAATGAGTAGTAATACAACAGTTGGAGTTAGTTTCAATGAGCTACAAGGTGTATCATTTACCTGGAGAAACAAATTATTGATTAAAAAGAAAAATCTGAGTCAAGTTTACTAAAAGAATCTGTAATTATGTGAACTCTAAGCATCCTGTACATTGATTTTTTTAATTTTGCATTTAAAATTTTTTGAAAGAACTAAATAGTGCATCTACTTTCTGTGCTTTCCCAGACAATTTTGACTTCACATTATTTACCAATTGAAGTAATAAGTGCTTCGTTTTATAAAATATACAGTAGGTAAATATTAGATGTGGTGATAAGCAAATTTGGATAATCTGTCACCAAGACAACATTGGTATTACCAGAGAATCAAACAATAAAAATAGGAACAGATTAGTTGCGTACAAAAAATATTTTAACGTGGTGGTAAATACCTGCGGTACTAGTTGCACACCAGTTGATATCAAAGAAAAGATGTAACTCAAATGTCACTATTTTCAAGAGAACAAGAAAGCTAAACCTTTTTTACACAAAAGAGCATTAGACCTAAAAATATAGGTTGATAATTATTTAATAGAACGCTTCATAAATGATAAAATATAAACTTTCTTAATAAACATCTGTAGTAAGAGTATAAATTTAAATATAGTTTATTAATGGTTAACATTTTACATATTCAAATTTACTATCTAATATACTTTTTCGGTACATAAATAATTGTAGAAAATTAATCTATTAGTATTTACAAGACCTTTTAGCATGTTTATATCTTTTTTAAGCTTATTAAATGACTTATATTAAGTTATAAGCACTGATTATCATTAATAAATTCATATACAGAGTGGACCACAGAAAACAGTCCACCCCGATATTTGGCAGTAATCATTGGATTTTAAGGAAATGCTGAAACAGGTCGATTTTTATTCTAAGGCGGACACATTATTACGATACAGACTTCTGAAGTTTGTCAACTCCCTCCCTTCCCCAACCCCTTAATTTTAAATAGGGAATATACCATATGTGGCACGTCATTAGAAAGGCATTTACATGGAGTATTCAGGCATATGATCATCCACGATTTTTTTTTCGATATTTACAGCGTTTTTGCAAAAAAAGTCTTAAATAATAATTTAAAGTGTAACACTTCTTAAAAATGAATCGCAACGCCTATATTTTGCTAATGTTTTAATCCTTTGCGCTCGAATGTCGCCGTATAGGCGGCATACCATGTCTTATCATTAAAGCGGGTTGGCCTGTCTGTCATCCCCTAAGCCCATTTCTAAATTGCTTTCTTAAACCTTCTTTGAGTACATGTTTATGTAAAATTAAAAGATAACATGACATATAACTTGCTATCCTAAGCTTATTTTATATTTGCTGATATATTACAACCATTTCGGTATTCACATGTGCACCATTTTTGCGTTTTGAATATTACTCAGTTTTATAACTAACACGATTGGGTAAAGTTCGGTGTGTTTTTTTGTTATATTTTGTAAAAAAAATATTTGAAATGACCAAGAGAGTTTTACAAGATGAAATTGAAAATGATTGCAAACTAGTGACGATGAATTTTATATTGACTCGCCTGAAAATGATAGATTGGATAGTGGTAATATCAGTGAAGAAAGTGACTCTAGTAGTGGTAGTGATATAATTACTAAAAGACAGAGAACCATGCCTTTACTATCAAGTTCAAGCAGCAGTGAAGAAGATCTGAATATTACACAACCAAGTAATTTCGGACCATGGCAGGACGTCACATGTCATGATCAGGTACCAGGCACGATTCAATTTACTTCTGGGGATAAAATGGTAGGACCTCAAATTCCAGATACCTGTACAAAACCTATAGATTTTTTCAAGCTCTTTTTTACCGATGAGCTAATAATAAAAATAGTGGAACAAACAAATAATTACGCTAGACATAAAATAGCAGAGAAGAGGTTGTCAAAACGTTCTACATGGCACACTTGGGTAGATACTACTGTAGAAGAGTTTACTGCATTTATTGGGGTTGTCCTAAATATGGGTACGATAACCGCATCTAATATCCAAGAGTATTGGTCACAACAGTTTAACGCCAACATACCTTTCTTTAGTAGCATATTTAAAAGGGAACGATTTTTACAAATTTTTTGGATGCTCCACTTGCATCAAAACGATCCAAATGACCGAACCCTTAGGGCTCGAACTCAAAAAATCAGCCACTATTTAGATCATTTGGACAAACAGTTCAAAGAACATTTTGTTCCGTCAAGAGAGATATTAGTAGACGAATCTGTTGTTGGATTTAAAGGTAAAATTAGTTTTTTAACTTACAAGCCTACGAAATGAGGTATCAGAATATATGTAATGGCGGATGCTAACACTGGGTATGTTTTTTCAATTTTGCCGTACTACGGAAACTTAACTTCAGAAGATTTAGTGAGACCTGACCTACCTATAAGTACAAGGATTGTATTACATCAATGTCAAAATTTATTGGACAATAATCCAAGATGTAAAGGATATCATTTTTACACCGATAGATACTATACAAGCTTGCCACTTGCAGAAGAGTTGTTAAAACTAAATGTTCATTTGACAGGCACTATTCAAATCAACCGCAAATTTATACCTGATTCAATCAAAAAACCAACATTTGCCGAAGATAACACCTTTGCATGCAAATCAGGTAATTTGATGTTATTGGCATGGAAAGATAAAAGGGTCGTTACTACACTTACTTCGTGGGATATTTCAGGAACACAGCCTATAAACAGAAGAGTACGTGGAGGTAACTTACAAGTTGTAAATAAGCCAAATGTAGTGGTCAATTACAATAAATTTATGGGAGGTGTCGACCGAGCAGACTCTTATTCAGCCTCATACTGTTTCCAGAGGAAGTCATTGAAATGGTGGCGAAAGTTATTTTTCTGGGGACTCGAAATGTCCACTGTCAATGCTTATTTATTATATAAAATAACAAAAAACAAAACAAAAAACCTATGACACATCTAAAGTTTGTTCGGGAATTGGTTGACGAGCAAACAAAAAACTTTCGACAGGGGGTCCAAAACTTCTGGCAGACCATCATCTGTAGATACAGAAGAGCGGCTAAATGGTAAACTACATATTTTACGCCAAAATGATGGGAAGAAAAAAGACTGTGCGGTATGTTCTAATCGCAAAGTACAAGGCGGCAGGCGGGAAACTAAGTACATTTGTGACACTTGCACCCGTAAGCCTGGACTACATATTGGTGACTGCTTCGAACGGTACCATACATTTCAACATTATAAAATGTAATTTTTTTAACTTGTCTATAAATTTATTTGATAATAATGGTAGTGATTATGATAATGTTAGGTTTTATTTGTGTACCTCCCTTCTCAAGATTTATAATTTTTTTTATTTAGTTTTTCAAGTTTTTTTTTTATTTAGTTATTTTTCTTGTTCTAATGATAATAAATTATTGTGTTTAATTTGAATAAACATCTGTGCAAAAAATATTCTTTTTTAAAAAACATCCCATAGTTTTTGACATTGAGGGATTTTTGCTTTTTTTTCTAAAACAATAAAAAATTTCCACATTTTTATTTTGTTTTACACTAAGTGTATCTACTATGCAATTTTAGCGCATTTAAAAAAAAATCCCATATAAAATTAAAAAAAAATTCCGAGTAGATAGATAATTAGATAAAATAATAGTCTGAGTACAGTGTAATCACAAAAAACATATACACGAGAGCAAAGGGTTAATTGTTTCTTTCACATCAAAAGTCAATTATAACATGTTTTGCAAAAAATTAATAATTGGTTACTAAGGCAGTTTGTTTACCATTGCTGTTAGTTAATCAATTTAGGAATTTTTTGAAACAAATAGTCCGCATGATCTCCTCCGAAGATGAGACAGAAGGCACCAACGACAACCCGTGGAAAGCAGTAAGTGTCAAAAGAAAAAAAAACATTACCAATAATGACAGAACGAAGAATAAATAAACTTTGGCAGACAATGTAATTAAAATTAACTCCACAACTGCAGAGGCTTATAGAACTCTAGCTAAATATATGATGGAAAAATACATAGTACACCATACCTACCAACCCAAAGAAAGCAGGGCCTACAGGGTAGTTATGACATAAAAACAGAACTACAGGGAATGAACCACAAAGTCAGAAATGTTGTAAACATTAAACACAGACAAACCAAAGAACCGCTAAACATGTTTTTCATAGACCTGGAACCAGCTAAAAATAACAAGGACATATGTGAAATAAAGGGACTACAGAACAGAATAATAGCAGTTGAGCCACCTTGAGGAGACAAAAACATGGCCCAATGCTTACGATGACAAATGTATGGACATACCAAATCGTACTGTAATCGACCGTTTGTGTGTGTAAAATGTGGAGCCTCACATGACACTAAGGTATGCAAAAAAAGCAAGGACACCCCAGCAACATGTGCTCTGTGTGGTGGCTCACACCCAGCCAACTACAAGGGATGCGAGTTTTATCAAAAGCATTACAAGAACACTAGAACAAGAATAGAAAGACACTACAATTCAACACAACCAGTACCCAGTCCAACTACAACAAACCACATCACAAAACAACTCGCAACACCAAAACAGCTATGCATTAGCAGTGAGGGGTCAAACACATCAAATACAAGTTACCTCAGTGAAAGTCATGACATTACCATATGACCCAACAATTACTTCTGTATACTGTCCACCACGCCACAACCTAAAAAATAAGATTTCATAAGTCTCTTCCAAACACTAGGGCCAACGTTCATAGCAGGAGGTGACAAATTGATCCATCAAGACCTCAGTATTCCAACAATACAAGAGACAGTACAAGAAAGAAGCCGTAACCACTACCTAAAGCTATCCTAAACTACTACTACAGTCCCTAACCCAAGAACCAAACAACAGAAGACTGAAACGAAGCTGACCAATTGATCTCAAATAAAGTGCTAGAGACCTTCTCACTGGAGATGTCTCATCAGGACATTCCTAAGATCAACCTACAGGTCTTATAGCCAACAGAATAGCTCATAGAAAATGTATTTCTGATTGTTGTTAATTGTACAATAAAAAATGTGAAAGAAACAATTAAAACATTAGCAAAACATAGGCGTTGCGTTTCATTTTTAAGAGGTGTTGCACTTTAAATTATTTAAGACTTTTTTTTGCAAAAACGGTGTAAATATCCAAAAAAAATCGTGGATGATCATATGCCTGAATATTCCATGTAAATACCTTTCTAATGATGTGCCACACATGGCATATTCCCTATTTAAAATAAAGAGGTTGGGGAACTAGAAGGGAGGGGGTTCACAAATGGCAGATGTCTATATCGTAAAAATATGTGCCCTTTGAACAAAAATCGACGTGTTTGAGCATTTACTTAAATTCTAATGAATACTGCCAAATATCGGCGTGGACTGTTTTCTGTGGCCCACTCTGTATATTTCCATATTTTTATTTATTGTCAAAATTTTTTAAGTTCAACATGATTTAGTTACAGTGTGTTCTACGATATTGTCCTGAAAATATTTCGAAAACAGTTTAAACTATAAATATAAAATTATTTTAAAAGTATCTTTATTTTTTTTTAAATTTAATATTTTTTTCCATATTTAATTTTTTACTAATTATTACAATGTAACTATATACCAAGAATTAACTTTAAAACATCAATTTAAGTAAAGCAATTATACTTTTGCAGAAATTAACCAAGCTGAAAAATGAAGTGATGACTTCTTTAATGAATTGTTACTAAGAACATCATTTCAATTCTAGAAATCAAGTTCTTATTGACTTTCAAAAAATAAAATAAATCTCAAAATCAATACTACGCAACAATTTTATTGAACGAACAGTGAAAACTAGTTTCCGGTCTATAGCAAGATAAAAATCATTATTCAAAAATTTCAAAATAGTTAAACTTAAAGCATAGTTGTGAAAATATAGAAATGTCACCAAAAGCAACAGATTTACAAGAAATGCAAGGCTGCATTTTTCAGCAATAGGAGAAAACACCTGATTTATTAAATAGGATGAACACCACTTTTTACGAGGCTTTTTTACCTTTTGTCTTTTTTAGATATAGTTACTTTTATATTTGTAATAAAAAATTATTTTTTGTAAAATTAATATTTTTTGAAACATAAAGTTTTTTTGGAATAATTAAAAGTGTGCGTTTATATATTGAACTTGAAAAATTTAATTTTTTAAGTAAAATACAAAAATTGAAAACAGGAACTTTACTATTGAGCTTAAATGATACATATAAGAGAAAATCATTATGCCTGCAGGTGCACCCAAGGATTGGGTGAAGCGTCGTTACTATAAGTTTTGTATTAAAAGTTTAAATTGCCAAATAATGTTTATTATCTCTGAAGAGTTATTGACTGAATTAATTTGTTCGCTTTGTTCAAAGTATTTGTCAGTGAAACCAGTCAAAGTTTATCGATCAAGAATTGTTAAATGCGAAAGATGTTCTGAAGATGATGAGGGTACAGTTGTTTCTATGTATAACAATATCATTGCAAAAGGTATTTTTTCTTGTGTTAATAGGTAATTTGTAATATTCTGTTTTTATTTATTTAATATCAATAACCCATAATTTATCCTAATTATTTTGTGAACATAGTAACTAAAATATTAGGATGATTTTTATTTCTTTATTTCTGATGTAACAATTACATTCTAAATATCGGTTCAAACTCAGGATAGTTTATATTTTACAAAAATTTAATAGGCAATCAGAATCGATTCATAGTTCATTTTAGAGGTTCTGATTTTATATTCCAACAGATCGGTGAGCTGGTTTATAGCATCTCTACTTTATGTAAATTGTAACATTATCAGAAAAAAAAAACGAAAAAAAAATTCAACTTTAACGCCCTATATCTTATTCCACAGCAATACTTTATTAAGGTATATTTGGTCCTATCGCCATATTTTGGTCCAAATAACCTGCTCTTAGCCTATGTCCCAATCGTTATGAATCACCCTGTATATTAGATTTATTAAATGTTAAATTTTATTGGTATTTTTTCCATATCCTCGCCCCGTTTGTCAATCAAATTTTTTGATATTTTTTGATTATATGTGTTAGTAGAAATATAAAAACAACTAACTTTTTGAATATAGTAAAAAATAACAAAGAAATTATATATTTCCGTTTAAATTATTTTTTTTGTCACACCCTGGTCCCGGTTGTCATTACAAATTTTTGATATTTTTTTATTATATATTTTAGTAAAAATATAAAAATACAGATCATCAACGGACAATACAGTACAAATACAGTAAAAAATAACAACGAAATTATGTATTTCAGTTTCAATATTTTTTTATACCCTCGTAGTGTTTATCAATAGATTTTCGGGTATTTTTTGAAAAAAAAAATTTGTATACAAATTTAAAGATGCTTTGAAATTTGAAATTTAATTTTAGCAGAAGTCAACAAGTTTTTAATTCATTTATTGTTGAAAAACTATAATAAAGTAATTATATTTGTAACACTATAATAAACTCACTATTTTAGTATAATTTAATAATAACTGGTTCCACACATTTGCCCCTCACTGTATATTGTTACGATAGTATCTCCAGAGATTTAGTTAAATATCGCCCTGTACATAAAACTCATTTTTTATTTTCCAAATTATTATATTTACTATTTATTTAACAATAAGTAAGCGAGAGTTATGGGACAAGTAAGTAAGCGAGAGTTATGGGACAAGTAAGTAAGCGAGAGTTATGGGACAAGGCCGTCAATGAATGTTAAATAAATATTTTTAGTAGTCATGAAAATTACTAAACATTAGGGTCATTTTGGTGAGTAAAATAAAAGAAGATCGGGTGTCAAGTTTGGGTTCTCGGATGATCGAGAAGTTGATAGTACCTACCCCTGCGATTAAGTGTATTAGTTATTTAATGTGTAAGTTGGCCTCATAATTTATTTGTTTTCATTAGATAAATAAATTGTTATTGTTTTTACTCAGCCTCTTTAATTTCCATTAACCAAGTTACGTAATGGGTGAAAACCCCCTTAAGTTAATAATTATATTCATTTCGTACTTGTTCAATCAACGACGCCACTGTATGAGCTTCAAAGCACAAAAATAAGCAATGTTGGCAACCCTTACTTATTGCCAACATCACAGTCAATCTATGATCACAGTACCCTGTCATTATTCTTTCGTACTCGCTGGTGAGAACTTCATAAAATTATAAAATAGTGATTTGTGTTAAGTGAGAAGATGGGTTCATCAAAGAAAAGCAAAATAATAATAATTACAGATTTGAAGAAGAAATTAATACGATTCAAAAGGAAATCCTGTAAGTAAATAATCGTCAAAGTTTCTCCTACGTTTCCAGGATTAATTAGAGCTCTCACACGAGCCGCTATTAAAGAATTACCCTATTCTAAGACATGATTCATAATGTGAAGGCAAATTCTTCACAGTGACGATTAATATTTAATGGAAAGATAAATATTTATTACTATTACAGCTAATTAGTTTATTTTAAGTAGAGGCATGTACCGCCTACATAATAAGTCAATTTTTATACAATGGACTAATAAAAATGGCGAAGTTTTAATAGCGCCACCTATATTACATTTTAGATAGATATTTAGTACTGAGACTGTTGGTGATTTCAAATACCGATGAGGGCACTCGCGTATTTAAACAAATATGGCCGTTTACGAATAATTTGTGTAGTATCGTTATTGGCATTATTTAGTGAAAATCCTTTTTTTTTGTTTTGTATTTGTGCTTTTAGTGTTTTTAACTGTTTTATAAATTTGTTTAGACAATTTTAACGATGAATGATTTTTTTATTTCGTTGGCTTCGGTTTTTTCGTACCTTGAATGCAGTGCAGTTCTAGATCTATTGTAGAAGGGGAAGACATTTTGAAAGCTAAGCATATAATTTTAATTGGCAAAATATCCGGAACAGAAGCTTTTGTCGAGGTATTAGCCTTATGTTTACAAACAAGTACTCTTAAAGGTACTCCCTTTTCTTAGATTATACATCGTTGCTTTTGATTTTTATTTACACAATATACACAACTAACAAGAATCTAACAGTCCTAAAATTGCACGTAATTAAAGTAACCGGTGCAACGAGTACTCGTTAACCTAAGTTTAAAAATCTTCCGCTAGAGCGCGTTATCATTTTTGAGTCGCCAATAAAGAGAGAAGTTTTTAATAGCGCCACCTATATTATAATTCAAGTAGATGTTTAGTCGCAATGAGCAAAAATGGAGTCGGGAGTACTGTACCCTAAAAATTTGTGGTTATGTAGTACACAAAATGTGAGATAATAATTTTTGTATCCCGTGTTTTCAGGAAATTCTGTAAGTAAATATTAGTAAAAGTTTCTCCTGCATTGCCATGATTAACTCGAGCTTTCATGCGAGGCGCCATTAAAGAATTGCCCTATTCCAAGGCGTAATTCATAACATGTGAGGACAAATCTTCACAGTGGTGATTAATCTCTAATGGGAGGTTAAATATTTATTATTGTTACAGCTAAATAGTTATATTAAGTAGAGGCATGTGTCACCTACATTAAAAGTCAATTTTTATACAATGGAGTAATAGAAATGGCGAACTTTTTAATAAAGCTTATAATACATTTTAGGTTAGAACCCAAATGAAATAGAGGTTCATGAAGAAAGTAAGGTCTAAATGGATTTCATTTTTAAGAACTGGAATTAGTAAAGAAAACCTTATAGAAATTGTATCTAAATATCCACCCATTAAAAATTGTAGCCAGCTTATTCCATCAAAATTGAATGTAAGACCAGAGGATACTGACAAGTTTATAGGTAATCTAGTTAATAGCATAAAAATACTTGCAGACACACACTATTCACTGTTTTTACATAGGCGTATCTTCATAACACCTTTTTTGAATCGTAACATAAAGAAGATAGATGAAGATATTCCTATAGATACCTATCTTTTTGGGGACAATATGGCTCCCAAAAATCAAATCTAGTCGAGAACTGAAAAAAAATGAATCTTCTATTAAAAGAAACTATTAAAAGAAAAATGTAATCTAATTTAAATCAGTCATCATCTAGCTCGCCCTCGCAGAGAAAACAAGATACAGGCACTGAGCGGTGCTTACAAAGTGAAGGACTACCAAAGAGGCTCCTTTCACCGGAAATAGTGAGAGATGAGGTAAGGAACTTTTTTCTGACTCTTACCCTCCATAATTGAGAGAGTTTAACTAAAAATCCTTTGATTCTCAGCAAGATCAAAGGCTATAGTCTAAAATTTTCAAACAAATCTTTCCAACCATCATGGCCAATAAATTTTATAAACAAAAATGATAAGCCCCATTTTCTTGGCAGCAATAGAAAATTTTCTGGAGAAAAGTATACCGTCTCAGTAAAAACTTAGGAAAATTAGTTTTTATCTCCTATTAAGTTAATACAAAAAGCTGATGGTTCCAACAGATTTATTCTTAATCTAAAGAAACTTATTGTTTTGAAAAATCTCTTCATTTTAAGTTAGCGGATTATCGTACAGTCATTAAACTGCTACAAAAAGGTGGCTATTTCACAAAAATTGACTTCTATAAGAAGATCAGAACAGAAATGATAATGGATTATTGTGTTTTTGAGTTTTTTCGAATAAACTATAAAAAATGTTCCTTATTCCCCAATCAAGAAGGTACTTTTTTAGGTTTTGTGTTTTAATTCAATAGATTACACTATTTTCTTACCCCATGGAAAAAAATTAAAGGTTATAAACCTTACTAATCTGCTTTCCAATAAGTCATCTTGCAAAATAAGAAAATTTGGCAGATACATAGGTACCTTTGTATCAGTTGTCCAGCCGTTTTTACGACTGGGTGCTTTTTAAACTATTTGAACATGCCAAGTATAAAGCCTTAAAGACCAGTAAGGGAATTATCATTGCAAAATGCATATAACTGAATTTAAACATTGATTTTAAATTCGGGATTGATAATGTAAAGTGAAATAAAATTGCCCATTAGGGGAAACAATTTTAACTGAGAGACCTCAGAATGTTCCCCTACAGGTGGGGGGGGGGAGTGGCTTATGAAATAGTACACAGTTCATGATTTAAATTATTGTGAAATATTAATTAGAATTGATAACATAACGGCAGTGTCCTACATAAATAAAATGGGGGGGGGGGGGGGGTATTAAGCATGTCAGATTAGGAAATATTGCAAGAGAAATTTGGGATTGGTGTGAAATCCGAAAAATATAGTTACATGCATCTCGTATTCCTTCTAAACTTAATTTTATAGCAGGCGCAGAATCTCGTCGCACACCCGTAGATTGAGAATTTGAATTATCTGAAGGATATTCATTATGATTAAACACGTTTTTAGAACTCCAGATATAGATTTGTTTGCTATATTAGAAAACAGAAAATGTGAGCAATATATTTCTTGGAAGACCAATCCAAATGCTCTTACAATATATGCTTTCACTGTAAATTGGCAACCTTTCTTTTTCTAGGACTTTCCCCCTTTTTCAATGATAGTCAGCGTGTTAGGCAAATCTATAAAAGATAAAGCCAAGGAAATTATTGTAGTTCCAAGGTGGTTTTCACAACCTTGTTTTTCCGACTTTTATGAGTATTCTATGTGTAGTCTTTTTTAAACCTTCATTAAAGCTTTTATTGTTACGTTACAGGGAACCACATCCCTTATGGAAAAAACTTTCCCTGATGCTAGGCGTATTGTCAAAGAATCTTTCCTACAACGGGGACTCCCAGAAGAGAGCATCTATGCAATAATGGCATCAATCTCTAAGAGGACGCATTCTCAATGTGAAACCTGTTTCAAAATCTTGGTGGTATTTCTGCAATAACAACAATTTGGACCCCATATATCCAAGTTTGAAAGAAATTAGAAATTAGGTTTTTAGGCAATTAATTTGTAGAAGGGAAGTCGCACTCCTTGTTAAACCCATATAAGGCAGCTTTAAGCTTAATTTACACATCTCTCTGTAGAGGAAGGAAAATTCCTGATACATTTTATGAGAGGAGCTCGCAATATTCGACCTTCAAGACCTCTAGATGATAGGGACATGGAATCTACAACTAACTAGTTTTGTCATATAACGATAGATTACATCCCTTGGAAAGTATTTTTAGAAATTCTGATTTCAGACAAACTTAAAACAATCAACCGTACAGGTATTCAGCTTACTTTAATTATACCATTTTTTGAAGATAAACCACAATGGTGCTTGGCGTTGACTATTAAATATTATATTTTAAAAACAGAAAATTTGAGACAGCCAATCAGTGAATTTCTTATCTTAACTGTTAAACTACACAGAAGTATTTAAAGGCTGCCTCTACATCAGCTGCTTTTAGAGCGGGAGTCAACATAGACACCATTAAAAAGACAGCTGGATGGATTCAGGATTCTCAAAAAATTTTACAACATTCCTTTAGTTATAATGTGTTTTTTAGCGCATTTTAAAAGATTTAAATAATTTTTTTTTGGTTAGGGGTAATTATTAGAAGTTCACACTCCAGAAAACTAGATCGTTATATATATGCTCTGAACAATTACAAGTAGTTATATATATATATATATATATATATATAATTCGAGACGAAAATGTGAAATATAATTAAAAGAGCAAAATTAATCATAATTATATGAACATTTTCGAAGAAAATTATGAGGCACGGTGAGATTGCCAGTAAGTAAGTGTTGCCAACATCGTTTTTTTTGTGCTTTGAAGCTCGTACCAGTAGCGTCATTGATTGAACAATTGCAAGTAGTTATATATAATTCTTCGATGAAAATGTTCATATAATGATCAATGATCAGAAAAGTTATAAATATGCTTTTCTTAAAATTACTCGATTTTTTTATGATTTTTACTATAATTTTTGAATTAGTATGAACACGTAAATGCTTGTGTAAAATTTTTTCATAACGATATGATTTTTCACAAAAAGAACATTTAAATTTTTTTTCCGTTATTAATTTATTTATTGGGTACTCCTTATAAACATTTAAAAGTAATTACATGTAAGGAAAAATAAAATGTATATTAAAAGGGAACACAACAAAAACTACTGCGTTAGTTAGGTACTTTTATCACATCTGTTCTTGGTAAGACTAGACAAATTAAAATCACCTACAATCACAATATTTATATAATCTTTAAACTGTCTAAAAAGTAAAGTAAGTAGTATTCCCTTCCCTGCTTGTGTTTGGTGGTATATATACACAAGATAAATAAAAGGATGTGTCACTGTAATTAATTTTTAACAGGACGCATACAATTTCTTTTGTGCATACACCATAAAAAATTTCAACATGTATTTGTTTTTTTAAAGCCACTAGTACCCTACCCTCTGTGCATACCTGGTCACTGCAGCGATCTTTTCTTACCACCGAATTTCGAATACTTTATCTGTTAGTAGGTAGATGTCGTAGTCCTCTAGTACAACGTTGTTATAAAATATGTTGTTTTTGTACGTAGATCTCGTACATTTTGGTAGAAGCATTTAATTTCCTCGTAATTTTTCGGTTCTTCATGAGGGCCCTGAGACTGGTTGGGTGTACTCTTCTTCATTAAAAAAACAAGACACTAGCCAAGTGGGGCTTGGCTAAAGTTCGCGTTTCCAAGCCTCTTTGAAATTATCCTGCTTAATGGTTACCTTTACTGATGCATATAAGTCAGGATGTTTAAAAGAGTGCTCCTCGCAAATGACCTCAGGAAATTTGTTAATTAGCACTTTTTTGAGGTCATCTGGTTTGGTATTGGATCAAGTCTGGTCACATGTAGAGACGAATTTTGGAACCGTTTTTATTGATTGCTGCTCGTTATTGTTTCTTACCATGAAGCGTCTACTTTTCTTTCTTTGAACCATCTGCCAATCAGTATTTTCCTGCTAAAGATTTTGAAAATTCCGCTTGCGATTCATGAATAGCGTTCTTCACTATTCATTATTTATCTTGATTTTTTTGTTTTGTACGGCGGATTCGGAATATTCTGGACAATGATTGAATATCCATTTTAGATTTTGGCCTTCATTAAGGAATTTTAGCCAGGTGTCTTTAATCGACACACACGCTGGATGAAACTTAGGTTTGCACTTCAAACGCTTAATAAATAGCACTAATAAAATTGTCGTTACATTTGCCGTACACGTCTACCTTCGGCGCCATCTTTTTCACTTATTATGAACACTTTAAGTGCCGGTTTAGAGTATGTTTTCGAGAAAACGATTTTCCACAAATGGAACAACTAAATTTTTTTTTATTAATATGAACAATCAAATGTTCTTTTAAACTATCTTTTCGTAGAAATGATTTTTTACAATTTGGGTACTTCAATTTCTTTTCACCAATAGAGACAATAAGATGCTTGTCCAAATCACTTTTTCGAGAAAATGATTTTGCATACGTTGAGCACTTGTATTTTTGCTAACCAATATGAATCAGTACATGTAGGTTAAAGGCGCCTTTTTGAGAAGATAATTTCTCGCGAGTTGTGCACTTGTACTTTTTATCACTATCATTTAAGAAATATATTGACTCTTTCCATAACATTTTTCCCTATTCGTTCCTCTCATTCCTTTAATTAACTTTATCATTACGTCTATCTTTACAATATCATTGATTTCTTTTGTCAAATCTTGTACTTCTTTAATTTTGTTATCATAATTTTGATTCACAGTTTGATTTTATTGATTATTCATTTGCGTTACTTGACTGTACATTATTCTTAGTCTTATATTACTTCTAATTTTCCTTTCTTCTTCTTAGATTCTATTATCTTTTTTAAAATTCTTATTCCTGAACTCCTCTATTTTTTCTAGATATTTAATGTACACCGGACACATTTTATCATTTGTCGTATGTTCACCCTGGCAGCATTGCTCGTATTTGTTTTTACTAGCTTGAATTTTCAACAAAAAATTTTACTATGTCTCTACTTAACTGAATAGTGAATTTATTTGATTTTAGTACTTCACTCACCTGCCTTATGAATTCTTTGTGGTCTTTAGGAGTTCCTTCAAGCACTACTGGTCTTTGGTTTCGGTTTTTCTACCTCTTTCTCCTTTGTTTCCATTACTTCGCTGCTCTCATCCTCTTCGCTATCCTCCAACTTTTGGAATCTATTACTTATTTTAATTCTATCGTCTGTTATTTTTACCTTACTTTTCTTTGCCTTCTTGCTCGGCTTCGGTTGTTTCCATTCATCTTCCTTTTCGCTAGACTTTATATCTAACATTTCATCCACTTCATTATTCCATAAACTTGTTTGTTTTATCACTGTTTCCTCTTTCGCTTTCTGCTCTGCACTCTTATCAACGACTTTTATCTGTACATTTTTCCTCTTCTTTTGGTGTTTTTGTCTTTATTTCGATATTATCCTCAGGCATATTAAATACCTTTGCAAAACGCACTCTCCACTTTTGCTGTTCATCATCATTAATTTCCTCTTTTCTATTTTCTTCGTCTCTTCTCACTGCGCTCCTTGATCTTACTTCGTTTCCTTCCTTCCCCTGACTCCTTTTCTTCCCGTACGCGCCTTTCTCTAGGCTTTTTCACTTTATTTCGCTTGTTCATCTCCATTTCTACGTAATTTACCACGTATTGCTTTCCTCGAAAAGTGTGTTTTCCGGGGTTTACACAGGAGTGTTCCTGAAAAAGTATCTGCCGATTTTAACTGAATTGTCGAGAAAATGTTTTTATTTATTTCTATCAGTATGGACATACAGAAGCTCTGTTAAATTTTGAGATCATGATTTTTCACAAGCTGGGCACTGAAATTTTTTTTCACTTGTGTGAAGAACTTGATGCTGATTTAAACTGCTTTTACCAAAAAACGATTTCTCACAAGTTGGACACTTGAATTTGACAACTATATCTTGGTTTAAATTAATTATCTTTATGAGTAAAGGATTTTCCATAAGTTGGACACTTAAATTTTTCTTTGCCAGCATGAATAGATAAATATTGCTTTAAATTGGTTTTTCGGGTATATCATTTCTCACAATTTGGACACTTAAATTTGTGAATAACAAGATGCTCCTTATCTGAATTTGACATAATTTCCTTCTTTACTTCTGGTAAAATTTCTATTCTCATTATTATTTCATTTTGTTTCAACTTCATTTTCTTCTTTTATATTTAATGTCGTACTCGATGGCCTTCTTCCTTTCCAAATAAACACACTTTCAAATGTTTTCTTTTATTAAAAAGGAACAGTATTTTAATAACATAACCCAGGCAACCATTACAATCACAAGAATAATAATGTTATTGATAGTGTGGCCAACTCACCATACTCAAAATCACCAAACCGGTCACTGAGGTAGGCCACACGACATACAATACAATTTAAAAACGCTACATTAATTGCGCTTGTTTTCGTTGGTTATTTCGAATGTTCTATTATTCAAGTAGTAATTTATTAATTTAGTTACATATCTCGGTATTTTTTCCTTTTCTAATTCTAAATCCAAATAGTTCATCATTTATAATTTTGTTCTTTTCTAAATAATATTTAAGTCTTTTTAAAATAATTCTTTCCAAACCTTTAGATATTATATTTAATAATGAAATTGGTCGATAATTTTATGGGTTTTTCAAATCTTTTCCCGGTTTTGGGATTGGTATAATTTTTCCATTTGTTTGGGAAGTATCTTAAATTTAGAGCGGCCATATATACGTATATATAGTAAATTTGGACAATAATTTTCATGGGAACATTTTTTAAGATTTGGATTTTAAATTTATCTTCACCGGGAGCTTTATTGTTTTTCATATATTTGAATATTTTTACTATTTCTCTAGGGTTGGTATGGTAAATTTCGTCGTTATTTGGGCTTTCCATTATTCTCTCATATTCTAGATTTATTTGTTCTACAGTTCTGATATTTGATAGATTTTTTGTTAATTCGTGGTTTTCTCTTAGCTGTCTTCCAATAGCTTCTAGTTTCTCTCTCTCTTCCATATATATGTTATCTTTTCTTATAGCTGGTATTTGCTTCCCATTTTTATTTCTCTTTCTAATTTTAATACTTTTCCATACATTGTTATATTTCCCTTGCTGATATTTAATATCCAAGTGCAGTTGAGAGTGTCCAAACTGCTGGCACCTAGAGCACTGAGTGACTCTGTTCCTTCTCACGTTTTGCTCCCATTTAATTTTAACATATTGCAGATCTTTAATTTCGTACAAATTTATAAGGTTCACTTCTCTCTTGACGGTTACTAAGTAGCTATGGCTTACCTTGTTGTGCGTTGATCTTAATGGTATTATCATCTCAATTCTGCACTTTGTCCTATCTTCCGGTTCTTCTTTCATTTCCTCTAGGTCCATACCCGATGCCGCTTTCACCACTATTCTCTTGACTTTGTCCATGTTGTCCGTATATGTATAGTGTTGTACATTCTTTGCTTTCAATACTTCATTAACTTAGTTCTATCTTCTTTTTTCTGCACATAAATTTTGGTATTATTCTTGTTGAATTGCGTCATGAAGTGTTTTTTGTCCACTACTTTTCCATAGTCTTCTAAAAATTGCTTGTAGTTTCCAATTCCGCTGTTCGACACAATTGGAGGTGGCTTTTTGACTGCTTTGTTATACGTTCTTGTTTCTTTGTCATCACTTTTTTCTTCTATTTCTTTTAAGTTATAAAAAATATTTGTCGTTGCACTACCACTTACCTTATCAATTCTTGGTTATTTAGCTGGGTTCCTTGGTGTTTCCCATCCTCTTGTACTTTCAATCTCATCTGTTGTTTTATTACCATTCCCATTTCTGTTTTCCTTCTCATTTTCCTCGTATTCACCAGTCATCATTATTTCCTCATCCTCCTCCTCGCTGGAGCTCATTTTACTTTCCTTTTTCTTGGCACTTCCACTTATTTTTCTCCCACCAGTTAAGGTCTTCTTCGTTGGTTTTCCGCTTACATTTGTGGGTAAGTTCCTTATGAGGAACCCACCTTCCTTACTTTTCTGCTTTTTAGCCAAACGCCCCGCTGTTATGGCTCTTCTAATGTCTTATGTTTCTAACTCTGCTGTTGTTAGCGCTTTTCAAATTGTCTATTTTTTCTAATAATATTCTAGTTCGCTCGCTGAACTCTATTTTCGCAAAATTTTTTTCCCTAAAATTGATCAACTGGGGTTTCGAAATTTATTCGCAAAAATTGTTCAATTTGAGTTAGTAAGACTCAGAATATAATACAAAATTAAGTCTGTATGTTAAATACCTGTCAATTTCTTTAATCTTATCTGTCGATGCCAAAGGTTGAAGCAATTGCCATGAGAATATTTAAAGACGTTTTGGCAAATCATGGAATTTTAAGATAAGTATATTTTATCTTTAAATTTATAATGGATATATTCCACAAAGTAAGGGTAATGTAGCAGGGACACTCGGTATACAAATCGTGAAATTAGGAATTTAGAATAATTCGGCTTGGCAAACACACGTGCAGTTTTGCGAAGTTTTTTGGCAGTCAAGCTTTTAAAACGGCATAAAAATGTATAGTTTTAATAGATATATCATTTGTTTTGTGTATTGAACATTTCAAGTCAAAGTAAATTATTTTTGAAAAACCGTTTACATTAATGAAAACGGTGAGGGATGTAATCCATAAAGTAACTATGTTGTATAATTAAGGGACCGATTAGGTAAATTGCATACATCAAATAATTTAAATAATAATTTAGTATTGTTGCATAACTTAATTCATAATTTCATAAATTTTTGCCAGCTTTATCAGTGGGGGGTTCCAAACGGTCCAGCCAATAGCCACGTGTTTAGATAGGGGTGGTTTTCGAAAAATAGTCGAGAAATGTCCGGATTGGTTGAGACAGAATTGGGCCGAGTTAAATTCAAGGGGAGGACAAATTTAAGTAATTAGGAATATAATCTTTAAAGAGAAAATTCGCGCGAAGGATAAGATTGTCACTTGAATTTGCGCTTCGTCTGAGTAGCATTTAGATATTTCTCGTATTTCGTCCTCTTTGTTCAAGAGTAAGGAAGCACCTTTTTAAGTAGTTCGGTTAATTAACTTCGAATTAACTCCCACTGGTAAATTCGGTCAATTAAATTTTAGTAAAATCATTTGTATGTTAATTATTGTAAAAAGTTAAAGATATGTGAAATTGTTTAGTTTTGTCGTTGATTTAGGTTGTAGTTAATTTGTTATAATCGTTCTCAATAAATGAAGAAAAACCGAACATTTGGTCTTTTATTCGACTCTAGTTAAGTACCAGCGATGGTCTGAGCTGGTACTGAAACTTGGGAAGACGAACCTTAACCTGATAAGTGACTTTTGATTAATCGAAGTAATGCACTAGAGACCGTGTAGTCAGTATCAAATTGCTGACAATTCCACTATCTAAGAATCCATGCGTTTCCGCTCGGCGCATACCAACATCTGAGATATTTTAACAATATTAGAATATAGTACTTACTCAGACTTGTTAGAACATGTGCAGAGAAGATTTAAAAAAAAATTGAGTTTCACTGAGGATCGTTCGTATCCACCTCAGAGTACTCCACATGATGAACTGTTCAAAAGATTCTATTTCAGCTCATTGGAAAATAGGAGAATATTAAACTCTCTTAAATTCCTTCATAAAGTAATGAATTCAGATATTAATTGTAATGAAATTTTAAGCTTATTGAAGTTTCGGGTGCCTTGAGTCATCTCAAGATATTCAGCCACTTTTACTAATCCGCTCCCTAGACTTATATTTTAAAATTCTCTCCTCTATATTTTATGTGCAAAAAATTATAATCTAGAAGATAGCCCGGCATATTTGGACATTTTTAAGCGTAGTATTAATCTTATAATGATTTATTTCAGATAAATTTCATTTCTATTTTTCTTTTGTATTTTATGACTTATTTACTTTGTGTTTGTTAGTAATTTATTGTTTAATTTTCAATGTATTTATGTAGTTTTTGAAATGTATTGTTAACTTTTTCTCACTCTGTAAATTGTTTCTTAATTGTAAAGTATAAAGAACAAATTGTTGTTCTTAAACTGCCTGGGAACATTTAATTTAATTTTCTCAAAAAGTTTTGGACAATTAGTTATGCCATTAATTAATTTAAAAATGAAAGTGACATCGGTCATTATTCTCCTTTGTACAAAAGTATTGACATTCAGAATGCCCCTGACATTATCTCTCTGATACTCATATACATTTATGTTCAACTTAAAAGCAGCAAACCTTAAAAATCTGCCTTGAACTCTCTCAATTCTATCTTTATTGAACCTGGTAGAAGGGAGACCAAACAATCGATCTGTATTCTAGAATTGATCTAATGAGAGAAAAGTATAACATTTTTGTTGTATTCAGTTCTCACAATTCCTGATCACAAACCCCAACATTCTCATTCCTTTTAGACTAATCTCTGTGATATGCTGAGTAAATGTGAGTTTTTCGTCAAATAAAATATTAAAAAAAAGGCATTCATGCAGTTAAGAATTTTTGTTATTCTCAGCTAAAGGCAATCACATTAAATTAAATTACGAGGGCTGCTCCCAATATTTGTGGAATCTATGTGAAACAATGTAATTAAAGACATAAAATATTCTAAATAACTTTATTGCTTTTCAAAGTATTCACCTTGAACATCAATACATTTTTACATTCTCTCGAACCAAGTTGCAAAACATTTTTTCCACTCTGCAGAGCGCACTTCAGAAACAAGTGCTTTGAACTTCTTTAATGCCGCCTCAGGTGAAGAAGAAAAGCGATCACTACGTATTTTATTTTTATTGTAGGAAACGAAAAATATTCACAAGGTGATAAATCAGGTGAATATGGGTAATGTGCCATTAATTCAACATTTTTATTGACCAAGAAGTCAATGGTTTGACGTGCTGAATGGGAGCTACTCGTAGCATTGTCATGGTGAAGAATAATTCGCTGTTTTGTATTATTTGCTCTCAATATATCGATGAATTCTGACAAACAAATTGTAGAATACCAATGGGCGTTTACTGTTTTTCTATCTTCCAATGTGACGACTGCCACATGTCCAGTCAAACTAAAGAAACAAGTAATCATTTTTTCCCCAGCACTGCGCGATGGGACTACTTTTGTTGGCTTTTGCTCACCTTCAAATACCCAAACGGTCGACTGTTGTTTTGTTTCAGGGTCGTACACATAAATCCATGTTTCGTCTCCAGTAATAATTAGAGTTTATAATACTTATAATAAAAAGAAAAAGTTTAATTTAATTTCCTTCTTTTCTTCGGTAAGCCTATAGCCGTTAGAGATCGTCCTTTTGGCCTACCTCTTTGTTTAATGGTACTCTAAAAAATAAATATAAACATTAAAATAGTTTCAAGCAGGCGTATGTGTATTTCAACTCACAGGTAAAGATATGCTTCGAAAAGATGATACACAATCCTCAACATCATAATTCATGTCACAAACAATCTCTTCTTGTACATCTTCTTGTAGATCTTGAATCTCCAACAGTGTTTCTGAGGAATATTGAGTACCCTCCGCCTCCGGTTGATATGAATTTGCAGTATTATCTTGTCTTGAAGTTGAAGAAGTGTTACAATAACTGTAATTACGATCCGGCAGCATTTGAATAGTTGTATGGTTGTCGTGCAATTCAATTGGCTTTTTATGTGAATTATTTGGGATTTCATCCAAGTCACTTACTAGCTCAATTTTATTTAATTTTTCCCAATTTTCTCCCAATTTTATTAACATATTCACTCTCTCCTGAAATTTTGTTACTGACACTTCACTACATAGAGTAGATAATTTAAGGCAAACTGCCTGGGCTTTTTTAAAGTTCTCATGGGATGTTAGTGGTTTAACTTTATCTGAAATATTACAGTTGATTTTTACTTCAGGTAAACCTAAACCATTAGAAGAGCTTTCTGCTGTACTAGTGGATGCCTCTATTGAAATAGGTTTTTTACATTAATTTCTGCAGGGCAATTTTGTTTCAAAGTCCTACAAAAATGGAAAGTTTAAAATTATACCTATTTTATAATATTCCAGTTAATTACCCCACATGTTTACGCTTTGGGTCCTTATTTTTACTTGGTCTAAACTCCTGCCCCCCATGTATGCATGAGTACTTTATGATATAATATTTTAACTCAGGATTTGCTTTTTCGTACACTCTTGGACAGTGATTTTTAGCACTTTTTAATGTTTTTGAATCTCTTTTCCAAAACTGCATCCTATTTTCCTTTTCATATTTATTTACAG
Organism: Hermaeophaga mercurialis; assembly: GCA_951812935.1. Taxonomy (NCBI): domain Eukaryota; kingdom Metazoa; phylum Arthropoda; class Insecta; order Coleoptera; family Chrysomelidae; genus Hermaeophaga; species Hermaeophaga mercurialis. The sequence goes on along the minus strand of OX638358.1, from coordinate 6,766,952 downwards.
CTTGGCATAAATTATCATAACATGAAAAAGAATAATTTATTTTCATCTTTATCAATCAAACAGCAGAAATAAAATTCATCCAACGGAACGTTAACGTTAGAGGTTGAGGACGTTGAGGTTATGTATTATGCAGTTGCATGGTGCATCAGTCATAGTCAACGATAGTCAACAGCCTGCGCAGTCGTGAGTCGTGACTCCGCCCGTTCGGGATTTTAATTTTTTGGTACCGATCCCACGTACGGGATTTTATCCACTTCCTTAATTTAATGAATTTAAATATAAAAAAACACTAATCTTATCTTCTTCTTCCATAAGTAAAATTTCATATCCAAAAGGTCACTTCACATACTCGCGATTAACCGGATCTTAAACCGCATGAAATCCTCTACGAAAACGAAAAAAATTGAAAGCGTTTTAATTTTTAAACTAATTAATAAAAATCGAACAGAATTATTTGATTTTTAGACCGTTCGCGGCGACGAACACTCAAATAATGATTTTTTTTTCGATACATTCATCTCTTAGTCATCAACCCTTACATAATAATGTATTCCCATCATTAATTTCTTCTTGTAATTGAATAAATAAATACTAAATAAATAAAATACTATCTCCAATTTCATCAAATTTTGTTTGAATTTCTTAGTATGGATGTTCTAGTATCTATCTTAAAATAAGTGGTATTTTTTAAGAAAAAGTTGATTTTTAATGACAAAAAGAAAGATTTTTGTGAAAGTGTCTATTAATTATTTAAAGAAGCACGTAAATGTTATTAAATAATGGTTACAAAGAATAAGAATGTTTTGTGATAATTCGGCAGTAATCAGAGCAGTGTAATTAACCTCAACTAAATTATAATAAAACATTAATTGGTAAATTTCCACACCACCACTGAGGTATTACCACGGCGCGTTACCATTTTTTTAAGGGGATGGTTCGCCTGTAGCCATATAACCCCATAAAACCCCCAATAAATAAAATTCTTAATAATGAAATCTATCAAAAACGAATTGTTTACAACACTAAGAAAAAAACGTGATTCCAGGAACAAAAAAAATAACTTTAGTCGAAAACGGAAATAGAAGAACAGAGAAAATAACTCAAACCAAAAACAGGAAAATAGAAGAAAAGTCCCTTCAGTAAAAGGGAAAAAAGCTCTAAACAAAAACGAGTAAATTTATGAAAATAGAGGTGCACTAGTGTTCAACGGAAATCGGGGAAAAGAAAGGAGCGCCCCTCAATGAACAAAAAACATATAAGAATAGCCCCATCAAGAATATAAAACGCACCTTCAAGAAAAAAGAGGTAAGTAGAAGAACACGACTAGAGAAAACAACTTCAACGAAACACAGGGAAATGGAAAAGTTTCTCTATAGACAGAGAAAATACCTTCAATCAAAAACCTCAACGAAAAACAAAGAAATGAAAAAGTCCCTCCATAAACAAAGAAAATCTCTTCAACCAAAAACAAAGAAATGAAAAAGTCTCTCAATAAACAAAGAAAATCCCTTCAACCAAAAACAAAGAAATGTAAAATTCCCTCAAGAACCATTCCAAAGATACAAAAACCAAATAAACCACGTAATTCAAAGAGCAACAGAGAAATTGTCATGAACTTAGACACAGAAACTACCGACCAAAAAAGAAAATTCACTGAAAACAGCCCAAAATCCGAAAATATAGTACCAGCTACAAATAATAAACAAACCCCCAGATAATAATACTGATGATCACGAACCTAACAAACTTTAGTTTCCGAGTTTTCGGAACAAATTCGACTACCTCCCCCTTTAGCGCATTTGCTTGCTTTGGACACAAGTCTGATCAATGCAGGTTCGGCAGAGACCCCAGCTAGAGGTGCACCACTGTTGAACGAAAATCAAGGAAAAAGAAGGAGCGCCCCTCAATGAACAACGAAAATAAAAGAATAACCTCACCGGGAAAATAGAACGCAAAAACAAAGAAATGGAAAATTCCCTTCATAAACAAAGAAAATCCCTTCAACCAAAAACAAAGAAATGGAAAATTCCCTTCATAAACAGAGAAAATCCCTTCAACCAAAAACAAAGAAATGGAAAATTCCCTTCATAAACAAAGAAAATCCCTTCAACCAAAAACAAAGAAATGGAAAATTCCCTTCATAAACAAAGAAAATCCCTTCAACCAAAAACAAAGAAATGGAAAATTCCCTTCATAAACAGAGAAAATCCCTTCAACCAAAAAAAGGGAAATGGAAATGACCCTCCACAAACAAAGAAAATAACTTCAACCAAAAACAGAGAAACGAAAAAGTCCCTCAATAAAGAAAGAAAATCCCTTCAAGCAAAAACAAAGAAATGGAAAATTCCCTTCATAAACAAAGAAAATCCCTTCAACCAAAAACAGGGAAATGAAAATGTCCCTCAATAAACAAAGAAAATCTCTTCAAGCAAAAATAAAGAAATGGAAAATTCCCTTCATAAACAAAGAAAATAACTTCAACCAAAAACAGGGAAATGTAAATGTCCCTCAATAAACAAAGAAACTCCCTTCAACCAAAAACAGGGAAATGTAAATGTCCCTCAATAAACAAAGAAAATCCCTTCAACCAAAAACAAAGAAATGGAAACTTCCCTTCATAAACAAAGAAAATCCCTTCAACCAAAAACAAAGAAATGGAAAATTCCCTTCATAAACAAAGAAAATCCCTTCAACCAAAAACAAAGAATGGAAAATTCCCTTCATAAATAAAAAAAATCCTTTCAACCAAAAACAAAAATGGAAAATGTCCTTCATAAACAAAGAAAATCTCTTCAACCAAAAACTAAGAAATGGAAAAGTCCCTTCATAAACAAAGAAAATCCCTTCAACCAAAAACAAAGAAATGGAAAATTCCCTTCATAAACAAAGAAAATCCCTTCAACCAAAAAAAGGGAAATGGAAATGACCCTCCACAAACAAAGAAAATCCCTTCAACCAAAAACAAAGAAATGGAAAATTCCCTTCAAAAACAAAGAAAATCCCTTCAACCAAAAACAAAGAAATGGAAAATTCCCTTCATAAACAAAGAAAATCCCTTCAACCAAAAAAAGGGAAATGGAAATGACCCTCCATAAACAAAGAAAATCCCTTCAACCAAAACCAAAGAAATGGAAAATTCCCTTCATAAACAAAGAAAATCCCTTCAACCAAAAACAAAGAAATGGAAAATTCCTTTCATAAACAAAGAAAATTCCTTCAACCAAAAAAAGGGAAATGGAAATGACCCTCCACAAATAAAGAAAATCCCTTCAAACAAAAACAAAGAAATGGAAAATTCCCTCCAGAACCATTCCAAAGAAACAAAGACCAAATATACCACGTAATTCAGAGAGAAACAGAGAAATTGTCACGAACTTAGATACAGAAACTACCGATCAAAAAAGAAAATTCACTGAAAACAGCCCAAAATCCGAAAATATAGTAGCAGCTACAAATAATAAACAAACCCCCAGATAATAATACTGATGATCACGAACCTAACAAACTTCAGTTTCCGAGTTTTCGGAACAAATTCGACTACCTCCCCCTTTAGCGCATTTGCTTGCTTTGGACACAAGTCTGATCAATGCAGGTTCGGCAGAGACCCCAGCTAGAGGTGCACCATTGTTCAACGAAAATCAAGGAAAAAGAAGGAGCGCCCCTCAATGAACAACGAAAATAGAAAAATAACCTCACCGGGAAAATAGAACGCAAAAATAAAGAAATGGATAATTCCCTTCATTAACAAAGAAAACCCCTTTAACCAAAAACATAGAAATGGAAAATTCCCTTCATAAACAAAGAAAATCCCTTCAACCGAAAACAGGGAAATGTAAATGTCCCTCTACAAACAAAGAAAATCCCTTCAACCAAAAACAAAGAAATGGAAAATTCCCTCAATAAACAATGAAACTCCCTTCAACCAAAAACAGGGAAATGTAAATGTCCCTCAATAAACAAAGAAAATCTCTTCAACCAAAAACAAAGAAATGGAAAATTCCCTTCATAAACAAAGAAAATCCCTTCAACCAAAAACAAAGAAATGGAAAATTCCCTTCATAAACAAAGAAAATCCCTTCAACCAAAAACAAAGAAATGGAAAATTCCCTTCATAAACAGAGAAAATCCCTTCAACCAAAAAAAGGGAAATGGAAATGACCCTCCACAAACAAAGAAAATAACTTCAACCAAAAACAGAGAAACGAAAAAGTCCCTCAATAAAGAAAGAAAATCCCTTCAAGCAAAAACAAAGAAATGGAAAATTCCCTTCATAAACAAAGAAAATCCCTTCAACCAAAAACAGGGAAATGAAAATGTCCCTCAATAAACAAAGAAAATCTCTTCAAGCAAAAATAAAGAAATGGAAAATTCCCTTCATAAACAAAGAAAATAACTTCAACCAAAAACAGGGAAATGTAAATGTCCCTCAATAAACAAAGAAACTCCCTTCAACCAAAAACAAAGAAATGGAAACTTCCCTTCATAAACAAAGAAAATCCCTTCAACCAAAAACAAAGAAATGGAAAATTCCCTTCATAAACAAAGAAAATCCCTTCAACCAAAAACAAAGAAATTGAAAATTCCCTTCATAAACAAAGAAAATCCCTTCAACCAAAAACAAAGAATGGAAAATTCCCTTCATAAATAAAAAAAATCCTTTCAACCAAAAACAAAAATGGAAAATTTCCTTCATAAACAAAGAAAATCTCTTCAACCAAAAACTAAGAAATGGAAAAGTCCCTTCATAAACAAAGAAAATCCCTTCAACCAAAAACAAAGAAATGGAAAATTCCCTTCATAAACAAAGAAAATCCCTTCAACCAAAAAAAGGGAAATGGAAATGACCCTCCACAAACAAAGAAAATCCCTTCAACCAAAAACAAAGAAATGGAAAATTCCCTTCAAAAACAAAGAAAATCCCTTCAACCAAAAACAAAGAAATGGAAAATTCCCTTCATAAACAAAGAAAATCCCTTCAACCAAAAAAAGGGAAATGGAAATGACCCTCCATAAACAAAGAAAATCCCTTCAACCAAAACCAAAGAAATGGAAAATTCCCTTCATAAACAAAGAAAATCCCTTCAACCAAAAACAAAGAAATGGAAAATTCCTTTCATAAACAAAGAAAATTCCTTCAACCAAAAAAAGGGAAATGGAAATGACCCTCCACAAATAAAGAAAATCCCTTCAAACAAAAACAAAGAAATGGAAAATTCCCTCCAGAACCATTCCAAAGAAACAAAGACCAAATATACCACGTAATTCAGAGAGAAACAGAGAAATTGTCACGAACTTAGATACAGAAACTACCGATCAAAAAAGAAAATTCACTGAAAACAGCCCAAAATCCGAAAATATAGTACCAGCTACAAATAATAAACAAACCCCCAGATAATAATACTGATGATCACGAACCTAACAAACTTCAGTTTCCGAGTTTTCGGAACAAATTCGACTACCTCCCCCTTTAGCGCATTTGCTTGCTTTGGACACAAGTCTGATCAATGCAGGTTCGGCAGAGACCCCAGCTAGAGGTGCACCATTGTTCAACGAAAATCAAGGAAAAAGAAGGAGCGCCCCTCAATGAACAACGAAAATAGAAAAATAACCTCACCGGGAAAATAGAACGCAAAAACAAAGAAATGGATAATTCCCTTCATTAACAAAGAAAACCCCTTTAACCAAAAACATAGAAATGGAAAATTCCCTTCATAAACAAAGAAAATCCCTTCAACCGAAAACAGGGAAATGTAAATGTCCCTCTACAAACAAAGAAAATCCCTTCAACCAAAAACAAAGAAATGGAAAATTCCCTCAATAAACAATGAAACTCCCTTCAACCAAAAACAGGGAAATGTAAATGTCCCTCAATAAACAAAGAAAATCTCTTCAAGCAAAAATAAAGAAATGGAAAATTCCCTTCATAAACAAAGAAAATAACTTCAACCAAAAACAGGGAAATGTAAATGTCCCTCAATAAACAAAGAAAATCCCTTCAACCAAAAACAAATAAATGGAAAATTACCTTCATAAACAAAGAAATGGAAAATTCCCTTCATAAACAAAGAAAATAACTTCAACCAAAAACAGAGAAATTAAAAAGTCCCTCAATAAACAAAGAAAATCCCTTTAAGCAAAAACAAAGAAATGGAAAATTCCCTTCATAAACAAAGAAAATCACTTCAACCAAAAACAGGGAAATGGAAATGTCCCTCCATAAACAAAGAAAATCCCTTCAAGCAAAAACAAAGAAATGGAAAATTCCCTTCATAAACAAAAAACTCCCTTCAACCAAAAACAGGGAACTGTAAATGTCCCTCAATAAACAAAGAAAATCCCTTCAACCAAAAACAAAGAAATGGAAAATTCCCTTCATAAACAAAGAAAATCACTTCAACCAAAAACAGGGAAATGTAAATGTCCCTCCACAAACAAAGAAAATCCCTTCAAGCAAAAACAAAGAAATGGAAAATTCCCTTCATAAACAAAGAAAATAACTTCAACCAATAACAGAGAAATGAAAAAGTCCCTCAATAAACAAAGAAAATCCCTTCAAGCAAAAACAAAGAAATGGAAAATTCCCTTCATAAACAAAGAAAATCACTTCAACCAAAAACAGGGAAATGGAAATGTCCCTCCATAAACAAAGAAAATCCCTTCAAGCAAAAACAAAGAAATGGAAAATTCCCTTCATAAACAAAAAACTCCCTTCAACCAAAAACAGGGATATGTAAATGTCCCTCAATAAACAAAGAAAATCCCTTCAACCAAAAACAAAGAAATGGAAAAATTCCCTTCGTAAACAAAGAAAATCACTTCAACCAAAAACAGGGAAATGTAAATGTCCCTCAATAAACAAAGAAAATCCCTTCAAGCAAAAACAAAGAAATTAAAAATTCCCTTCATAAACAATGAAAATAACTTCAACGAAAAACAAGGAAATGGAATTGTCCCTGCATAAACAAAGAAAATTCCTTCAACCAAAAACAAAGAAATGGAAAATTCCCTTCATAAACAAAGAAAATCCCTTCAGCTAAAAACAAGGAAATGGAAAATTCCCTTCATAAACAAAGAAAATCCCTTCAACCAAAAACAAAGCAATGGAAATGACCCTCCACAAACAAAGAAAATCCCTTCAAACAAAAACAAAGAAATGGAAAATTCCCTCCAGAACCATTCCAAAGAAACAAAGACCAAATATACCACGTAATTCAGAGAGAAACAGAGAAATTGTCATGAACTTAGATACAGAAACTACCGATCAAAAAAGAAAATTCACTGAAAACAGCCCAAAATCCGAAAATATAGTACCAGCTACAAATAATAAACAAACCCCCAGATAATAATACTGATGATCACGAACCTAACAAACTTCAGTTTCCGAGTTTTCGGAACAAATTCGACAACCTCCCCCTTTAGCGCATTTGCTTGCTTTGGACACAAGTCTGATCAATGCAGGTTCGGCAGAGACCCCAGCTAGAGGTGCACCTACTGTTCAACGAAAATCAAGGAAAAAGAAGGAGCGCCCCTCAATGAACAACGAAAATAAAAGAATAACCTCACCGGGAATATAGAACGCAAAAACAAAGAAATGGATAATTCCCTTCATTAACAAAGAAAATCCCTTCAACCAAAAACAAAGAAATGGAAAATTCCCTTCATAAACAAAGAAAATCCCTTCAACCGAAAACAGGGAAATGTAAATGTCCCTCTACAAACAAAGAAAATCCCTTCAACCAAAAACAAAGAAATGGAAAATTCCCTCAATAAACAATGAAACTCCCTTCAACCAAAAACAGGGAAATGTAAATGTCCCTCAATAAACAAAGAAAATCTCTTCAAGCAAAAATAAAGAAATGGAAAATTCCCTTCATAAACAAAGAAAATAACTTCAACCAAAAACAGGGAAATGTAAATGTCCCTCAATAAACAAAGAAAATCCCTTCAACCAAAAACAAATAAATGGAAAATTACCTTCATTAAAAAAGAAAATCCCTTCAACCAAAAACAAAGAAATGGAAAATTCCCTTCATGAACAAAGAAAATCCCTTCAACCAAAAACAAAGAAATGGAAAATTCCCTTCATGAATAAAAAAATCCCTTCAACCAAAAACAAAGAAATGGAAAATTTCCTTCATAAACAAAGAAAATCCCTTCAACCAAAAACAGAGAAATGTAAATGTCTCTCAATAAACAAAGAAACTCCCTTCAACCAAAAACAGGGATATGTAAATGTCCCTGCACAAACAAAGAAAATAACTTCAACGAAAAACAAGAAAATGGAATTGTCCCTCCATAAATAAAGAAAATAACTTCAACCAAAAACAGGGAAATGTAAATGTCCCTCCATAAACAAAGAAAATACCTTCAACCAAAAACAAAGAAATGGAAAATTCCCTTCATAAACAAAGAAAATCCCTTCAACCGAAAACAAAGAAATGGAAAATTCCCTTCATAAACAAAGAAAATCCCTTCAACCAAAAACAAAGAAATGGAAAATTCCCTTCATAAACAAAGAAAATCCCTTCAACCGAAAACAAAGAAATGGAAAATTCCCTTCATAAACAAAGAAAATCCCTTCAACCAAAAACAAAGAGATTAAAAATTCCCTTCATAAACAAAAAAATCCCTTCAACCAAAAACAAAGAAGTGGAAAATGCCCTTCATAAACAAAGAAAATCCCTTCAACCAAAAACAAAGAAATGGAAAATTCCCTTCATAAACAAAGAAAATCCCTTCAACCAAAAACAAAGAAATGGAAAATTCCCTTCATAAACAAAGAAAATCCCTTCAACCGAAAACAAAGAAATTGAAAATTCCCTTCATAAACAAAGAAAATCCCTTCAACCAAAAACAAAGAAATGGAAAATTCCCTTCATAAACAAAGAAAATCCCTTCAACCAAAAACAAAGAAATGGAAAATTCCCTTCATAAACAAAGAAAATCCCTTCAACCAAAAACAAAGAAATTAAAAATTCCCTTCATAAACAAAAAAATCCCTTCAACCAAAAACAAAGAAATGGAAAATTCCCTTCATAAACAAAGAAAATCCCTTCAACCAAAAACAAAGAAATGGAAAATTCCCTTCATAAACAAAGAAAATCCCTTCAACCAAAAACAAAGAAATGGAAAATTCCCTTCATAAACAAAGAAAATCCCTTCAACCAAAACAAAGAAATGGAAAATTCCCTTCATAAATAAAAAAAATCCCTTCAACCAAAAACAAAGAAATGGAAAATTTCCTTCATAAACAAAGAAAATTCCTTCAACCAAAAACAAAGAAATTGAAAATTCCCTTCATAAACAAAGAAAATCCCTTCAACCAAAAACAAAGAAATGGAAAATTTCCTTCATAAACCAAGAAAATCCCTTCAACCAAAAACAAAGAAATTGAAAATTCCCTTCATAAACAAAGAAAATCTCTTCAACCAAAAACAAAGAAATAGAAAATTCCCCTCATATACAAAGGAAATTACTTCATCCAAAAACGTTGGGCCGAAATCTAAAATTTACAATAAATAATATACACACTTTCATTTTATCAAAAAGACATAAAGAATAAAATAGTTATGTATCACCCTCTATATTAGATCTAATATAGTCAAACATATTTTTGGAATAGTTGAATTTAATAAAAAATAAATTAAAAAAACACCATGCAAATACCCCAGTTTTCCTACCTTTCCTGATGAAATTCTTCCCCTGATAATGACCACCCAAAATTCTGAAACAAAAGAGAAAATATTATTTATTCGCTATTTATTCTCACTTTGCTTAAAATTTAAATAAATCGTAATTTAAAAAAAATTATACAATAATTTAAAAATAGTATATCTAAATACTAAACAAACATTTTTTTTTAAGTTAATAGTTATATTCGTTAGCGTTAACAATCAATTATTTTATTTAAACTATTATAATAAACTATAGAACAATAATAACAATTGAGAAAGGTAATTAAAAGTTTATTTTTCATTTTTTTTCATTTCATTTAATTATTTAAAAAGCGTTTAAAAATTTTACCTTGTGATTTCTTAAGTAAAAATCCATATACGAAATCCACGAAAAAAACGAAAAAAACTAAAATCGTTTAATTATTTTAAACTATTAAACCACCGAATTTAGTTTCGACCGTTCACTCCGAAAATCCGACTTCAATTAATTGATTTATTTTGATGTACATTTATATATTTATTAGTCACGACCCTTTAGTCACGAAATCGTGACTAACACATTAATGTAAACATAAACAAATGGGGTAAATTTTCTATACAGGGCTGCGTATCGTAAAATAATTAAATGTAATAAACATAATTTTATTTAGAATTTCCAACTTCTTCTTCTTCTTTGAGTGCCGTGCAGTTTACTGCGTAGGCGTCCTTCAAACTTTATATATATCTGTTATTCGCAGCGTCTCTAAGCGCACCAAAGTCGTGTATTCCAGTCCATTGCCGGATGTTGCGTAACCAAGATAATCTCTTACGGCCAATGCCTCTTTTACCTTCCACTTTTCCCTCCAATATCAGACGCTGAAACTCATACCGGTCACCTCTCATGATGTGTCCAAAATTTCCAACTAATATTTAATAATAAATTGAAATAGTATTTATAATTATAAAATTTGTAATAATGACGAAAAATTTAAAAGGAAAAATTACTTTTAAGTTTGTCAATTAAAAACATTTGTTTAATTTTTAAAATAAAACTAAAATTGTTTAATAATAAAAACTTTCAACTAACCTTCTGATTTCAGACGTAAATTTTCCCAATCCTAAAGGGCACCTCACACGCGCGCGATTAATCGGATCTAAAACCGCACGAGATTCTCAACTAAAACGAAATAATCGAAAGCGTTTTAATTTTTAAACTAAATATAAAAATCGAACAGAATTATTTGATTTTTAGACCGTTCGCGGCGACGAATACACAAATAATGATTTTTTTTTCTATACATTCATCTCTTAGTCATCAACCCTTACGTAATAATGACTCATATGTTTACAAACAAATATTTAATAAATATATATCGTTTAATGGATTTAAAAACTTTTAAAAGTAAAAAATATGCAACTGTACCTTTTAATTCTCGAAGTAAAAATACCAATTCAAAAGGGCACTTCACATGCGCGATTAAACGGATCTAAAACCGCATCAAATCCTCTACGATAACGAAAAAAATTGAAAGCGTTTTAATTTTTAATCTAATTAATAAAAATCGAACTGAATTATTTGATTTTTAGACCGTTTGCGGCGACGAATACATAAATAATGATTTTTTTTCGATACATTCATCTCTTAGTCATCAACCCTTACATAAATAAATAAAATACTATCTCCATTTTCATCAAATTTTGTTTGATTTTCGTGGTATGGATGTTCTAGTATCTATCTTAAAATAAGTGGTATTTTTTAAGAAAAAGTTGATTTTTAATGACAAAAAGAACGTTTTTTTGTGAAAATGTCTATTAATTATTTAAAGAAGCATTTAATTGTTATTAAATAATAATTACAATGAATAAGAATGTTTTGTGATATTCGGCACTAATCAGAGAAGTGTAATTAACATCAACTAAATTATGATAAAACATTAATAGGTAATTTTCCACACCACCACTGAGGTATTACCACGGCGCGTTACCATTTTTTTAAGGGGATGGTTCGCCTGTAGCCATATAACCCCATAAAACCCCCAATAAATAAAATTCTTAATAATGAAATCTATCAAAAACGAATTGTTTACAACACTAAGAAAAAAACGTGATTCCAGGAACAAAAAAAATAACTTTAGTCGAAAACGGAAATAGAAGAACAGAGAAAATAACTCAAACCAAAAACAGGAAAATAGAAGAAAAGTCCCTTCAGTAAAAGGGAAAAAAGCTCTAAACAAAAACGAGTAAATTTATGAAAATAGAGGAGCACTAGTGTTCAACAGAAATCGGGGAAAAACAAGGAGCCAAAAAACATAGAAGAATAGCCCCACCAAGAATATAAAACGTACCTTCAAGAAAAAAGAGGTAAATAGAAGAACACGACTAGAGAAAATAACTTCAACGAAACACAGGGAAATGGAAATGTTCCTCCATAAACAAAGAAAATAATCTCAACGAAAAACAGAGAAATGGAAAAGCCCTTTCATAACCAAAGAAAATATCTTCAATCAAAAACAAAGAAATGGAAAAGCCCTTTCATAAACAAAGAAAATCTCTTCAATCAAAAACAAAGATTTGGAAAAGTCCTTTCATAAACAAAGAAAATCTCTTCAATCAAAAACAAAGATTTGGAAAAGTACTTTCATAAACAAAGAAAATCTATTCAACCAAAAACGACGAAATAGAAAAATCCCTCAACAACAGTTCCAAAGAAACAAAAACCAAATAATCCACATTATACAGAGAGAAACAGAGAAATTGTCAGGAACTTAGATTCAGAAACTACAGACCAAAAAAGAAAATTAACTGAAAACTGCTCAAAATCCGAAAATATAATACGAGTTACAAATAATAAATGAACCCCCAGATAATAATACTGATGATCACGAACCTATCAAACTTCCAATTTCCGAGTTTCCGGAACAAATTCGACTGCCTCCCCCTTTAACGCATTTGCTTGCTTTGGACACAAGTCTGATCAATGCAGGTTCGGCAGAGACCCCAGCTAGAGGTGCACTATTGTTCAACGAAAATCAAGGAAAAAGAAGGAGCGCCCCTCAATGAACAACGAAAATAGAAGAATAACCTCACCGGGAATATAGAAACAACTTCAAGGAAAATGAGATAAACAGAAGATCAGGAACAAATAAAATAACTAACCAAAGACAGGAAAATAGAAGAAAAGTCCTCAAGAAATAAACAAAATAATTTCAACCAAAAGTAAACGAAGAAAATACCTTCAATCAAAAACAAAGAAATGGAAAAGCCCCTCAATAAACAAAGAAAATACCTTCAACACAAAACAGGAAAATAGAAAGTCCCTCCATAAACAAAGAAAATAACTTCAACGAAAAACAGGGAAACGGAAATGTCCCTCCATAAACAAAGAAAATCTCTTCAACCAAAAACAAAGAAATGGAAAAGCCCCTCAATAAACAAAGAAAATATCTTCAACCAAAAACAGGGAAATGAAAAAGTCCCTCAATAAACAAAGAAAATACCTTCAACAAAAAACAGGAAAACGGAAAGTCCCTCCATAAACAAAGAAAATAACTTCAATCCAAAACAGGGAAATGAAAAAGTCCCTCAATAAACAAAGAAAATACCTCAACCGAAAACAGAGAAATGGAAATGTCTATCCATAAACAAACAAAACAACCTCAACGAAAAACAGAGAAATGGAAATGTCCCTCCATAAACAAAGAAAATAAATTCAACCAAAAACAATTAAATGAAAAAGTCCCTTCATAAACAAAGAAAATCTATTCAACCAAAAAGAAATAAATAGAAAAGTCCTTTCATAAATAAAGAAAATCTCTTCAACCAAAAACGAAGAAATAGAAAAATCCCTCAACAACAATTCCAAAGAAACAAAAACCAAATAATCCACATTTACAGAGAGAAACAGAGAAATTGTCAGGAACTTAGATTCAGAAACTACATACCAAAAAATAAAATTAACTGAAAACTGCTCAAAATCCGAAAATATAATACGAGCTACCAATAATAAACAAACCCCCAGATAATAATACTGATGATCACGAACCTATCAAACTTCAGAGTTTCCGGAACAAACCCGACTGCCTTGCCCTTTGTTGCATTTGGTTGCTTTGGACACAAGTCTGATCAATGCAGGTTCGGCAGAGACCCCAGCTAGAGGTGCACTAGTGTTCAACGGAAATCGGGGAAAAAGAAGGAGCGCCCCTCAATGAACAACGAAAATAGAAGAATAGCCCCTCCAAGAACATAAAACACATCTTCAAGGAAAATGAGATAAATAGAAGATCAGGACCAAAAAAAATAACTAACAAAGATAGGAAAATAGAAGAAAAGTCCTCAAGAAATAAACAAAATAATTTCAACCAAAAGTAAACAAAGAAAATACCTTCAATCAAAAACAAAGAAATGAAAAATTCCCTTCATAAACAAAGAAAATATCTTCAACCAAAAACAAGGAAATGAAAAAGTCCCTCAATAAACAAAGAAAATACCTTCAACAAAAAACAGGGAAATGGAATGTCCCTCCATAAACAAAGAAAATAACTTCAACCCAAAACAGGGAAATGAAAAAGTCCCTATATAAATAGAGAAAATACCTTCAACCAAAAACAGGGAAACGGAAAGTCCCTTCAGAAACAGAGAAAATAGCTTCAATCAAAAACAGGGAAATATAAGAAAAATCCTTCAGAAATAGAGAAAATAACATCAACAACAAATAGGAAAATGTAAGAACCTGAATTCCAAAGAAACAATAACAAAGTAGACCACATAATACCGAGAAAAACAGAGTAATTGACCTAAACAGAGACACAGGAACCACAGGCCGAAAATATATCTCAACGAAAAACAAAAAAAAGTTGGAAATATAATAGAGCTATAAACAATAAACGAACCCAGAGAAAATAATACTGATGATGATCAAACTTGAGTTTCCGAAACAAATCCGACTGCCTTCTCCTTTATTGTATCTTTTTGCTTTGGACACAAGTCTGCAAAATGAGTATAATTTTAATACCCTCGGTCAAATTTATCAAGCATATATTTTTGACCTTTTATTAAATTATGTGGGATTTACCGACTACAAAGTTTCCGGACGTTTAGGTGCAAAATCGTATGTATTGCTTTCATGCCAATATCCAGAGATGCTTTAATCTCACAATACGAGGATGGGTTGATTAATTCGTGGCCTACCATAGTAAGGCATGGTTTTTCCTTTTAATTTTTATGTTTGCATCTAGTAACATCTTGTCACAGTTTGGCATTAAAATTTTGTCCGAGTTTGTTAAGTAACTAAAAAAAAAACTATACGATTCCAGAATCATTGGGAGCAGTTCTCGTATTAATGTTCAGTGCTATATTTTAATTTGACTGAATAACTTTGTGTCAAAATCTAAGCGTCAAGCTTATGTTACCCTAACCATTCTTAGAGAAAAATAAATGATTTCTCTCTCTTGGAATGATGAATACTTTCAATTACTCTTGGAGATTACTATATTTGTTTTGTTGTCTTTCATTTAATAATAATTATACGTTTTAGTTTTTCAACGTTGACCAATTCATTCGACCAACCCACAAATTTATTAGTGATGTAGGCAAATACGTTATCAATATTTTCTATTACATGTTCAGCTACGTGGGAGACTATAGAAAACATTTTGGTTTCAATTATACAGGTAAACAAATATTATGGTTATGACTTGTCAACTATTATTTTGTTATTTTCATTTATAAAATATTTTTTGTATTAATTAGGGGCTTCACATTCGGAAGAATTACATTATTTATTCCGAAGAGATATTCAATTTTCTTCCCAAGATAAACTAATGAGTAAACGTATGGTAAGAATGTGGGGAAATTTCTGTAAATTATAAAAAACCGAATAAAGAATCATTTAAGTGTGGCTTATACAAAGTCGCTAGAACCTCTAGAAACGTTTATGTAATTAAAAAAAATCTGTAGCTAAATCTATAAAATCCAAAAGTTTAGTAATGGGACATATTTATTAATAATTTCAAATTATTTGTTTCTTTTACTAAGTTACTCAGTTACTTTTAGTCAGTCATAAAAAATAAAAAATATAGATATCATGGTGTAATTTTTAACCCGAAACTAAAACAAAGTAAAGAAAAGGACTAGATAGTCCAAGAAACCAAAAACAAAAATAAGAAATCCATAGTGCAAGAATAGAATATCGATTCAATTCAATTTGGTTAATTTTTATATTTCAGAAATCCAGTTCCTCAACCAGACCCACTTCTTCAAAATGTCTCGTGGTTGCCCGCTTCAAGTAAACATCCTATGTTTTTTATGAATATTAATGCAACTATTGGAACTACAGCAAATCCGTTCCAAAAGTTTTTGGATTTTTACGAGAAACTTTACCTCAAATATGGACAAGGAGTATAAATATTAATAAAAAAATATAAAGAAATGATCTCTCAAGATGTACGTTTTCAGGACTAAATTTTGGACTACATTTTCAGTCTTGTTTATATATATAGAACCTAAAAATATTTATGTTGTTCAAGTCGTTACAATAAATAGATGTAGCAATTTTCTTTAAATTTAACCATTGAATTTTAAACTTGAAATTTCCAATTGTTTCAAAAATAATAGTACATTTTTATATACAATTTATTCCAAAACTTTATAAATATTATTCAGATACTTTTGAATAATAAGTTCAAATATTATTGATTTTCAACGATTTGGCTGCTACCGACATCTAAATTCAAAAAATGTGATTTTCAGGTGGCTGTAGAGTCTTTATTAAATATAATAGACATCAAGTATGATACATCGTTGAAATTAGCTCGACAAGAGATTTATAAAAAATGTGAAAATATACAGGATGGTCCATTTAAAAAAACAAAATTTTTGTCTGGCACCGCGTTCCTGAACACACTGTATATTTGGGACTAATTTTAAAATGTGAATCTCAAGACTACCTACACTTTTTGCATAAGCTTTTTTTCGTTACTTCAATAATAGCAGACTAATCGTACTTCGACGCACTAATGCCGCACTCTGTATGTATATATACATATATACTATTAATTTCAAGAATGAAGTATGTTCTAGTGGAAATGTAAGTACCAGAGAACGACAGCAACATTTTGATTTAGTTAAAACGATGCAACATTTCATGGACTACATTAGAAAAACCCGAGTTTAGACAATTTTTACAAACTTGTATTAATGGAAACTACAGCAGTGTTAGTGTACCTGCACAGTCTACCCTAAAAATAAACTATTTATTGCCAGGGTACAATCAGGTTAAAGCTGAGGTCTGTTCAGAAATGTATGGCAAAGACTTATGGGTTTCTGTTGAGAAAACCATCAACATTAAAGGGCAAAACGTCCTTTTATCCTAATATAGATTAGTAAATTTCTAGGGTTAAAAAAGTATTTTTAAATGCTCAACAAGCCTTTTCGAATCCAACAATAAAGGATGACTTAACCTATACACATGCCAATTTTTTGAGAAGCCCATTAGCTATTCGTGACCTCCAGCATTCATTAGACAAATCCTCTCTGGTTGAGGCATTGCACCTAATATTTGATCGTGTGAAATCGAAATTGGAAATTGTTTTAAATAAAAATCCTGGTTTTCCAACTATCTACAGTATTGTGGATCTTTTCAAAGGTAGATAAGTCGATTTTGCTCGAGAAAATGTCAATGTGTCATCGTTAAAAAATTACACAAACTTTAAATATGTTCCTGTTACGTCTGTGGATGTAGAAAGATCGTTTTCTATTTACAAATGGATTTTAAATGACAGACGCTAGAGTCTAACTTCCGAACAGTTGTTAATAATTTATACTAATTCTTGTGTCACAAATTAATAGATACAATATGACGTATATATGACTGTGTAGTGAAAGTGCAATTTTATAAACTTTTGAATACCCCCGGTATTTTACAAATTAAGGACACGCGCTGTCAAAGTTAATTACGTCATGACATATTTACATACGGGCCCTGGACTAATTATAGCCATTAGTTTCATTCTTCCATAATTCTATAATTAGTAGTACTAATAAATGTGTATGTATTATATATTATATTTTGTGAACAATAATATAACATTATTTCCAAAGAAACAAAATAAATGAAAATATGAAATTTCTTTTCTTTAAACTTGGAATTTATATTATCATAAACCGGTTCACGATAACAGTTTTTATTACTAAATGGAATATATTTAAATTAAATTAAAATTTTTATTAATAAACAGAAGTTCCCATATAGTAGCAATATTTCTGCTCATGAATGTGTACATGAAAAAATAAAAAAATAATATTATTGTCAAGTTTTTCCGTCTTTTGCAGCTTACTATTTTTAGATTTTTATATATTCTAATTTTATACAAATACATATATGTAAAAGTGAAATTCTTTGATTATAAAAGAATTTGCATAGTATACATTTTTCTTTATTTTTAGTTCCAATTGAATATATAAAAACAAATAAACAAAAGGAAAAATATTCTAATTGATCCAAACAGAATAATTTTATGAGTTAAGATACCCTGTTACATATTATAATTAAATTAAGACGAACAAGTATATTTTGTTTTTTTTATTACATATACAATTGTAATTTATTTATTGAGAAAAGAGAATAAAAGTAATCTAATAGATGTTTTTAGTTTCATGAAATCGTTGCTGAAAGAAATGCGACACAAAAGAAACGAATAAATGATTAATAATTATACGATTTATGTATGAGAAGACAAATATTTTTAATTAAAAAAATCCCCTTTTTTGTTGTCCTTAAAGGTGGTTGGCCTTTTTAATAAAATACGTATTTCAAAATTAACAACAACACATATTTTGCATATTCATTATAATTACAGCATTATAAGAGAAACCGGGAAAATATTTTTTCATTGTTAAGTTAGGTTTCTATGAGACATTTTTAGATAATTTAAGAAGTATGAGTACTTACATTTTAATTTTTTTAATATTTTCAACTTTTGAAGGATTCGGAGAAGTAAGTAATTTCTGTTTTTTTCCTCAAAATGCGTACTTTTAAAAGATTACAAGTAATAGTTAATAATTTCTGTCTACTAGTGTGTGTATTAGGTGCTCCTTTTTTTACAGGCAATTGAACTAAAAATCGAAGCAGGAACAATTCTCGGAAGAAGAGATTTAACCGAAGACTTAAAGCAACAGTATTATGTTTTTCAAGGAATACCATATGCGGAACCACCCAAGAGATTTGAAGTAAGTACACATTATTTTCTATATTGTACACATTTTATACTAATTTATAGAAAATGTGTGACCGCTTGGAAGAGCGTAACCTTGGTCTTAAAATATTCCTTAATACATTTGTTCTCAATCTATTGCTCTTGGAGTCTTGGAGGCTCCTTGTTTTAACTGAAACAATGTCGCACTCCCCATTCAACGATGTATGATGAGAGCCAACCCGTATGAATTCAAATTACACTCGTGATTATGCGCGCCGGATATGCTGTCGGAAAGTTCACGTCAAGTACCAATTGATTGAAGCACGGGACTGGACTATAAATAGAGAAATGCATTTGCGATTATTCTAGCTTAATTCAAAGTGCTTACTAATGTTATACAAGAATCTTTTCCCAAGTAACACATTTGGTACTTGCTACGTGGTAGCGACTAAATATGTCACTCCAAAGTGGTTTGCCTTAGTTGCCGCTAAGTCATAGGAACGGATTGAATCCGTTTATGGTACCAAAGTGGGGAACAAATGTCACGTAGCCAAGTCGTATTTGCTACGTTCCGGCTACAGTCCGTATAACTTCATGGAACCTCACGGCTACGTTGTAGGAACATTCCAGGGTAGTTCCCGTGTAGTAGCGTTCACTTTCGATATTTTCCATGTTTGTTATCTTGTTTTTCATAATTCTGAATATTACTTATTTCAACTTAACTTGTTATTCCATTCACTAAGGTTTCCATTACATCATTCTTTTAATATTTATACTTAATATGGCGGTATAACCAGAATTGATAATATCTAATTCATGTGTTGTTCAAATCGGATACAACATTTACAAACAAATGAAAATATACGACATCATTAATATTTCCATGTCTAGTTTTCATATTACTCCACAAATAAACAATATTATTACTTCTAGCTGCCTGTTTTGAAAAAACCGTGGTCTGGAGTTCTTAATTGCACTTTTGAAAAATCTCAATGTGTTCAATTAGATAGTGCCTCTGTTAGTGGATCAGAAGATTGCCTATTTTTGAATGTTTATAGTCGAAAGGTAAGTTCTAAATCAATTTTAACCTGTAAACGTGTAATTGACTGTATTTATTTTATTACAAATTCTCCACATCCATGATTTTGCTCTCGTGCTCTAGTACGATAGTTAAGTGATAGTACTCCACGAGGAAGAAAAAAATAGTTTAATTGACAGTTACTTTAAATTTTTAAGTTGAGATAAATTCAAAATTTTAATAACTTATATCTAAGTCATGTTTTTATAAAATGTTTTAAATTTGGTGTATTCATAACATGAAAATTTATTTCAAATATGAACATTTTTGATAATGTCACCACTTCAAAAGTTTACATATAATGAAGCATAGAATCTCACATAATTTATAATGTATTATCTAATTTATTTTACAATTATATTAAATGGTTAAAGTGACATCCATTTACTTCTTGACAATAAGCAATTTTCGTGGAACATTTTATACATCTTCCTGACTTTTCTTAGTTATGAATACACTAAATTTAAAAACCTCTATATTAATGAACATAGAATTAAAATCGCTTCCAAAACAGGTATCACACGACCCCTTTTCTCATTAAAAATTTTCGGGGAGGATGTCATAATTCAGAGAGGGTGAAAGAAGGGGTTAATATTTTTATACCATAACTTGTAAAATTAAGAATAAAAATGGACATGTCTCAGATTTTCCCCAAAATTTCACAATAAGGTTAAAAATGAATGTATTCCATATATATATATATATATATAAATATAAATAATCATCAAGTTATGATTGTTATTCACATATGTATATTACGAAATGATTTTAAAATGTGAAGCTTGACTCTGTCTATAACTTTTATTTAAAGCATTCTTCCTTATTTCTCATGCTAACGGAGATATCAAACTTCGGAGTATAAATTGATGTATGTATATCTTTTCCGTATAAACTTTTTGTAATAAGAATCTTAGCTTCTTTAATCTCCAATATTATTAAAATTAATTTCAACAATTTAGCTTCTTGGAAACGCATCAGTGATGGTATTCATTCATGGAGGAGGATTTATATTGGGAAATGGTTCTTATTCATTCTCCGGCCCTGATTATTTTTTGGAGGAAAATTTAATTGTAGTAACAATACAGTACCGGTTGGGAATTTTTGGTTTCATGAGCACAGGAGATCTAGTTTCTCCTGGAAATTTAGGACTTAAGGATCAGGTATTAGCTTTACAATGGGTTCAAAGAAATATACGGTATTTTGGTGGTAATCCACAGGATGTTACCATATTTGGACAAAGTGCTGGTGCAGCTTCTGTAGCATTACATCTAAATTCACCAAAAACTAAAGGTACGTACAAGGGTAGCTATTTATGTATTAAGAACTCCCAACACCTGATGAATGAATATAGTTTTGATAAAATTCATTTGTTTGTTCTTTTTATTCTCAATACATAAATAGCAATCCTCGTATTTAGTATTTAAAAAAGTGAGAAACAGAAGATCTGATTATTCTTCTTCAACCTTCAAATTTTAGGTTTATTTAAAGGAGCTATTATGAACAGTGGACACTCTCTTTGTTTGTGGTCATTGAACAGAAGAGCAGTTAAAACTGCTTTTGCTGTCGGATTCACCCTTGGAATTTTTACTTTAAATTCTAGTGTTTTAGTCAATGAGTTAAAGAAAGTTGATTATCGTATTCTGCAAGATACATCAAATAAAATAGGACTTTTGGTAATTATTATATCTATTCTACTAATATTTTTTTCAAGGTTTTGTTTTTTACTCATAGATAATGTTAGAAAATCCTTTAGCTGGTTTGTCGTATGGACCGGTACGAGAAATAGAACATGAAACAGCATTTTTTACTGGAAAAAGTGAAGAAATGTTATCTAAAGGAAATTTCATAAAAATACCAGTCTTGGCCGGATACACTTCAAATGAGACTGCTACTTTTAACACTCCAGAAGTTTCACGTTAGTATTAACATTTTTTTTCGTTATTTAACCCGAACTGTACCAGCCATTAAATAGGCTGTGCAATAAAATGCATTAAACTTAATAACCCATAAAAACACAAGTAGCTTTAAGAATACATATGTCAGATTCAATCTTCAATTTGGAGAAAGATTAAGTAGTTATACAGGGTGTTATTGAAATACACGTACATATTAAAATGGGGAATAGTATGTAATGACCAAAAACGATTGGCACCAATTTTAACTTCAAATTCTAAAATTTAAATATTGGGGAAGAGTCCCCTTTTCCGACCTACTAGTTTCCATATTTAAAGAAGTAAAATAAATCGAAATTGAACTTACCCATAGAAATTGCACTGTTGCCGTAGCAAAACCAATTAATTCAAAATAAAGTTTATTACAGTAATTGTTCAAAATGCCGTCCATTATTATTTACACACACTTGCAATCGTCTTTCCAAAGAACTTTGAACATTAGAAATTAGTCTTGGATTTTGTCGTAGTTCCTCGGCTACCGCATTAACTTTATTGGTTAATTGTTCAACACTATTAATAGGTTCATTATAAACCAGTTGTTTCATGTGACCCCACAAAAAGAAATCGCATGGATTTAAATCCGGAGATCTCGGAGGCCACTTAGTAGGTCCATTTCTGCCTATCCACTTTTGAGGAAATCTAATGTTCAAAAACTGCCGTACGTTTAAATCAAAGTGAGGAGGAGCGCCATCTAGTAGGTACCACATCCGTTGCCTTAATTGTAACGGTATCTCTTCTAGGAGTACTGGCAAAATATCTTCTAAAAAGTGGAGATATCCTGGCCCATTTAATCTGTTCGGGAGAACATAAGGCCCGATTAAATACTGATCTATTATGCCAGCCCAAACATTTATTGAAAATCTTCTTTGATGCCCAGTTTCCCTAATGGCGTGAGGATTTTCATCACTCCAAATATGCGTATTGTGCATATTGAACACGCCATCACGAGTGAATGAAGCCTCGTCAGTATACAATAATATTTTTAGAAAATCAGGAATATCAACACATTTTTGAATCATCCATTCACAAAACTCCACTCTCTTTTCTTCATCACCTGGATATAAGGCCTGGACTTTTTGGATGTGATAAGGATGTAAACCTTGTTCCTTAAGTGTCCGCCACACAACAAATGAGGACACTCCAATTTCAAGACCTAGTCTTCTACAACTTAATTGAGGCCGGTTTTCAACAGCTTCCAATATTTCTTCTTCGGCCGCCAATGTTCTTTGTGTTCTTGTTCTCCCTCGATCTGCATTGACACTCAAATTTTCCATGGTCTCTTAGATGCTGAACAGTTGAAATAAACGTACGACAGTCCGGAATTCTCCGATTTGGAAACCGTTCGCGATACAGGATTTGTGCTTGCCGAGAATTTTCTCCAGCTGCCCCATAAACCAGCACTATATCGGTTAGTTCAATATTCGTAAATAGTGGCATCGTAAAAAAATATTTAAAAGTAATCGTAACAACACTTTTTACCAACTTGGAAATGACGCGCTCGTGTTAGCCAGATTCGTAAATCAACTAAAATTTTAATAATCTATAGTTTCAAAAATGTATAGTTTAAAAACAATCATTTATCAAATATTCTAGTTTTTTGATAACGAGGGTAGTAAAAACCAGTCTTCGGAAATAGAAATTAATTCGAAAATCTTGGCAACATGGTTATTTCTTACAAGACTAGTTTTCTTATCATCTGACAAAAACTTGCATATTAATTACTGTTGATGTTTAAAATAGGTAAATAAACCTAATTTATATAGGTCATCCTCAACATATCAGTGAAGTACGTTTGTTTTAGAATTAATTTTCAAAAATTAATAACTCCCTTAATAAGGGGTATTTTTAAAAAATAATATTTTTCTACATTCAGTGGGGATCTGCGCAATACCCAGTTTTAATATGTACGTGTATTTCAATAACACCCTGTATATACTAAATATATGTGTAAAATTTCATTACATTTATCCAATCTTTTATTCAATTATTTTAATCTGTTTAACTTCTTTCATTTATTAATGAATTTAATTGCATTCATTTAAACTCTTTTAATAAATTTTTTGTTTTAGGTACATATCTATACGAATTATTTAATTTGATTCTGACTTAATATTTATTTTTGATATATTTTTTTCAGCTGCTTTAAAGCCCTCTTAAACTACAATTATTTTATATTTTATTGAAAAAATAATGCCATTTTAATAAATAAATGTACAAAAGGCCCCATTTGTCGAATAACTTATAGTATGGGGGTATATAAACACGTATTCACTGATCTTTTAAGAATGAATTAATCTTGTGAAAGGATATGAAATATCTTTTATTGAAATATTTATTTGACTTATTAATTTAATTTAACTTTTATTATATGAATTGCATAACAGGATGGAGAGACATTAATTATTTATATTAATTAGAATGAATTGAATGAATTTTAATTTCAATACTATGGTCCGATTACTACCAAAAATTAATTAGCACAATTCTATTACGTGATGAGGTTGTAGACTTAATTTAAATAGAATTATTAATTACATTTTTATTATAATTTAAGTAAGATTTTTTAATTACACATATTAACTTTATATTAATATATTTTCAGCTATTTTACGCTTATATTTTCTCAAATATGATTTTGACTGGCAGACAATAGTGCCTGCAGATCTTACTGCATCGATTTTAAACAGAATTTCAGCTTCCTTTGAAATTAAACAAGAATTCTTTGGGAAATCTTTACTAAGTGCATTCTTAGGACCCCAGGAGGATATTTTCAAGGTAAAAATGTTTTTCTAAATATTTCCGGAAAACCTACACAAACACTCTTAAAGATTAGTCTCGTGAATTGTTAACCTTTTTATTGAATTTTTGAATAGTCGAATCCTTAGAGAAATAAAATCTTTCCCCTTTTTGAAAAAACTGCGCCCAAAATACCTATTGGTTTTAAAGACAAAAATTTTGATTAAAAAACTTGAAGAGAATAAAGTTTACTACAAAATTGCCCTTATTTATTTAACAGCACTAGTGGGTCGTTTACACAATGGTAGTATGTGAGTTGGCATAGTTACTATAAGTAGGATAGCTACTGTTATTCGTTAAACTCCAAAAAAGCAATTTTTAGGGAGCAATCAGCGAGAAATGGCGGGCTATAAGGCAAAAATGAAAATGAAATTAGTAGGAACAAGATTAGATGGAACTGAATGGTATTCGGAGATACCAGAAACGGAGGAAGAAGTAAAAAAAAGAATAGAATAAGAGAGACAACTAAAGATAAAAGCAAAGGAAAAAGAAATCAGACATAGAAGAAATATAATTGAAAGTGAAGAGGAATGGAATAAAGTAGGCCCAAGGAAAGTGGCAAAGAAAACAAGAATGCAAAAAAGTTTTCAAATAAAAATAAATAACAAAATTAAATCATTGAATGAAGTAGATGAAACAGCAGGAAAAGAGTGAGGTGAAAAAACCAAAAACACCACCAGTAGTAGTGGAGATGCACGTCTCGAACCACAGAGAATTCGTAGATCAGATAAGAGAAACTATCAATAGTAATGATTTCACAATACAATTCAATAAAAACAACACAAAAATTTTTACAACCAATAAGTGAAGACAAAATTAAATTAATGAATTGAAAAGGGAAGAAATAAACTACTACACATACATTGATAAAAACGATAATATTAAAAGAATAGATGAAAAAATTAAAAAAGTTATTTAATTACAGTAATAAACTGTAGCTATTATGGTAATAATAATAATGGTAAATTGTGTTTTTGGGGTAGTATCTCACTTCATTAAATATTGGACTAACAGCACTATTGGACGATGGTGAAACAAAATATAAGCACTTTGTGAAAATGAAATGATTCCTTGAAACGAAGAATACTTTCAATTGTACCCGGAGTTTACTATATTAATTTAATTTGCAATTATTAACCTGTTGATTTTTTTATTTAATAATAATTTTACATTTTAGTTTCTCAACGTTGACCAGTTCATTCGGCCAACGCATAAATTTATAAGTGATGTAGGCAAGTATGTTAGCAACACTTTCTATTATATGTTCAGTTACATGGGAGACTTTAGAAAAAATCTTGGGTTGAATTCAGAAGGTAAATAAATATTTTGCTTATAATTTGACAACTACTAAGTATTTTCTTATTTTTTTCCAAAATTTGGATCATTCATAATATATGTTTTTACAGGTGTTCAACATGCGGAAGACTTAAATTATTTATTCCCGAGAGATATTCAATTTTCTCCTCAAGATAAATTAATGAGAAAATGTATCGTCAGGATGTGGGCAAATTTCTGCAAATATTCGTAAGTACTACAAACATTACTAAATGAAAATCACTCAAAAGTTATTAGAGAGTCTGGAACGGGTTCTGTCATTTAAAAAAGTTATAACTACATCGTTAAAATACGTGATTTATCAATGGGATATATTTTTTTTAATGCAAATATCGTTACTTTTATACTGGGACAAATTCAACAATATTTTATATGATATCATTATTTTCACAAGTTCTTGAGATATTGGCTCAAAACATTCAAGTTCAAAATTATTGAAAATTTAAGAAATGATCATGTAATTTAATAAGGGATTTGGGATTTAGTAATGATTAGTATTTTTTGTAATGTTTATTGAACGGATCTCTTAGATATAATCCTTACATATTTAAATGTTAAAAAAGTTAAACAAAACTTCCTTTGGACATTTACAATTTAAAATTAACTAATTATTGATATTATTCATCTTTTCCATAGTAGTAGGTATTTGTTAATGTTAAATAAATTTCGTTATTGTTATGGATTAGTAGTTATTTGTTAATTGAAAAAAAAATACTACCAAATATATTCATTCCAATAAACTTAATTTCAAATTTAAGCAGTTTAGTTTAAAAAATTCAATTTAATTTACAAATTTCAGAAGTCCAGTTCCTCGACCAGATCCACTTCTTCAAAATGTCTCGTGGTTGCCTGCTTCAAGTAAACAACCCATGTTTTTGATGAATATTAATACAACTATGGGAAGTATACCAAATCCCTTCCAAAAGTCTTTAGATTTTTATGACCAAATTTACCTTAAATATGGACAAGGAATCTATGACACTTATTAATAGCTTTTATTTAGTATTAATAATATAGAGCACTTATCAATACTCAAGATATTCTGTGTTTCCAGAACTAAATATCGGTCGTGTGCTTCAATAATGCATGATGTATTTATTTATTTATTTATTTATTTATTTACACTGCTCTACAGGTAACAGGGACCCAATTACAGAGTAGGAAAAATCAGAACAATTAACAATACAGAACATATAAGATAAAAGAAAATTTGTTTACATACAAAAAAATCTAAGATTTAGAAAAAAAATACTTTTTAATATCCCCTAATTTACAAGCAAATATATCTATATCAGAGCTAATTAAGTTAGTTATACTAGACATTGTATGAATATACATAGTACCCAAAAATATTTATTTTGTTGAATTCGTTGTAATAAATAGATATAGCAGTTTTCTTTAAATTTGATCTTTGGATTATAAACTTGAATTTTGTAAAAACTCTAATTGGTTATATAATGTATAGTATATTGTTATTGTATCTATATACCAGTATTCTTATCTCCTCGTAAATTAGAAATACTATACAGGATATTTCAAAAAGTCAGTTGTCTACAACATTAATTTTTCGTAGTTAAATTGTATTTATTTGATGTAAATATTAAACGAAACAAAAAAATTAAAACAGGAATAAACAGGTTGTCTTCAGAAACAAAATACAGATACTGTTCGTCATAGAAGAGCAATGAACAACAAATATTCCACTCGGCAATGAACGAACCCACGATAAGTTTGAATAATGCAATATATATTTAATCATACTCAAAAATAATTATGTAAAAGTCGTTACAATAAATACGTATAACTGATTTTTCTTTTAATATTTAGATCAATGAAGTTCAAACTTTAAATTTTCAATTATTTATTGTTAGCTTGAATGAAATACCATTTTTAAAGTACTTTTCAATTTATGTACCTAGCGCTTATTTGAGAAGTTAGTACAGTACCAGAGGAGATGATGCTAAATTGTAAAAGAAATTTTGCAATATTGGCAGAGCAATTATCTTTCTGGTGCTGTTGGGTGTTATTCTTTTAAAGCCAATTCGTAGTCTTTTTTTAACTCCTTTATTCAGCAATCTGTTTGTATAGACAATAAGCATTTGTTGTGATTACAATGTCTTGTAGAAGGTACCTTACTAGGTGTCCTGATTTAATTTTATTAGTTGAATGAAACAAAATATAAAATTTACATTTTTTTTAATTACTTAAAATATCTATTAAGTCTGTTGTCTTGTTTTTTTTATTCATCTTGTTTTGTCCGTGACTGTGAAAAACCGTTTGGTTAATGCGTTGGTTGTACTGAAATTCTCTGGAGATATCTTACGCTTTAGTCAATAATTTATCGTTTATCCCACTGATGGAATTTCTATGTCTCTTTGAATCACTGTGCACAGTATGGGGCGTTAGGAATCATCCTTATCGTCTTGGTTTGAAACCTCTTTATCATAGAAAAATCAAGCTTCTGTCTGGGTGGATTCCTACGTATTTTCCATCTTCAACCTGGGGTAAATTGCAATTGTTCAGGTGTATAGATGGGCATCTTTCTTGGTAGAGAGTCAAGGTGACCTGGGCAGATTTTGTCTCATTTGCTTTCACGAATTATTTTAATAACCATCGTTGTATTTTGTTAAGAATTTCTTGAAGAGAGAACAGCTGTTTCATCTGCGAACGTGGCTACTGTAACCATCGGGGTAGTTGGAAGATCACTTGAGTTCAGTAGATATAATATTAGGTCAAGTAAGCTGCTCTGTGGTACTCTAGATTTAATAGGACTAAGGGAGGAATATTTACTCTTTTGTCTGATAAGGAAATCTCCAGTTAGATAGGATTTAAGTAAAAGAAATGGGGATGTGGATGAAGTATCTTTACTTTGTATAAGAGTCCAGTATGCCACATTTTGCCCAAAGCATGTGTCATATTGATAAACTTTGCAAAGCAAAAACTGTTTTTATTAAAGTAATGAAAGATCGTATCAACAATTCTGTGAACTTGCTCTATGGTGCGATATTTATTGGGGAATCCAAATTGACAGTCTGTAATTAAATGTCTAATATTTTTTGTCAGTTTTAGTTGTATAATTTTTCAAAAATTTTGGAGATGACTAGGAGCAAGCTGATTGGACAGTCGGAAACAACTTCCTCTAATTTATTACCTTGTTTAGGAATCATTTTTATCTCTGCTGTTTTTGAGAACTTCGAAAACTAATTAATTTTGGGAATTGCATTGAAAATGTAAACAGGTCTCAGATTCATGCCCTTTAAAAATTCTCCATCTTTAATGGTTGCTAGTCTTAAACCCTAAGTGATATTCTTAGCGTTATTATCTTTACCAGCTAAGACTTTACTGATGCCTAACGTTTTATAAAAATTCTCATATGGTTATGTTTGGTAGGAGCATACTACTGAGATGGTAAATGGGCTCAAATCTTTTGTTATAGTTACGCTAGTCGCTGCAAGTAAAATCTGTATGTAAAATATACTTACAAAATGTAAAAAATTTAAATATGTTCATTTTTTTTTTCGAAGACTCTCTGCCATTGAACACAGTGAATATCACTAACTTTTTACAATCTGTGTGTAAAATATACTCACAAAATGTAAAAATATTTAAAATATTCAATTTACGTTTCGAAGATTCTTTATAATTGAATACAATGTATATAATTCACCTTTCACAATCTGTGTATAAAATATATGCACAGAATGTAAAAAGTTCGCTTACCTTTTAAAGACTTTCTGTCGTCGAACACACTGTATATCACTCACTTTTTAGAAACCGTGTACTTATATGCGACAGAATAAAAAATGTAAAAACAGAACAATCCTTAATGATTTCATATACGAAGAGATTAAGAATATAATAATTATTTTTCACCCTCTATATTAGATCTGTTGTATTAATATTTAGTGAAGATCGAACTATTTTTAGATAAAATAAATTTAATTAAAGAAGAAATCAAAAGACCGTGTAAAACCCAATTTGCCCACCTTTTCTGGCGAACTCAAAATTGAAGAAATTCTGGAATCCAAAAAAACAATTTCATGCATTCGATAATTAATTCCTTTTTAAATTTAAATGAATCATTGTATAAAGAAGTGTAGAACAAAGAATCTGGTCTTGTTATTCTAGTTTTTTTCACGGCGGTTTTTGTATTGGTGTTTACGTGTTCATTTTTGAAGAAAAAAAAACCAGAATTTTAAAAGAAATTCACCAAGTTGAAAAATCGATTAGTACTACTGTAAATATATCGGTATAAATAAGGTAATTATAAATTAAAAAAATTAGAGTATTTAATTATTAAACGGAAAAAATACCTATTTGATAAAAAATTAAAAGTTCTATTTGTTACTGCAAACAATCTATCATTTTATTTAAACTACCATAATAAACTAAAAAATATTAAATAAAATTGCTAAGAGTGCTTAAAATTTTGAAAAATTAACCAATTAATTTTTTTTATAATTTTTCAATTCAATTTCATTTATAAATTTAAAATATCGAAAATAAAAGAAATTTACCTTGCCTTCTCTTTCTAGAAATGGAACCAATCCAAAAGGGCATTTGGCACACGCGAAAATAAAGGGATCAAAACCCGCACTAGATCCATCGAATCGGAAAATAGAAAATGAAAAATGAAAGCGGTTTTATTTTTTAAACTAATAAACCACCAACTTTTGAATTAAAAATGAATTAAACACAATAATTTTAGTTTAGACTATCCGCGTCGACGAAAATTCACGAATAATGGATTTATTTCGATACCTTCATAAATTAATCACCCATTATATAAGATGAGTAAAACCTTTTTGTGGATATTCACGATCGGTGTATCTTTTAAACACATAGGCGTATCATAAAATAATTGATTATAGTAAACATGGTTTTGTTTAATTTTCTACCAACTTTTTTCTATCATAACCAAGAACAAGAATACTGTCATATATGATTACGGGTTTTTTCACTAGGTTGTTTTCTTATATACATTTTTTGTGTTCTTTTTATTTCATCCATATGCTGCTGGAGTCCATTGATATTCCAGAGGCCTATTTTGTGCTTATATTGTCATACGAATTTACTAATTTACGAATTTATTAATGACCATGGTTAAGTTAAATAGAGTTCCTATCTTTTCGGTATCTCCGATCATGTCTTCTTGTTTAGGTTGTTGTTTTGATTTGCAATCTTAAGATATTGTTGTAACTTGCTGTCGACGGTGTTCCAGGAATTTTAGCAGGAATTTCGTACTCTATCTCTGAAGTAGGTTTTTCCTTACGATACCTACATGAGATGTGCCCAATTTTAAAAACCATCACTCCCGGGGATCATTATAAATTATACGTTTAATGTACGACGATAATAATAATAATAATAATAATAATAATAATAATAATAAGGTATTACCTTTTTCCAAATTAATTTGTGCCTTTACACATTATTTTCTGTGATTGTTCCCTCTAAATACCAATCTATTTTACTTTATAATTTCATTATGAATCTTTAATGAATGACCGTATTTTTGGCATTTATAGCATTGAGTGAGTTTATTTTTTCTGCAATATTGCTCCCATTTTACTCTTATCTTATCAAGATTCCAGTTATTTTATATATTAATTTTAAATGGACATCTTTTTTCATCATTATTAAATAACTTCTGCTTTTAATTTTATCATTTATTGCCCTTACCGGAATAACTTTTTCAAATTTAATTTTTGCTTCTATTTCAATTTCCCTCATTATTTTCCCTGTATCCATTTCTGGAGCTGCCTTCATGACTATTCTTTTAACCTTATCTCTTTTAATGTGTAATAGTTTATCTCTTCCCCTTTCAATTGATGATCCTTCTTACTACCCAAGTGATATCAGTAAAATTCCAGATCTTTTGACTTTTGTAGTACTGATTTATTTTGTAATAATCAAAAATAGAATATCCTTTTTATCCTATCATCTAAACATATATATATATATTATGACGCTTAAAGGAGAACATCTTCCAAAACTAGACAATAACAAACCAATTGGAAGTGATTCTGCCATTCGTATGCGTTTAAGCTGGACCTAAATATTTCACTAAAATCTGAAGATAACATATTAATGAAGCTCTAGAATCTTTAAATAACTAATACAAGGTGATGGTCTGATAAGTTGGTAAGTCTGGTAACTCAAACACAAAAAGTTAATAGTTAATAAACATGTAGATCATTGAACTTCTACAAAATAATGGGGCACCTTGTATCATAAAACGTCCATTACATTTTTGCATTGCAAGTATCGGTTGGTATGCTTGGTTAACTATATAAAAAATTATGAACACAACTGGATATACAAGTACCCCTAAATCATAGATAATTCAGGTATTATATATTTATTTATTCGGTAATTACTGATTAGGTACACCTCCAAAAAGATAATTTTAATTATACAAATAAAAGAAAAGGTAAAAAAATCAACTTAAATCACAAAGCACATATCTTAACAAATTACCATTGGCGGCGCCTAAAACGGACAGCTTGAAATAAAAAATATTCTGTTTATTATTGCACGACAAATTTCTTTGTATAATATTTGGGTATCTTTACAGCCATCTTTATATTTGCTGAATTATAATATGGTATCATTTAATAACTTATGTCACTTTTAAAATTTTAGGATTTTTTTATGTATTCCCGTTAGCAGATAATTTATTATAATAATTCTTTGTTTATAAATATTTTATTGAAATAATTTAGATAAACAATGAAGGTCATATGTGTAGGTAATCAGAAATT
Source organism: Hermaeophaga mercurialis (assembly GCA_951812935.1). NCBI lineage: Eukaryota > Metazoa > Arthropoda > Insecta > Coleoptera > Chrysomelidae > Hermaeophaga > Hermaeophaga mercurialis. The sequence goes on along the minus strand of OX638358.1, from coordinate 6,734,183 downwards.
TGAAAAAAGATCTTAAAGTAAGTGAGAATCGTAGGCGTAGTTATAAATAGAAATTTTATCTAAAATAATGTAATCAGCTGCTTCTTTTTCTTGTATGCCCACTTTGTTGTTAATAAATACTTTTCCTGTTGTAGATTAGAAATTATTGGTGTTGAATTATCTAACTTGATCCAACCAGTATGTCTAAAACAGGAGAAATATTGTTTTATCTGTTTTAATTTGAATTTCAACTATTTTTCTTCTGTAGCCTCGTCTTATTTTATTTCTTCTATATTTTTCTTAGAAAATGTTTCTTTATATAGATTTTTAACAAGTTCTACACCATTGCAATCATGATTTTATTCAATTCCATATCTTATATGCTTTGGAATATTCATCATCGGTCAATGTACGATATGTTCGTATAATTATTTTTCTGTATCTTCATTAATTTGAAAATAACATTTATCTTCTGATTCTTCCAGCAAATATTCGTTTTGTTGAGCAATATTGGCTTTGACTTTATTCTTGAAATGTTTCTTTAAGTAACGTTTTTCTATACAGTAGTAGCATTTTTATTTATTTTTTTATAAAACCTGTTAACTTTCATAATCTTTCATTGTAGTAACAGTTACCTTCTAACTTTCTTCTTTTCTTCATCTATACTCATGTAAAAGTTTATCCTTAACAACTTCCAATGTTCCCTTCCTTTCCGACATCCCAAAAAATTTACCAATGATCTGTAACTTTCTGACAGACTCCTTCGTAGAAAGAAACTTCTAAACGATCTCCTATTGCTTCTCTTAAAGTTTTAAGGTCGGAAATAATATTTAATATCGTTAGTATGGGATTTACTAAATCACCTCCTTTCTCTAAAGTTAATTTGCATGATCGTTTTAATGAATAAGAAAGAAGAAAACAGTTTTTTTGATTTCCGGATTTCCGGTTTACCATTTCCTGATTTTCTTTTCTTTACTTTGGTTTTCCTGATTTCTGATTTACGATTTCCTGATTTTCTTTACTGATATTCTCAAGTGTTTTTGGGTACTTAATTTGGCTCTAGTGAGGCTTAAGTCTTTTAATCTGTAATTCTACCATATTTCTCCTCTTACTCTCGCTACGAGATTTTCGTTATTTAATATATTTATAATTATTATGGAATTTGCTCAATGTCAGTATTAATTTCAACATTAAATTAATTCAGTTTAAACATTTACTTTTAAATTTTTTTATCACACTTCAACAATTAATTTTATGTCTAATTTCACATTTGATTATTATTGTTACTAGGATCCTATATTTGTCCTGAAGATTGCTTTGTAAGCCGCAGTAACTAGTTGTTATTAATGTATTTAACCTTATGAAATTAAAGCAGTTTAGTGGCAAAGATACTGAAGTTTTGGTTTTTTCTAATCCCCAATATCACATTTAAGAAAAGGAATAATCTTTTTCTCAAATGTATAACTTGATAATTTTCGATCAGAAGTCCAATAATCGCCTTTGCTTTATTTTCTGCCTCGTTCCAGTTACCGTCTATTTCATTTCATTTATAATGTTACGATTGTATGTACAGGGATTTAGTTAAATATCGCCCTGTATATAAAACTTATTTTTTAGTTTCCAAATTATAATATTTACTATTTATTTAACATTACATGAGCGAGAGTTATGGAACAAGGCTGCCAACGAATGGTAAATAAATATTTTTAGTAGAGTCATCAAAATTAAAAAACATTAGGGTCTTCTTGGTTAGTAAAATAATAGAAGATCGGGAGTCAAGTTTGGGTTCTCGGATGCTCGAGAATTTGATAGTGCCTATCCCTGCTATTAAGTGTACTAGTTATTTAATGTGTAAGTTGCCCTCATAATTTAGTTATTTTCATTAAATAAATAAATTGTTTTTGTTTTTACTCAGCCTCTTTAATTTCCATTAACCAAGTTACGTAACGGGTAAAAAACCCCTTAAGTTAACAACCCAATACGTAACAATAATATACCCTAAATCTTCTTAATGTAACAAAAGTTCCAAACATAAAATGATTAATATATTTAAAATTGAATCTCAAGAGACCAGTTGTGGAATTATATTTAGCATTCGAGTTTTTTCTTCTATTAATCTACTTATATTTATTTTTCCGATTAACAAAATTTCACTTGAGGTCGACCTTCCCATTCTTAGGTATTATTATTAAAAAAAAAATATTTACTTTAAATAAAAAGTGTGGAATAATAATGTTTGTTAAGTTATTACTGATTTAAAACTTGATAAATGTTTAGACTAAAATTTATTGTTATTTAATACAAAAAAATTTAAATTAGGCCATTTCAAAGTGAAATAGTCTCGTTACAAATTATTTGCATCTCATATCTTTTTTTAGTTGCTATTAGATTCTAATAAAATAAATAATAAATTAGAAGGAAGTTTCAATTGCAAATTTCATACACAGTGGATGTGTTTTATAGAAATAATATAATAATTTAAAAAATGAATGCTCATATATGATTGGAACAAGAGCAAAAGGAATCTTTCAAATATTAGTATTTTTTTATTTATTTCATTCAGCCCATTTCTGCTACTACCGTCGAAGTTGACTCTAACTAAAAATTTTGCCGAACTGGCTAGTGTTTTCTACGTTAAAACAATCTAAAGAAGTAAAACAACACGACTAAGTTAATTACCAGATAACCGAGAGAGGGCGTAATAATGTATCCCCTCCTATCACCTCACTCTCTTGAACTCCGCAGTGCTCCGATGTTCTCAAATCGAATATGCCCATTTCAAGAATAAGTGAATAAATTGTAATATATTCTCGCTTATTATAATGCGTTATCGTATATTCGCTAAATAGTAAACACCAATGAGTGAGAAAAACAGTGTGTTCAGTAGCGAAAGTTAAAATTGGTTTCTTTATTACCGATTGGAAAATCAAGTATAAGACAGAAAATTGGTTTTAATGAAATTTATTCAATCCATACTTCCAGGTAATCATATCTACTTTATGAGCATAATCAGACTCTGTTCGAATTTTACCAATGCATCTTCGAACCTTCAGTGGAGTTATGTATATTTTTATTCTGTTATATTTATATTTACATTTTTTGTTCATATAATTTATTAATATTATTAAGTGTGTATGAAATTATTTATGTGAATAAGAAAATAAACTAGTATATAACAATGGTTTTCTTTGAAAAGTTAAAATATGTTAATTCTTTTTATATTCAAATAATTAAATAAAATTATTTGTAATTATCGGGACGAAACAATCAATTATATTTTTCATAATTATATAGTACCTAGGTAATTATTTGCAATTGTAATATGAAAAATTACTACTAGTCGAAATTCGTTTAAAAAAACATGTTAATACTAATATAGTCTGTTAGAAGATTAATATTCTAAACTATATTTTGATTTAAACACTCAGTACATTACAACCAATTAAACCCTATTAGAATCCAATAACAGCCGATGCTAGGCTAATGGTTCTAAGAAGATTAAGTAGGTATAATTGTGTTATCATAATTTTAGGTTATTCCTACATAAAGATGAAATAGTGTTATAATTAAGCTTGTTTCATTACTTTAATCCTCTAATTGAATTATTACCTAGGAGCAGTTTTATTGATGAAAAGTTAAGGAGTATTTTCTATATAAAAACAGCTGCTTTTACTGAATTTTACTGAATAATAAATTTAATTGAACATAAAAATACCTAATATTATCCTCTATTTTACCACTCCCTTGTTTATTTGAACTATATTCTCGAAATATCCGTGGGACAAAAATGAAGTTACATTAAGATGATATGAGATTTAGGAAAATTACAATTTACGTTTTCAGAAAAATTATTTCTTCTCTGTTTTAGTCTAAGTAGTGAGTACATGTGGAGTTTATCTATTATCATCAAGAACAACTTAAGACAATGTAAAACAATTAACAAAATATTTGTTAACAATGTACATAGTTTGAAAAATATAGAATACAAAAACAATAGCTAAGAACGGAGAAATTATCAGCAACTATAATAAATTTTCATAGTGGCCGTTATAACTTTTTGAGAGGATTAGGGATTATGGGCTTAATTAACAGAGTTGGGCAACGTACACATTCTAATTGGTGGTTGCGGATTTATTTTTCATTGTTCTAACACTTGTATTTTTCACACTATGTTTTTTAAAAAACCTTGAAGTAATCTTAACAAAAATATTGTTTATATATTCATGATTAATTATTTAAGTTCTATAAATAAAACCCGAAAAATAATTGTACCATTATTAAATTAGATGTCTTGGAAATACTTTCAACTAATTAAAAAAGTATGAGGTATTATATTATAGTTTTTCTTATAGCAACAATTACCGGAGGATTCGTAGACGTAAGTAATTACTATTTAAATTTTTAAATCTAGATATGCTCCAAAATATTAAAAGTTGTATACTTAGCGATATAGAACAAAATATTCAAACTTTTATCAAAAATGTACATTTTCAACTCTTATTTGAGGACGGGTAATGTTAGTTTTCTCAATAAGGAGAAAATTACTTGGTAATAATTCTAATGAAAACATTTTTTTTACAATACATTGTAAAACTAAATTAATATTTTTATTAAAAACAAAATTAAATTCAATATCAAAACTAAAGTCAATGTCACCAAAGAAAACCGATGATGGTAACTGTAGACCTTAAACTTAGATAATACACGATCCGATGTACTTAATATAATAATATTTAATAATTTTACTTTACATACTTCAGATAATTAAGGAAACGAGAAACAGGAACTCTCTAGAAAGATTAAATATATTACAAGGTTTGTTTAATTCTTTAAAGTTAGTCTGACAAAATAGATAAGTTTGTGCGAATAATATAAAGTATATGTACATATACAGGGTGTAATTTTAGAATAATTATACTAGCATAACTTTAAATAGGAGCATGTAGTAAATTGATTTTGATATTTTAATTTCTGATATATTTAAAATTAAATAAGTAAGTAATGAGTGCTAATAAAATTCAGTTTTGGTTGTTTTTCTTACAATCGTATTCACAATATTTACAGGTTAAACTAATTAGAATGGCAATATTCATGAAAATGCTGTTTAAGTGCCAAATGAGATATAAAAATAGAACGCAATATTCCCGGGGCACTGCCATTTTGGCACCTCATATAATAAATTTCAAGTGTCATTTAAAATGTCAAAAAATAGCCAGAAAAGTTCAATTGGTTTGATTTGATTAAAAGGTTACCGATTGATAATTTTTTATTAAGGGATAAATATTTTAAAGTCTATTCAAAAATTTTAACACCTTATCATTAGTAATATAAAAAAATAAAATCTACGCTTGATAGGAACTAATAATTGGTCAGCCAAAATAAATAATTTTTGAGTCTTTTTGGAGTTTTAATTTTAACACTCTTTAACTTCGTTGGAAACGTAAAGTGTATTATCTAAAAAAAGTAGTGGTAGTAGTGTTCGGATCGTGTAATAATTGCTGAGAATACATTTTTCACTCTTCGACCATTTTTTTTTATTTTAAGAATGTTTAAAGAACCAGTTATCGGTGTTGTTGGCTTTAGTTGTTCTTCGGTAAATAATACATATTTAGATAGATCTAAAATACTAATATTTATTTCTATGAAAACGGCTGGCTTTAGAAAAATAATTATAAGCCATTTTTATTCTGCATACGTTTTAATACGTCATCCATAAATATGTGCATTATTTTCGCGGACACTCTTTATATACAAATCCATACGCGCGTTAAAAAAGTGAAAATGCATTACAATTTCCCCTCTAATATGTTGAAGTGGGAACATCGGTCACAGCAGAGGTCAAGAGAATAGGGTTAACGGAGGGGATTCATTATTGCGCTCTCTTTCGGTTATCTGGTTATACATTATTATTCATATTCTCTTACTCCTTAAGATTTCTGCTTTAACAATTTTAAATTCTCCATGAATCTATGTACCTTGTGATATTTCCCACATATAGTTAATATTTGGTATTTACAGTCATTTGAACTACAAATTGAAGGAGGACCAATTCTAGGTATAACAGATTTCACCAAAGAATTAAACAAACAATATTATGCTTTCCAAGGAATACCATATGCTGAACCAGCTAACAGATTCGAGGTATGTAGATTTTCTCTTCCGAAAAGTATTTAAAACTTTTTTATTGTTATTTAAATATTACTTTTATACGAGTATATACATTTTGTATTATTATACAGGGTATTTTACATTTTTAAGGTATGCAAGAGCTCTTTTGCTCTATATTCGTTTATCTTTGATAAATGTACCAAAGGCAGAATATGAAAAAATAAGTTATCTAGTATTTCGTATCTTAAAATTTAATAAAGTAAATAAAAAGGACAATAAAAAAGATCTCAATTTAGAATAATTGTCATTAATTGGCAGTTAACTCTTAATTGTTCTAGAAGGCAAGAGAAAATATATAAATACGGAGAACCTAATAGTAGGTGCCACAGTTAAATATCAAGTCCCACTTATGATCAAATATCATTAAATTTTATAAAAACTTATTTGAGTAATCGTTCGCAACTGGTTTCGGTTAACAATCAGAAGTCTACGTCAGTCATAATAAAATCCGGGGTTCCGCAAGGGTCCTTTCTCGGACCATTACTATTTTTATTTTGCATATCTGACTTGTTCAAGCATATTAAAGAGTTATTCCACATTCGAAATATTAAAAACTATTAATGCAAATATTAAATAATCTTTATTTTTATCTACAATTATATTATTTAGATAGAAAATTTTGAAATACTCTGTGTACCTTATTTTACTTTTACATCTAATTACTTTAAGGGCAATATTATTATTTCTAGTTGTCCGAATTAAAGAAACCGTGGACTGAAGTTTTGAACTGCACCTTTGATAAGTCTGACTGTGTTCAAATAAAGAATAAGACCGTTACCGGATCAGAAGATTGTCTATTTGTGAATGTTTATAGTCGAAACGTAAGCTGATTTTTTTTTTTCGTTAAAAATGTTTTTCCGTTCCAGTAAATTTATTATTGAGAATTTTTTATAAAAATGTGTAATGAGAATGGGGTGAATGTTTTTGGAACCATTTAAATCGTCTGACATACAGGGTGACGCATTAGTGTGGCAAAGGTCGATTAGTCCGGTATTATTGAAGTTAGGAAAAAATAATTACAAAAAGTGTAGAGTAGTCTTGAGATTCTTAAAATTAATCCCAAATTTAAGATAGTACCAAACCAAAGTTATGTTTGTTTAAATGGAATACCCTATATGTTTTTACATTTTTATAAACCTCTTAAGGAGCTCATTTCAACGATGTATCACATTTCATGTCTATTATGTTTAAGAAATGATCTACATCAACCTGAAAATCACATTTAAATGGCGTTAAAAAATATTTAATACATGGTGATCAAAAAAACACCCTGTCAATACGAAAATTTTTATAATGTGAAGTTTGAAGTTGTCTATAATTTTTGTAAATAACTTTTTTTGATATCTTCTTTAATAACAGATATATCGTACTTCGACGCTCTAATGCCGCACCCTGTATACAGAAATTTCTCTCTATTACAAGATTTTTTTATACATACAAAACTAATCAAAAGACAACTGTTACTGTAGTGCAAGCAATAATTCTTATTGATTTACTCAAAATTATTCAAATTAATTTCAATTTTAAAGCTTAACGGAAACTCATCTGTAATGGTATACATTCATGGAGGAGGATTTACAGTAGGTACCGGTGCATATTCAGAACACGCTCCTGATTTACTTTTGGAGGAAGGTTTAGTTGTAGTAACAATACAATACCGCTTGGGAATTTTTGGTTTCATGAGTACAGGAGATCTCGCCTGTCCTGGGAATTTAGGACTTAAGGATCAAGTAGTAGCACTAACATGGGTCAAAAGAAATATTAAGTACTTTGGTGGTAATCCAGAAGATGTTACCTTATTTGGTGAAAGTGCTGGTGGAGTTTCTATCTCACTACATCTACAATCTCCAAAATCTAAAGGTAGAAATAGGAAAATGTTAAAAATTAATTCGAATATTTTATTAATAACCTTTGAACTAGTTCTACAGGATGAGCAACTTAAGTTCCGAAATGCTTCAAAACTGTTACCTATTTTTTATCTTAAAAAGATTAATAATAACTTTATGGTGTTGAAAAAGTGTAGCAGTTACCTATTTGCTACTTAAATTGACTACAACAAAGGTCCACCACATTGAAGACATTTTTAAATTTAATAAACCTCCCCGGCTACTATTAAAATAGCTTGTCAAAAGATTACTACTCTGAGGGCAAAGCTTTGAGGCGGTTACTAGTTTGTGAAACTAAATTGAGAGTTACAAGATATGATACTTTATAGTTACAGATGGCGTTTCTAGCAACGTACCTGGAATAAGTAAGGGAACTTAAAAGTGAAGAAACTTTAAGTAAAATACATAGAACCCGGGTACCCCCCAGTAGAAGACTGTGTTCTCTTGAAAGTAGCCGCTTCTTTCACCATATAGTGAATTATACTTAAAATCGCTACCCTATGGTATCCTCATACTATTCAGTAATATCAAATTTAACAAAACGGCTTCCAAATTAATTCGCCTGATAGATTTTCATCTACTTTTTATAGAAAACTGAAAAAAAAAGCTAACAATTAAGCGAAACTTAATTTATCTGTTAAATACATACAACAATAAGCCATCTAACAATTCTAATTTAACCTACACCTACATGTCAATTGTCAATAGATAAAATCGATTTTTCAAATATCGATACTTTGATTGGGTATCGGACAAAAATATTGGTTGTTGGAGAATCCGTAATTTTTCAAAAGTTATTGTTAAGTTGCGTGACTATATTTTCTATCGTAATAGTTTTGTAATTTTTTTAAAGTAATAGAACAAACTGAATAACACTGACAATAAAATATCGATACCTAGAGTATCGATATTTTTAAGAATAATTTAGAGATATTTTCAGCATGAAAATATTTATATGTGTAGTTCAAAATGAAACAGGATATAGAGAAATTGTATTTTATTCTTGAAAACGTAAGAATATGGTAAATTTTTAACTAGCGTTTGGTTCAAACTTACTTTTTTGTAATTGTACTTATAAAGTGACAAATGGGATCTTAGTGACGAGAAAATGTCCCCCTGCACTTTATCAGGATCTTTGTAGTAGCAATGTAGGTAGAAACTGCTACCATACAGTTCCATTAGGATGGTTCCGATTGTTGTTTTATTGTAGCGAATACTTTAAAAGACATAACGCTTGGAATTTGCCACCTTGTAGATGGCTAATATAACATAGAAGTAGCAAAAGGTACTTTGAGATATGAAGGTATCATTTCCGCCATTTAAAAAATTAAAATATGGAATCACACCATTATTTTTAAGTTCAAAAAGTGTTAATATAATGCTATTTCCGATAAACTAACAAAATAATCTTAATTTACTTTCTCCAATTATACATTTATAATAATATAAAAAAGATTTATAAAAAAAAGGAAATGTGTTATTATATTTTAAATATTTTCGCTATTTTCCATCCTTTAGGGAACGTTCCTTTTAGCCAACATCTGTTAAGAATATCCAAGACATCGTGTGAGGTTCTTAACTACCACCTTCACCACCCCAGCCGGTATTCCATCAGGGCCTGGGACTTTCTTCTCCTTTAGCCTATCATTCGCTGCTAGCAGTTCAGCCATTGTAAGGGCACGTATATCTTGTTCTCTTACTGGTATTCTTTCTAGTCGGGTGCATCGGAAATAGCTCCTGTGCTACTGCTATTTGCTGTTCGTCGTCTAAGGTTATCGGAGCAGTGCCTTTGTATTTATCCATGACAATTTTATAGCCTTTAGGTCTACTTCTTGCACCAGTTTCTTTTCCCGCTACTTGGTCTGTCCACCAGTAAACGGGCTTCTTGTCTCTGTGCCTTTTTTTGCTTAGGCATTATTTTATTGCAGGCGACTGTGATGATTTTGGTAAGTAGCTCTTTATCTAAGCCTTTATTGGAATTTGCTTCTAATCTTGCACCCACCTCTTGGACAAGGTAACCAAGTTTCCCTTTGATAATTTTCCGGCCTTTGTGTTCTTTGCAGCTATTTGGTTGGGCTATAAACCGATCTATTATTTAATATGTTATGTATTGGTGATAACTAAGCGTCACTGCCTCTAGGACCTTCCAATTGACCACACGTTTTCTAATGTTGTTTGTGCTGAACGTAATATCTATGTAGGATGTGCTGTTTCTACTTATAAATGTCGGCTTGTTTCCTTGGTTTTGCACTATCAAATCTTCCTCAGCTGTGTAGTGATAGTTGCTACCACGTAGCAGGTACTAAATGTGTTGGAAGTGACTAATAATATCAGAGAAACGGCAAATCTAGCAACATTGCAAATGTCAAATCTGGAATCTCCGTATCCCAAATTTTGAAGAATTCGGACTAGCAATTTACGAGATAATTGGTCGTTTCCAGACTTTTGGTCCACTCTGTATAACTGTTATTTTATAAAATGATAATTTTTAGGATTATTTAAAGGAGCTATTATGGACAGTGGGACGTCTCTTTGTTTGTGGTCTTTGAGTAGAAAATCAGTTGAAATTGCTATTGAAGTCGGTCTCAGATTTGGTATTATTACTACAAATTCCAGTGTTTTAGTGGACAAGCTAAAAAAAATTGATTATGTTTCTCTTCAAAGTGCATCAGATACAATAGGAACTTTGGTAAATATTATATGTTTTTTATTTATTTACGCTTTTAGTGTTTTGCTATTTGTAGGTAATGGCGCAAAATCCACTCGCTGGGTCACCTTTCGCACCTGTAATAGAAAAAGACCATGAAACAGCTTTTTTTACCGGAAACAGTGAAGACATGCTATCTAAAGGAAACTTTACAAAAAAACCAGTCTTAGCAGGCTTCAATTCAAATGAAGCTGGCTCTTTATCTCTAGTTACTGCTCCACCGATCATAGGTTCTTAGCCTGTCGTTAATATTTATATTTAATAAGAGACAAAGATACATAGATACACATTGTTTATGAATTCAAGATTTTAACTTAACTTAATTAAATTAATTAAAATATTACGAGATCCGATCGCTAGTGAAATTAAACTCACAGTGAACATGAAAAAATATTTCATTTACAACGTTTAGCTACACTTTTTAGTTACTTCTAGGTATACAATTTGCGGCTCTGACTTACAAACTTGTCCTAGCGTGATACCATAATTTTTCAATACCCTCAACATAGAAAGCAGTTACCTGTGCCTTCAGCCAAGTAGAGGCTATACGGTGGGTGATCAAACATTCCCCATCGAAAACGCTGCAGAAGGGTCTTTGTTCCAGCTGCAGTGTGCTGTCGAGCAGTGTTATTTTGAATTCCTTCGAATTACAGCACCCACTTCACATTTGGCTGGAGACTATTATTGTAGGCATGTTTACGTGCTCAAAACTGACAAGTGAGACATGACGCTATTGACGGGCATAATAAGATATTCTGTGCAAAGCTACATCGAATATATGGTTTTAATTTCGTGACCGATCGGATCTTAAAAAAAAATATTTTTAATGAATACAATTCTTATTAATTTGGAATTTTATTATATTTTTAGCTGCAATGCGTTTGTTTTTCCTCAAATACGATATCGACTGGGGGGATTTAGTGCCTGTAGATCTTACTACATCATTTTTTCCGAGATTATTCGCTTCCACAGAAATCAAGCAAGAATTCTTTGGAGATTCTTTACTAAGCGTAGCTCTAGCACCAGAAGGAGACGTTATGAAGGTAATATAATTTTATAGCTTAAGCCAGATTAGAAGTGCTCAGATCTCTTCAATACAACTGCAAGTGATTTTATCGACAAGTATTGGTCCAGATCCTTGATCTTTCTTAATTTAAATAATTATGAATTAGTTATTTATTTGGTGCAGTTATTTTATGAGTGCATGTATTTAAGGGGAGTTCAATCCAAAACACACGATTTGAATTTGTTTGGGTAATGAATTTTACCTACTGTTAGAATCCTAGTTCTCGGTACTCGGTTAAGTACTCGATCCTTTAATGTACTCGAGTACCGAATGATCGATCTCTAAAAAAGAATTCGATCCCCCATCACTAGTAATAACGAGCCCCATACTGTCAATTTGATTTTTATTTCAAGTCAATAGCGTAACGATCATAAATTTTCTTTCTGTACTAATAAGTTTTTTTGGAAGCATGATTTTAAGTTAAATAAAACATACAGCAGTCATTTATAAATAAATCAACGTCGTAGCATAGTCAAAAATCGCAAATTTTCACCAAATACACGATTAAAAATGCACAACCTCAAATGACAAACAAACAAAAAGGTAGCTTTTGGGATAAATCTTTATGCTATGCCAGTCATTACTAAGCGACAAAAATAAAAAACACAATTTCTGCGCCTGTGTGTCTTTTACTAATGAAACAGATCCTAATCAAATAGTGATTTCTAGGGTTCATTCGTGTGGGAGTGAATTATTATTATTTTTCGCTAGCTTGTCACTCTTTAACCAACCGTAATTCATTTTTTTGCGTGTGACATCAACCTCTGGGGGTTACTAGCCTTATAATTCATTTTTATTTTAGTTTATCAACGTTGATCAATTCGTTAGACCTATTAATAAATTTATAAGTCATGTAAGCAAATATGTTAGCAACACTTTTTATTACATGCTCAGCTATGTTGGAGACTACAGAAAAAGTATGGGTTTGAATTATACAGGTAAATAAATATTATGCTTATAATTCAGCATTTATTATTTTTCTTGACAAAATTGGCATCGTTCACATTTTTTTTTGTACTAGGTGTTAAACATGCAGAAGAATTAAATTTTATATTCCTAAAAAACTTTCAATTTTCTCCTCAAGATAAACTAATTAGAAGAAGATTGGTTAGAATGTGGGCAAACTTCTGCAAATTCTCGTAAGTACCGATTTTTATAAAAATAACTAAATAAAATAATAGTCATCAGATTTGTATACCATTTGGATCTTTGGTTAAATTTGTTCCACGAATTTTTATCTGCCCAATTTGCATAATTTTGTTACAGCATCGCTATGTACTAATCAATTAAAGTTCAGTATTTTATTAACAACATATTTTCACTAAATTTAGTTATACCTACAAAGTGACCCAATGATATTAAAAGGGAAATATTAAATTTTAAATTTATTTTTAATAGAAAATAGTTTAAAACGCTATTTTGTTTGAATTATTAATTTTATTAATTAATTAATATTAATCTTAATTAATACATAGTTACCCAAATATACGATGTTTCAAATTTGACTAAATTTTTTAAATTGATCGATAAAAAATACTTAAATTGAGCAGTCAATCAGCTTTATTAATAGGAAATACACACATACAAAACAGGTTTACAGATAACACAGTGATTGTTATTAAATCAATATCAATATCCAAGAATATTTACTAGAAAATCAATATGTGTGAACTAATAAGTGGGTGTCATTTCGTTTAAACTGATTTTTGAGAAAGTTCTCATGAGGAAAAATTAATCTACATAACAAAATATATCCATTGACGACTTGATACCGTTGTTGGTGGGTACCAAAACGCCCATTGTCTTCTGAAAAATGTTTAATTTAAAAATTAACATTTTTCGTATCAAATTAGAGATTTTTATAGCGAGCCATTTATTTTTAGATAATTCAGAATTGAGGTCGGTATAATATCGGTAACGAGACATAACGAACCAAAAATAATGGGCAATTCTCATTGTCCAAATGGTTGATACCTACAGTTAATGTACGATTTTATTCCGAAACATCCTGTATAAATAATTGATTAATTCGTAAAATATACATTTCAGTAGTCCAACTCCTGAACCAGACCCTCTTCTTGAAAACGTCACATGGTTACCTGCGTCACAACCGTTTTTGATGAACATTAATACAACTATGGGAAATATAACAAATCCATTTCAAAAGTCGTTGAATTTCTATGAGATACTTTATTCTAAATATGGCAAAGGAGTATATGATACTTATTAAAAATTGTCTCTTAATATTTATTACATACTTACAAACTGACTCAAAAGTATAGATACAAGAAATCATCTCCAATTCCCTAATAATACAGACTGAAAATGAAAAACTTATCAACACTGTAACTAAAAACATAAAAACGATCCAACTTCATATAAAGGGTTTTTGAGATAATTTACGGTTTGCATGCTTTTCAGTCATTTTGTATAAATATATAGGTATCTATGTATATTAAATTGAGGAATGTTGTTTTTTGAGTTTAAAATAAATTGAAATGATAAAAACATTTTTTTACGTTTTATTCTTATCTTCACATTAGGCATATATATTTCGCGCAAATTAGATTATTAAAACTACGCGTGTTTGTGAATAATAAATAACAAGACTATTCCTAAATTCTTTCTTAGAAATGGTAGGCAATCTTACCAAGACAGATACTGATCAATCATTCCATTAAGGAGCCCTAATCGCAAAATAATAAAAAATCTGCTTAGTCACAATAGGAGAATAGTTAGAATAATAATCAGTTTATTTGAAAGTAAATTACAAATTATACGAGGGTTGATATTTATGTATTGAGAATAAAAAGAACAAACAAATGTATTTTCTCAAAAATATATTTATTGCTTTTCAAAATATTCGCCTTTAAGCTTTATACACTTTTGCATGCGATTGAACCTACCTTTCAAAGCACTTTTTCCAGTCAAAAGATGATGGTTCTAAAACACGGTTTTTGAAGGCCTCAACTGCTTCTTCGGGCGATGAAAATCGTTGACCGCGCAGTTTATCATTAATTTGTGGGAACAAAAAGAAATCATTAGGTGCCAAGTCGGGGCTGTAAGCCGGATGACCCATCAATTCGATCTTTTGTGTGTCCAAATACTCGCTTGTTTCACTTGATGTGTGTGACCTCGAATTTTCGTGATAAAAAATGATTCGTCGTTTTGGATTATTTTCTCTCAAAACTTGTGGCAAGCAAATTATCGTATACCACGCCGAATTAACGGTCTTTTAATTTTCGAGAGGCACAGTTGCCAGATGACCGGTTTTCGTGAAGAAACACGCCACCATTTGCTTCTTAACACTTCGAGAACGAATAACTTTTATTGGCTTTTCTTCACAGTGAAACACCCAAACTGCCGACTGGCCTTTTCTTTCTGGCTCACATGCATAAATCAACAACTCGTCACCTGTGACGATACTGTATGCACCACATTTTACGGCACCGTTTGACACGAGCCTATTTTTGAGCGTCTGTCAACAAATGTGGAATCCAAAGCGCAGACAGCTTCCGAACACCCAAATGTTCATGCAAAATTTTATGTATGCTGGTCATACTAATGTCCCAGCGACATACACTGGCTTTGGATGGTGCTTCATCTCCAAAAGTTGAATTAAGTTGATGGATGCACTGTTCTAGTTAGCCCACGTCGAACGTCAAAATAAATCATAGCTCGAAAATGTTCGCGAGCTAATTCCATTTTTTGGCCGAGATGACATTTTCAACTTACTGTAAACAACACAAATAGTACTCGCACGTCAAAACTTTCTGTCAAAAATGTCAAACTTTAAGATGGCAATGATATATTTCCCCTTGGCAACACCAGTGTTACCGGTCGTCAATACATAAATAGCAACCCTCTTACAAACACAATGATGTCATAGGGCTGACATAAAAAATAACACACATGTTCTTATAGGAAGAAGACTTCTCCGTAGTACACGTACTATCCTACGAAGGTCCTGCCAGGATAAAGGTTCTGATACTAGATTAAGAAAAACCTAAGATAATTAACTAAGTAGAAGAATCTCCTTTTAGATGTTCTTAATAACAAACACAATGGAAACAACAGTGGAAGTACTTCATATAACTGACAAGAAAGAAGAACTTGACTTTTTGGAGGAATATGAAATAAAGAAATACCTAAAATATCCTCAATATATAGTATTGAATGAAGAACTATACCTGGGATGTTCAATTATCTTAGATCACCTTTTGAACTAAATACTAACCAAATATATTTTTAGAAAAAGAAGAATATTACCTCATAATGATTGGTTGTCAGGTTTATGACATGAAATTATTTACGTTTTTAAAAAGATCTGTCAAACTTCTTTCTGTCTTGGAAAATGGTATGTCATATACCTAAACCTAAGCAGAGTTGAATATACAGTGTGTACAGAAAGTATGGAATACTGAAATCATTTTAAGCTAAACAAACAATTTTGAGAAAAAATCCTGAGACCGCCCGGTTTTTGATTTTAATTTAATATAATTTTACATAACAATGAAATATACAGGGTAAACCATTTGTGAATAACGATGTCATCAACAATTTTTGTAAATGGCACACCCTGTATATTTTTTTAAGATTGCAAATTTCAAAACGATTCCAAAAATATATCATACTTGTATTCGTTAATTAATAATTTCGAAGATACAATAATTTTAAATTCTGCATTTTTGAAGATCTTTAATTAAATGATAATAACAAAATAATACAACAGTAACAATAAATTGCCACACAATAAATTAGTAAGTGTTCGAATTGTCTTCCTTCTTGTGCTTGACAGTGTCCTAAGCGGTCAATAAATTCCTGCTGAACTTTATTAAAGTTTTCCTGCGAAATGTTATTTATTTCTTGCCTAATTCTATCATTTAAATCATTTATGTCGTCGGGTTTACTTTTATACACAATATTTTTTAGATGACCCCACAAAAAAATCTAATAGCGTGAAATCCGGTGATCTTATTGTTATGTAAAAATACATTAAATTGAAATTAAAAACCGACTCGTCTCAGGATTTTTTCTCAAAATTGTTTGTTTAGCTTAAAATGAATTTATTCCATACTTTATGGACACATTGTATATTAAAACGCTTTGGAACACTGTGTAAATGCAAGATAAGTATTATTTAGGTTTCCATATTTATTAATAAAGGCTATTTACTAAATAGAATTAACTGTAGAAAGTAAGCCGCCTGTACAATTTTCTACCAATGATGGACTAAATAATAATTATTAATTATAATGTAAGACAGCAAGCGCCTAAGTGAGTGAACACTTGTATTGCGCTGGTTTATAATTTAAGAAATAATCCGTACAATAGCAAGAATAATGTGTACATCTTAAAATAACTAAATAAATATTAGATACCTATCATATATGTACCCAACCTACTCTAATATTTTAATAAATTCGTAATAATGTGCAAAAATAAATTTCCTACTTTTACTCTTTGATTTGGTCTAAATACATTATTATCTCTATTTGGTCGATTTTGTCCGAAAACTTGTTCGTTAGTGGGATAGTTTCTTTGTATGGGTCGTGATTGTGTATTAATTGGTTGAAAGGGGAAATTAGTATTAGGTCTGTTATTATTTTGTCTCAAAAAATAATTATTGGGAGTTCTAGAATTAAACTTGTAATTATTTGGATTTCTATTTCTATTGAATTCAAAATTATTTTGGTTTCGATTACAGTTAACTTCAAAATTATTTTGGTTTCGATTACGGTTAGCTTCAAAATTTCTGTTTGAATCTTGAGAATAATTACCTCGATTTACATTATTTTCTCTTGGAGTAAATCTATTATTATTATTTGGAAAATTAAAATTATTTTTTGGAGAATTTTGTAAATAATGAACGTTATTTTCTTGCAATACAAATTGTAGGGCTTCACTGAGAGTATTAGGTTTCATACAACGAATTGTAGTTCCTAACGGTTCTTTTAGGCCTGATAAAAATGTTTTTAATGCTAAATTTTGATATAACTCTCTTTTTAAAATTTTTCCTGCTTCAGTAGTTTCATGAATATTTATATAACTACAAATTAAATTTAATATGTGTAGACATCGATCGTAAAAATTTTGAGGAGTTTCGTGGTGATTCTGTTTTAACATTACTAGATCCCTGTTTAGACATACTTCATCTCTTTGATCAGAGAAATTTCTAGTTAAAGTAGACTTTAAATCTTCCCAATTATTACAATTTTGAATGTTTATTACTGTTCTAGCAGTATCCTTTAACTTCGATATTATGCTATTTAATAAGTAAGTATTTTGAAAACTTGCGGGGTTAGCTCTATCATAAAATTGATTCGCTTACAGACAAAAATCTACTTAAATCATTTGGATTACCATCAAATTCTGGTACACAATTAAGAAATTCTGGTTTAAATTGGGCCATATCTATTAATAACTTATTACTGGATAAAGGTAATTCGGTCAAATTAGAGTCAGTTGAAGGAGAATCTAAATTTAAGTTTTGTAAAAGGTTTTCTAATCTTTCAGTGTCTGACATAAATTGTACTCACATTAAAAGAGTAATTATTATCATTTGGAACTATAAAGATGTTGACTGGATCGGCGATGCTGTCTTCACCAGGTCTTTATCCTTGCAGAAGAAGGCGATGCTTGTCCTTGTTCTCTATATAGGAATTGGTCCAGGTCCTCGATGGATGCTGGGAACTCCAAACTTAACTAGTCGAAGATTCAAAATCCGGTTAATCGTTGACACGACAATCGATTCGTTCGATACGTTTCGATCCCGAAATATCCTACTGACTGCGCCAATTATATTTTCTCGATAGAAAATAACTTTTTTAAAAATAAAAAATTTTACTTTATTATACAATTAAAACTTTTATACAGATTATATATTCTAACAACTACGAATGATTTTTACTGACTCCCTGCGCAGTGCAATTTGTCTATTTATAAGTTCTTTCTAATGTCTGAATAAGCACTTCACAATAAAAAGAGTCTATTGTTGGTGGATGACATAATTCGCGCGTGTGAAGTGCCCTTTTGAATTGGGATTTTTACTTCGATAATTAAAAGGTACAGTTGCATATTTTTTACTTTTAAAAGTTTTTAAATCCATTAAATATTTGTTTGTAAACATATGAGTCATTATTATGTAAGGGTTGATGACTAAGAGATGAATGTATCGAAAAAAAAATCATTATTTGTGTATTCGTCGCCGCGAACGGTCTAAAAATCAAATAATTCAGTTCGATTTTTATATTTAGTTTAAAAATTTAAACGCTTTCGATTATTTCGTTTTCGTTGAGAATCTCGTGCTGTTTTAGTTCCGTTTAATCGCGCGCGTGTGAAGTGCCCTTTAGGATTGGGAATTATTTACGTCTGAAATCAGAAAGGTTAGTTGAAAGTTTTTATTATTAAACGATTTTAAATTTATTAAATGGAATTGCATCGAAAATTGATAAAAATTAGTCTTCCGCATTAGGTCCTGATGATGATTTATTAATCGAAACTAGTTGTCATCTTTTACACCAACTAAAGAAGTTTAAAAGTACTAACATTCAATTAATTTCAACTCTAAATTATAGATATTTTTACGATTTTTTATGAATTATTTGTTTGTAAACATATTAGTCATTATTACGTAAAGATGTCGTGACTAAGATATTAATTTATCGAAATAAATTCATTATTCGAGTGTCAGTCACCGCGATCGGTCCTAAAATCGAATAAGTCTTTTGATTTTTATCAATTAGTTAAAAAAATTTAAGCGCTTTCGATTATTTCGTTTTCGTTGAGAATCTCGTGCGGTTTTAGTTCCGTTTAATCGCGCGCGTGTGAAGTGCCCTTTAGGATTGGGAAAATTTACGTGTGAAATCAGAAGGTTAGTTGAAAGTTTTTATTATTAAACGATTTTATTTTTATTTTAAAAATTAAACAAATATTTTTAATTTAGAAACGTAAAAGTGATTTTTCCTTTTAAATTTTTCGTCACTATTACAAATTTTATAATTATAAATACTATTTCAATTTATTATTAAATATTAGTTGGGAATTCTAAATAAAATTATTTTTATTACATTTAATTATTTTACGATACGCCGCCCTGTATAGAAAATTTACCCTTTTGTTTATGTTTACAATAATGTGTTAGTCACGATTTCGTGACTAAAGGGTCGTGACTAATAAATATATAAATGTACATCAAAATAAATCAATTAATTGAAGTCGGATTTTCGGAGTGAACGGTCGAAATTAAATTCGGTGGTTTAATAGTTTACGATAATTAAACGATTTTAGTTATTTTCGTTTTTTCATGGATTTCATATATGGATTTTTACTTAACAAATCACAAGGTAAAATTTTTAAACGCTTTTTAATTAATTAAATGAAATGAAAAAAATTTAAAAATAAACTTTTAATTACCTTTCGCAATTGTTATTATTGTTCTATAGTTTATTATAATAGTTTAAATAAAATAATTGATTGTTAACGCTAACGAATATAACTATTAATTTAAAAAAAAATTTTTGTTTAGTATTTAGATATACTATTTTTAAATTATTGTATAATTTTTTTTTAAATTACGATTTATTTAAATTTTAAGCAAATTGAAAATAAATAGCGATTAAATAATATTTTCTCTTTTGTTTCAGAATTTTGGGTGGTCATCATCAGGGTAAGAATTTCATCAGGAAAGGTAGGAAAACTGGGGTATTTGCATGGTGTTTTTTTAATTTATTTTTTATTAAATTCAACTATTCCAAAAATATTTTTGACTATATTAGATCTAATATAGAGGGTGATACATAACTATTTTATTCTTTATGTCTTTTTGATAAAATTATTCTGGATAATTTTATTTTTAAATGTTTTGCGTATATCCGGTTTATAAAAAATGAGTATTATACCGTGTGTTCAACAACAGGGTGTCTTCGATTATTATTAAATTTTTACATTTGTAAAAATTAATGATATACAATGTATTCGAACAGTAAATGAACATTTTTTCAAATTTTTTATCCTGTGCGTATATATAAAAAAACTTTTTGTGCGTATGTTTTATTCACAGTTGTACAAAGTGAATGATATACAGTGCGTTCAACAGCAGAGTTTCTTCGAAAGACAAACAAACGTTACGAAACTTTTACTTTTGTAAAAATTTGATGATATACAGTGTGTTCGAAAGGTAAGTGAACATTTTTTAAATTTCTTACATTTTAATCATTGAATGACATACAGTGTGTATATTATTTATTGTAAATTTTAGATTTCGGCCCAACGTTTTTGGATGAAGTAATTTCTTTTGTTTATGAAGGGAATTTTCCATTTCTTTGTTTTTGGTTGAAGTGATTTTCTTTGTTTATGAAGGGAATTTTCCATTTCTTTGTTTTTGGTTGAAGGGATTTTCTTTGTTGATGAAGGAAATTTTCCATTTCTTTGTTTTTGGTTGAAGGGATTTTCTTTGTTTATGAAAGGAATTTTCCATTTCTTTGTTTCTGGTTGCAGAGATTTTCTTTGTTTATGAAGGGAATTTTCTATTTCTTTTTTTTGGTTGAAGGGATTTTCTTTGTTTATGAAGGGAATTTTCCATTCCTCTGTTTTTGGTTGAATTTATTTTCTTTGTTTATGAAGGGAATTTTCCATTTCTTTGTTTTTGGTTGAAGGGATTTTCTTTGTTTATGAAGGGAATTTTCCATTTCTCTGTTTTTGGTTGAATTTATTTTCTTTGTTTATGGAGGGACAATTCCATTTCCTTGTTTTTCATTGAAGTTATTTTCTTTGTTTATGAAGGGAATTTTCCATTTATTTGTTTTTGGTTGAAGGGATTTTCTTTGTTTATGAAGGGAATTTTCCATTTCTTTGTTTCTGGTTGCAGAGATTTTCTTTGTTTATGAAGGGAATTTTCCATTTCATTGTTTTTGGTTGAAGGGATTTTCTTTGTTTATGAAGGGAATTTTCCATTTCTCTGTTTTTGGTTGAATTTATTTTCTTTGTTTATGGAGGGACAATTCCATTTCCTTGTTTTTCATTGAAGTTATTTTCTTTGTTTATGAAGGGAATTTTCCATTTATTTGTTTTTGGTTGAAGGGATTTTCTTTGTTTATGAAGGGAATTTTCCATTTCTTTGTTTTTGGTTTTAAGGGATTTTCTTTGTTTATGAAGGGAATTTTCCATTTCTTTGTTTCTGGTTGCAGAGATTCTCTTTGTTTATGAAGGGAATTTTCCATTTCTTTGTTTTTGGTTGAAGGGATTTTCTTTGTTTATGAAGGGAATTTTCCATTTCTCTGTTTTTGGTTGAATTTATTTTCTTTGTTTGTGGAGGGACATTTCCATTTCCCTGTTTTTGGTTGAAGGGATTTTCTTTGTTAATGAAGGGAATTTTCCATTTCTTTGTTTTTGCGTTCTATTTTCCCGGTGAGGTTATTCTTCTATTTTCGTTGTTCATTGAGGGGCGCTCCTTCTTTTTCCTTGATTTTCGTTGAACAGTGGTGCACCTCTAGCTGGGGTCTCTGCCGAACCTGCATTGATCAGACTTGTGTCCAAAGCAAGCAAATGCGCTAAAGGGGGAGGTAGTCGAATTTGTTCCGAAAACTGGGAAGCTGAAGTTTGTTAGGTTCGTGATCATCAGTATTATTATCCAGGGGTTTGTTTATTATTTGTAGATGGTACTATATTTTCGGATTTTGGGCAGTTTTCAGTGAATTTTCTTTTTTTGGTCGGTAGTTTCTGTATCTAAGTTCATGACAATTTCTCTGTTTCTCTCTGAATTACGTGGTATATTTGGTTTTTGTTTCTTTGGAATGGTTCTGGAGGGAATTTTCCGTTTCTTTGCTTTTGTTTGAAGGGATTTTCTTTGTTTGTGGAGGGTCATTTCCATTTCCCTGTTTTTGGTTGAAGGGATTTTCTTTGTTTATGAAGGGAATTTTCCATTTCTTTGTTTTTGATTGAAGGGATTTTCTTTGTTTATGAAGGGATTTTCCGTTTCTTTGTTTTTGGTTGAAGGGATTTTCTTTGTTTATGAAGGGAAATTTCCATTTCTATGTTTTTGGTTGAAGGGATTTTCTTTGTTTATGAGGGAAATTTTCCATTTCTCTGTTTTTGGTTGAATTTAATTTCTTTGTTTATGGAGGGACATTTCTATTTCCTTGTTTTTCGTTGAAGGTATTTTCTTTGTTTATGGAGGGACTTTTTCATTTCTTTGTTTTTGGTTGAAGATATTTTCTTTGTTTACGGAGGGAATTTTCCATTTCCTTGTTTTTAGGTGAAGGGATTTTCTTTGTTTATGGAGGGACTTTTTCATTTCTTTGTTTTTGGTTGAAGATATTTTCTTTGTTTATGAAGGGAATTTTACATTTCTTTGTTTCGTTGTTTTACCGGTGAGGTTATTCTTCTATTTTCGTTGTTCATTGAGGGGCGCTCCTTCTTTTTCCTTGATTTTCGTTGAACAGTGGTGCACCTCTAGCTGGGGTCTCTGCCGAACCTGCATTGATCAGACTTGTGTCCAAAGCAAGCAAATGCGCTAAAGGGGGAGGTAGTCGAATTTGTTCCGAAAACTCGGAAACTGAAGTTTGTTAGGTTCGTAATCATCAGTATTATTATCCGGTGGTTTGTTTATTATTTTTAGCTGGTACTATATTTTCGGATTTTGGGCAGTTTTCAGTGAATTTTCTTTTTTTGGTCGGTAGTTTCTGTATCTAAGTTCATGACAATTTCTCTGTTTCACTCTGAATTACATGGTATATTTGGTTTTTGTTTCTTTGGAATCGTTCTGGAGGGAATTTTCCGTTTCTATGTTTTTAGGTGAAGGGATTTTCTTTGTTTATGGAGGGACTTTTTCATATCTTTGTTTTTGGTTGAATTTATTTTCTTTGTTTATGGAGGGACATTTCCATTTCCCTGTTTTTGGTTGAAGGGATTTTCTTTGTTTATGAAGGGAATTTTCCATTTCTTTGTTTTTGCTTGAAGGGATTTTCTTTGTTTATGAAGGGAATTTTCCATTTCTTTGTTTTTAGGTGAAGGGATTTTCTTTGTTTATGAAGGGAATTTTCCATTTCTTTGTTTTTGGTTGAAGAGATTGTCTTTGTTTATGAAGGGAATTTTCCATTTCTTTGTTTTTGCTTGAAAGGATTTTCTTTGTTTATTGAGGGACTTTTTCATTTCTCTGTTTTTGGTTGAATTTATTTTATTTGTTTATGGAGGGACTATTCCATTTCCTTGTTTTTCGTTGAAGTTATTTTCTTTGTTTGTGAAGGGACATTTCCATTTCCCTGTTTTTGGTTGAAGGGATTTTCTTTGTTTATGAAGGGAATTTTCCTTTTCTTTGTTTTTGCTTGAAGGGATTTTCTTTGTTTATGGAGGGGCAATTCCATTTCCTTGTTTTTCGTTGAAGTTATTTTCTTTGTTTGTGGAGGGACATTTACATTTCCCTGTTTTTGGTTGAAGGGATTTTCTTTGTTTATGAAGGGAATTTTCCATTTCTTTGTTTTTGCTTGAAGGGATTTTCTTTGTTTATGAAGGGAATTTTCCATTTCTTTGTTTTTAGGTGAAGGGATTTTCTTTGTTTATGAAGGGAATTTTCCATTTCTTTGTTTCTGGTTGCAGAGATTCTCTTTGTTTATGAAGGGAATTTTCCATTTCTTTGTTTTTGGTTGAAGGGATTTTCTTTGTTTATGAAGGGAATTTTCCATTTCTCTGTTTTTGGTTGAATTTATTTTCTTTGTTTGTGAAGGGACATTTCCATTTCCCTGTTTTTGGTTGAAGGGATTTTCTTTGTTTATGAAGGGAATTTTCCTTTTCTTTGTTTTTGCTTGAAGGGATTTTCTTTGTTTATGGAGGGGCAATTCCATTTCCTTGTTTTTCGTTGAAGTTATTTTCTTTGTTTGTGGAGGGACATTTACATTTCCCTGTTTTTGGTTGAAGGGATTTTCTTTGTTTATGAAGGGAATTTTCCATTTCTTTGTTTTTGCTTGAAGGGATTTTCTTTGTTTATTGAGGGACTTTTTCATTTCTTTGTTTTCGCTTGAAGGGATTTTCTTTGTTTGTGAAGAGACATTTACATTTCCCTGTTTTTGGTTGAAGGGATTTTCTTTGAATATGAAGGGAATTTTCCATTTCTTTTTTTATGGAGGGACTTTTTTATTTCTTTGTTTTTGGTTGAAGATATTTTCTTTGTTTATGAAGGGAATTTTCCATTTCTTTGTTTTTGGTTGAAGGGATTTTCTTTGTTTATGAAGGGAATTTTCCATTTCTTTGTTTTTGGTTGAAGGGATTTTCTTTTTTAATGAAGGGAATTTTCCATTTCTTTGTTTTTGCGTTCTATTTTCCCGGTGAGGTTATTTTTCTATTTTCGTTGTTCATTGAGGGGCACTCCTTCTTTTTCCTTGATTTTCGTTGAACAGTAGGTGCACCTCTAGCTGGGGTCTCTGCCGAACCTGCATTGATCAGACTTGTGTCCAAAGCAAGCAAATGCGCTAAAGGGGGAGGTAGTCGAATTTGTTCCGAAATCTCGGAAACTGAAGTTTGTTAGGTTCGTAATCATCAGTATTATTATCCGGGGGTTTGTTTATTATTTGTAGCTGGTACTATATTTTCGGATTTTGGGCAGTTTTCAGTGAATTTTCTTTTTTTGTCGGTAGTTTCTGTATCTAAGTTCATGACAATTTCTCTGTTTCTCTCTGAATTACGTGGTTTATTTTGTTTTTGTTTCTTTGGAATGGTTCTTGAGGGAATTTTCCATTTCTTTGTTTTTGGTTGAAGGGATTTTCTTTGTTTATGGAGGGACTTTTTCATTTCTTTGTTTTTCGTAGAGGTTTTTGATTGAAGGTATTTTCTCTGTCTATAGAGAAACTTTTGCATTTCCCTGTGTTTCGTTGAAGTTATTTTCTTTAGTCGTGTTCTTCTATTTACCTCTTTTTTCTTGAAGGTGCGTTTTATATTCTTGATGGGGCTATTCTTATATGTTTTTTGTTCATTGAGGGGCGCTCCTTCCTTTTCCCCGATTTCCGTTGAACACTAGTGCACCTCTATTTTCATAAATTTCCTCGTTTTTGTTTAGAGCTTTTTTCCCTTTTTCTGAAGGGACTTTTCTTCTATTTTCCTGTTTTTGGTTGGCGTTATTTTCTCTGTTCTTCTATTTCCGTTTTCGACTAAAGTTATTTTTTTAGTTCCTGGAATCACGATTTTTTCTTCGTGTTGTAAACAATTCGTTTTTGATAGATTTCATTATTAAGAATTTTATTTATTTGGGGTTTTATGGGGTTATATGGCTACAGGCGAACCATCCCCTTAAAAAAATGGTAACGCGCCGTGGTAATACCTCAGTGGTGGTGTGGAAATTTACCAATTAATGTTTTATTATAATTTAGTTGAGGTTAATTACACTGCTCTGATTACTGCCGAATTATCACAAAACATTCTTATTCTTTGTAACCATTATTTAATAACATTTATGTGCTTCTTTAAATAATTAATAGACACTTTACCAAAAAAACGTTCTTTTTGTCATTAAAAATCAACTTTTTCTTAAAAAATACCACTTATTTTAAGATAGATACTAGAACATCCATACTAAGAAATTCAAACAAAATTTGATGAAATTGGAGATAGTGTTTTATTTATTTAGTATTTATTTATTCAATTACAAGAAGAAATTAATGATGGGAATACATTATTATGTAAAGGTTGATGACTAAGAGATGAATGTATCGAAAAAAAAATCATTATTTGTGTACTCGTCGCCGCGAACGGTCTTAAAACCAAATAATTCTGTTCGATTTTTATTAATTAGTTTAAAAATTAAAACGCTTTCAATTTTTTTCGTTTTCGTACAGGATCTGGTACGGTTTTAGATCCTTTTAATCGCGCGTGTGAAGTGCCCTTTTGAATTGGGATTTTTATTTCGAGAATTTAAAGGTACAGTTGCATATTTTTTACTTTTAAAAGTTTTTAAATCCATTAAATATTTGTTTGTAAACATATGAGTCATTATTACGTAAGGGTTTATGACTAAGAGATGAATGTATCGAAAAAAAAATCATTATTTGTGTATTTGTCGCCGCGAACGGTCTAAAAATCAAATAATTCTGTTCGATTTTTATTAATTAGTTTAAAAATTAAAACGCTTTCAATTTTTTTCGTTTTCGTACAGGATCTGGTACGGTTTTAGATCCTTTTAATCGCGAATTATATTTTCTCGATGGAAAATAACTTTTTTAAAAATCAAAAATTTTACTTTATTATACAATTAAAACTTTTATACAGATTATATATTCTAACAACTACGAATGATTTTTACTGCTCCCTTCGCAGTGCAATTTGTCTATTTATAAGTTCTTTCTAATGTCTGAATAAGCACTTCACAATAAAAAGAGTCTATTGTTGGTGGATGACATAATTCCTCCCCTCGAAGATTCGGCTTCCGATGTCACAGAGGAAGATGAATGTCTTGTAGCTCCAGGGTAGCGTTTTGGGTTTGACGTCGTCCACGGACGTGTTTTGAATACCTTCGGAATAACAAAATTATAAGGGAGAATATCAGAATGAGATAAACAACAATCGTCCATGTGCTGGGTACCAAAGGGGTGATATCTGCTTGAAGTTGTGGTTGATTATGGATGATGTTTTCCCTAATGGATTGGAGATCTTTAGCGGCTGGTCACTAATGGATGGAAACAATACAGGTTGTTTTTCGTTAGCTATTAATTCTTCATTCAGGATGGTTTCTTCTAAGGTGGTGAGTTTACAATGTATGGGAATCGTGGCCAATTTCGTTCCAATCAGTTGTATGGTTTCTTCTTGAGAACTGCAGCTGAGAGTTACGATATTGACTTTTGGCAAAATTAAAATCCATTGATTGGTTCCTTCAAGCCTTTGGATTGTTGGATAGGATATTGTGATGAGTTTCTGGTGACAGGCGACAGGGACTTCCTGACGGAGGAGTTGAATTTCGCAAGAAACGTTATGTCTAGCTTCTTGAAGACTGACGGGTTCGCAGATATAGCTTTTTTCGGATACTTCGGTGCAAAGTTTACTCATAAATGAGTAGTACAATTTATTATGAATAATAAATTTATTTTCAGGCATAATTACCTTAAACTGACCCTGTTTTGGGATGGGTACAGGATAGAGGTGATATAGGTTGAATTCGTGGGGTAATGTGACTGGTATATGCAAGATAAAAGTTATTTTGTTATTTAGAATAAAGCAAGATACTTTTATAATATTTTTGAATAATAATACATTATCTAGAGTTAATTCAATAGGTATTTGAGGTTTACTTGAGTTTTTGAATATATCCTTTAAAAGTTTGTATAATTCTTTGATAGTAATTATACTGGGATGCAAAATTTTTAATTGTGCTGCGGTTAATGCATTTTCTATATCTTGTAAAAGGGAATTTATTATTTCAAACATATTGATTAATTCAATTAGGGTGTCCTTAATAAATGTACTTTGTTGAAAATTAATTTGGTTCTGTACTATGGTTTCTATTGAAGTAATTTTATTTTCTAATATTTGCTGATTGTCATTTAAAATATTTATAGTTTTATTAAATTTATCGATTAAGGATATTGCTAATGAATTTTGGGTTACAATTGATTTTTGTAGTTCGTTCTGATTTGTTTGAAGTTGTCTAATCAAGGTTTCATATCGTTCTCCATCACTGGCATCTAAATTACCTGTAATTGATTTAAATATTGATCCTAAACCATTAATTAAACCTCTTTTTAATCGTTGGGGATGTGGTAATATTTCGTATAATTTAGTATCTATATTATTTTCTAAAAATTTCAGAAGTTTTAAATAATGCGACATATTTGTAAACCATATTAGGTGTTGTTGAATAATTTTATCTAAATTGGTAATTTTTATCTTTAATTTGTTGATTTCATTAATTATTGGATTTAAGTCATGATAGTAAATTAGTGAGTGATAATAGTCAGTTATGACGGAATTTTTAAATTCTGTTCCATTGTCCGTAATTATTTGTTTTGGGATACTGTGATGTAAAAAGAATTTTATTAGATTGTCGGCTACTTCAGTGTCTGAAGTGGCATTTATGTAGTATGCTTGAGCGTACTTAGAAAAACTGTCAATTATTGTAAGGAATTTTGTCTTTTCGAATGTAAACGTATCCATATGTATTATTTCAAAAGGTTTTGTTGCTGTGGTTGTAATGTTCATTTGGATTTTAACGGGGTGCCGGTCATATTTACACTGTTGGCATAATTCGCACTCATTTATAAAGGTTTGAATAGCTTTTTTCATATTAGGCCAATAGAATTTATCTTTGATTCGATTTAGAGTTTCTTCTATTCCGCGGTGATTCGATTTACCTTCATGATAATTTTTGATTGTATCATGTATGTCTTCGTTATCTAGAACGTCTATTAATTTTTTATTACATCTTATCAATTTAATTAAAGATGACTTGAAATGTGTTTGTAAACATACCGAAAAGATTTCATATAAATTTGGATCTTCAAAATATAAGTAATATTTAACTTCAGGTGCTATGTATTCTTTTATAAAATTTACAATATCATTTTCAGTATTATTTTTTGAAATTTGTATATAAAATCTTTGTTTGTTACCAAACAGAACTTTTAATTTTGGTTTTGCAGGTGAGTGAAGTACTGAATCTATTATTATCTGATTTTTACCATAATTTACGGCATAGTCGGTTATGGGAATACCTACTATGGGGTTTTCATCAAAATTTGAATGTACGGTGTTGTCTTTGTCTGAGTTATCTGGTCTATCATCATTATTGTCGTTAATGTCATTGTCTTCTAGTTCTGGTATAGGAACTTCGTCTAAATTTACAATCATTGAAATTTCGTCTAGGTCTGGCTGTAATGTGTTATTTTTTTCAAATTGTTCAGGTTCTTTGGAAGTAGATGGGGTGGTGTTTCAAGACGTTTGTTAGGGCTATTAAAAATTGGTCTTTTTTCGTAGTTTTCCGTTTCTGTTAAGATTTCATCTACTGTGGTCCAAAAAGAATCTTTTTCATTAGTTTCTTTAGTATGAATTTCTATTCGTGATAATGCATCAGCGTTTAGATTAGTTTTACCGGTTTTATAGAGTATTTGATAATCATATTCTTCTAACTTAATTCGCCATCTTAAAAGTTTAGAATTGGGGTCTTTTAGAGAAAATAACCATTGTAAGGGTTTATGGTCCGTAATTATAAAAAATTTGCACCCGTATAAATAAGGACGGAAGTACTTTACTGCCCAAACAATTGCTAACAATTCTTTTTCTATTGTCGAATAATTTTGTTCGGAGCTGTTCAATGTTCTTGATGCGTAAGCCACAGGTAAGTCTTGTCCTATGGTGCCTTGTGAAAGTACGGCTCCTATAGCTACATTAGATGCATCTGTAGTAAGGTTAAAAGTTTTGCTAAAATTGGGGTATTGAAGTATTGGTTCATTTATAAGTAAATTTTTACAAGTTTCGAAGCATGTTAGATATTCGTCGTTGAGTTCAATTTTAGCTCCTTTTTTGAGGCACTTTGTTAACGGTTTAGTTACTTTAGCAAAATCTTTTATGAAACGTCTATAATATCCTAATAATCCTAAAAATCCTTTAATTTGTTTAGGTGTTTTTGGAATAGGAAATTTTTGAATGGCTATAATCTTATCAGGGTTAGGCTTAACACCGTCTGGGGTTACAATGTGGCCTAAATATGCTACTTCTTTTCGAAGAAATTCGGATTTGGTTAACTAGTAGTAGGGCTAGGCCGATTCTACGCCGAAGTTC
Organism: Hermaeophaga mercurialis; assembly: GCA_951812935.1. NCBI lineage: Eukaryota > Metazoa > Arthropoda > Insecta > Coleoptera > Chrysomelidae > Hermaeophaga > Hermaeophaga mercurialis. The sequence goes on along the minus strand of OX638358.1, from coordinate 6,703,624 downwards.
CAGAAACTGCCACCAGGGGCGTTGGTGGCGCTAGTGTCGCTGTTGCGCGGCAAATTCAAATTTCGAGAGCGGCCATGTTTGTCCAATAATGTCAAAGTTCCACAAAGTGTTAGTAGATGGCGTTGGTGGCGCCAAAGTTCCACAAAGTGTTAGTAGATAGCGTTGGAGAGCGGCGGCGGCCATGTTTAGTCCAATTATGTTAGAGTTCCACAAAGTGTTAGTAGATGGCGTTGGAGAGCGGCGGCGGCGGCGGCGGCCATGTTTAGTCCAAGAATACTGGTCTTGAACGTGTTGGCAGTTCAGCCAAAAAAGAAGAAGTCACATGTCACCTGTCATCTGTCACCTCTCATCTGTGACCTGTCACTAGAAATACTGGTCTTGAACGTGTTGACAGTTCAGCCAAAAAAAGAAGAAGTCACATGTCACCTGTCATCTGTCACCTCTCATATGTCACCTCTCATCTGTGACCTGTCACTAGAAATACTGGTCTTGAACGTGTTGGCAGTTCAGCCAAAAAAAGAAGAAGTCACCTGTCATCTGTCACATGTTGCCATAAGGGCACAAAGCGCTTAACTTCGCTGTTATTGGTCCAATTGAATCGCGGAAAAAACGGCCATTATCTATAAGTGACGTATATGTCAAATTTAAAGAAAAAACATGCGCAATGATGGTTGCCATAAGGGCACAAAGCGCTTAACTTCGCTGTTATTGGTCTAATTGAATCGCGGAAAAAACAGGCATTATCTACAAGCGACGTAGATGTCAAATTTAAAGAAAAAACATGCGCAATGAACGTTGCCATAAGGGCACAAAGCGCTTAACTTTGCTGCTATTGGTCCAATTGAATCGCGGAAAAAACAGGCATTATCTATGAGCGATGTAGATGCCAAATTTAAAGAAAAAGCATGCGCAATGAGCGTGGCCAAAAGGGCACAAAGCGCTTAACTTCGTTGTTATTGGTCCAATTGAATTGAGGAAAAAACAGGCATTATCTATGAGTGACGTAGATGTCAAATTTACGGAAAAAATTGCATGATCATGATTGGATAATTATGTCACGTGATCTATATCTAGAGCGGGTTATTATATAATATTTTACATTTTATATAATTTTTGCCAATAGTGTTATAATATTCCTCCGAAAATTGAGCTTACTTAAGTTAAGTAAATTTCAAAAGCTAAACTACAAAGTGTTAAATAAATATTTTAATAACACACAAAATTCTATTACTCCAAATTCAAGATTTTTTAAAATTTCTTTTTTTTCAAACTAAAAATTTTTTAAATACGACCCTGCAATCTACATTTTCTGAAAAAATTTAAAAACATAAACTTTTAATAATTTAAAATTTTTTTCAAACTAAAATTTTTTAAATACGGCCCTGCAATCTACATTTTCTAAAAAATTTAAAAACATACTTTAACGGTTATACCGGATGAAGCCTCCCGATAAAAATTAGATAAGCCTGATAACGAGAAAAAATAAAACCACATTTACAGAAAACAAATTCTAGCACAAACATCTACATCCGTTCGCACAGGATGTAGCTTCCTGGATAAAAATTAGATAAGGCTGATAACGGTGAAAAATACAACCACATTTCCACGAAACGAATTTAGTTATCTTCCCACAGATAATGTTGTTGTTTTTCTCGAGTGCTATAAAAGCCGAAGCCGAATCAATCGACAATTCAGTCGTAAAAGTCTCTTCAACAGTGCTGCTGCTGCTACCAGTTAGAATTCAGTGAGCTGTTTCCAGTTGTTTTTTACATTGTGCTGCCAGTTAGTGTTCAGTGAACAGTTTCCAGTTGGAGTTATTGTAAGTACATTTAATTTTAATTTTTTAAAACTTGTTTTTGTACCAGTGCTCTACATTTTTTGTAGTAAATTTCAAAATCTAAACTTCAAAGTGTTAAATAAGTTCATTTTTTAAAAAAACATTTTTGTAATTTTAACAGTACAAATTTTTGATTTTTTTTTTAGTAATTTGTACCAGTGATCTACATTTTTTTTGCTGTAAAGCTTCAATCCATCTAAGACTTTTTAAAACTTGTTTGTACCAGTGCTGTAGTAAATTTCAAAAATCTAAACTTCAAAGTGTTAAATAAGTTAATTTTTTTTAAAACTATTTTTGCAATTTTAACAGTACAAATTTTTGATTTTTTCAGTAATTTGTACCAGTGCTACACATTTTTTGCTGTTAGCTTCAATCCGGCTAAGACTTTTTTTTTGGCATCCACATCTTTAAGCATTTAAAGTAAGTGTTTTTTTCGGTGGTTTTTTCATGCTAGTATTCCATTTTTTATTATTATTTTAGATGAGTTTTCTTGAAAAATTAAACGAATTTACCTCATCTACAGATACCGAAAACAAGCCCATAATTAAGCTAAAGGACCTGCAACCCAACATCCCAAAGAAAATTTATCGTGTTCAGCTCACCAAATCCAAATTTGGAGGGGAATCCATCCTAGTGGAATTGGAGGAGAACGTTGTCACCTTTCTGCCCAAAAGGTCTACCGAAATTTACAAGAACCACATCGACGATCTAAACAAAGGGGGCTTCAGTTTAGTTTTTATTGGCCTGCACGAGATATCCAAGAGCTGTGCTCCGAGGACCTTATTCAGAATAGAAAAAAATTAGGTGAGTTCAGTCATGAATTTCGCACTTACGTTTAAAAAAATCGAAGACCTTCTTAAAACAACCAAGCATAATATTTCGACATATTCTGATCAAAATAAATGGTTATCACTAATCAGCACTCACCTTAGGAAATGTAATTTAGCGATAAAAAAATGTAATTTCACGGTAGGGCAAAAAAGAAAAATTTACACCAAAATGGGACAGTTGAAAAGGTTACGGTGTATCATTAAATTAGCGTCTTCCCATGTAGTAGGGGAGGGCATTAGACAGGGGCGCGGTACTAAAGGGGGCGTTAAATGGGAAGACGTCAACGCGATTTTTAACAATCGAATTAGAACTGGGGTCATTGTAAATTTACAACACAAAGAAATAAAAGATTTTTTGAAGGCAGCTTTTAATTTATTCAAGTCAAAAATTTCACAAATTTTAAAAAATGATACACCGTCGCTCAAAGTAAATGTCACATTTTGCGGCGATTTTTTAAAAAATGATAGTGATGGCAGGGAAGTAATTGACATTAAATACTTTGGATCCCCAAATTTCGTTGTTGATTTGGGGACGAATTTAGCGCAAGAATATAAAAGCATTGTAGATTTTATTTTAAATAAACTTTCGGAATTTCAAGAAAAAGACAGTGGGTGGGCGTTGTCAAAAATAAATTTATTAGAAGTAGCTATTAACAAATTTGAAATTGGGAACGGTTCATCCTTCATTCCACTACCAAAAGAAATATTAACAAAAAGGGCATGCATAAACGTCCAAAATGCAGACTTGGCGTGTTTTTACTGGGCCGTAACGAGTTTTTTGTTTCCCACTCCCTCTAAAAAACACCCTGCATATATATCTAATTACCCCCATTATAGTACAGTTTTGAATACAGACGGTTTAGAATTGCCTATGAAACTAACACAAATTTCAAAATTTGAAAAGTTGAATGATATCTCTGTAAACGTTTACGTTTTAGAACTAAATCAAACTAATAAAAAGTCATTTTACGTAGTGGTACCTGCACGTTTAACTAAAAATAAACTGTCACGTCATGAAAATTTACTTTTAATTCAAGATGAATATTTTCCAAAATTAAACGACTACGAGGCTCCTCCCGTCAACAATGAGGACACTGCTACCAACACCATTAAATATCATTATTGTTGGATTAAAAATATGTCTAGACTAGTTTCAAGTCAACTCAGCAAGAAGGGGCATACAAAGTTTATTTGTGATAGGTGCTTGAATTATTTTCAAAGTGAAAAAAAACTAACGGACCACGAAATTTTATGCATAAACAGCAATGATTGCAAAATTTCTTTTCCCCCATATGATAACGTCGAATTTAAAAATCATGTATACAAGCAGAAATGTCCTTTTGTCGTTTATGCCGATTTCGAGTCAATTTTAGAAAAGTGTGATAAAAAGATATCCCATACAACTACAAAGTATCAACACCATAAAACATTTAGTGCAGGATTCTACTTAAAATGCAGCTACGATAATCAGATTTCCTACTACAATAGTTATAGAGGGGAAGATTGCATGGACTGGTTTGCGAATCAAATGTTAGAAGTCGCGAAATTTATTGAATCTAAATTATTAAATATTGTTCCTATTTGTATGCCTACTGTTGTCGCAAACGGTGTCTGCTGTCACATTTGCGACAATAGGTTTAAAGAAAAAGACATTATCGTTAAAGACCACGATCATTTTACGGGATTATTTAGAGGGTTCGCACATCAATCGTGCAATCTGAACTTCAAAAAACTATTTGTAGTGCCCATAGTTTTCCATAATCTTAGCGGATACGACAGTCATTTTATTATTAGAGATCTTGCTAAACGTGGACCCTTGAGTGTACTACCCGTGAACATGGAAAAATACATTTCTTTTACGCAGTATGAACCAGAAACTAAAATTAAATTTCGCTATATAGACTCCTTTAGATTTTTGGGTACCAGTCTCGATGAGTTGGTGTCTACACTAAAAATAGAGGAGTTGGTCACATTAAAAAGGGAATTTGGTAACTTGACTAATGAAACGTTCAAACTGTTGACGAGGAAAGGTGTTTTTCCATACGATTACATTGATAGTATTGATAAGCTAAATGATACCACTAGTCTTCAAGCAATTGAGAGTTTTTACAACAAATTAAATGATTGTCATATTTCCGCGGATGATTACACTCATGCGCAAAACGTTTGGCAAGCTTTCCAAATTCAAAATTTAGGCGAATATGCAGATTTGTATATGTGAACCGACATTCTCCTTCTTTGTGACGTTATGGAAAACTTTCGAACAACTGCTCTGGAAACTTACCAGCTAGATCCGGCATGGTACTATACTATGCCCGGATATACTTGGGATTGCATGCTCAAGTACACGAAATGTAAATTACAAATTTTAAAAGATGTCGACATGTTGTTGTTTGTTGAGGCATCAATACGTGGAGGAATATCTGTTTGTTCAAACAGATATTCCGAAGCCAACAATAAATACATGCCTGAATATGATTCTTCTAAGCCGTCCAAGTACCTTATGTACTTTGACGTAAACAATTTATATGGGTGGGCAATGTCACAGTTCCTCCCCTACGGGGGGTTTGAATGGGAGCCCAATACAAACATCGACATTACTCAGATTCCCGACGATTCACCCGTCGGATATATTTTACAAGTTGATTTAGTATCCCGAAAGTTTACATGACGAGCACAAAGATTTCCCATTTTGTCCTGAACACCGTAAACCTCCCGGTGGTTCCAAATTGTCCAAATTAATGACCACCCTTTACCCGAAAAAACAATACACTCTGCATTATCGTAATTTAAAACAAGCCCTCGAACAGGGCTTAAAATTAACGAAAATTCACAAAGTACTAAAATTCAAACAATCGGCTTGGCTGCAGTCCTATATCGAGCTGAATACTCGCTTAAGGACTGTAGCCACAAGCAATTTTAAAAAACCCAGTTCAAACTCGCTAATAATGCCGTATTCGGTAAGACTATGGAAAACATCAGACTCCATAGGGTAGTGAAATTACTTACTTCTTACGAGGGTCGTTACGGTGCAAAAAATTTGATAGCCAGCCCCCGATTTCATAATAGAAGAGTTTTTGACGACAAACTCATGGCTATCGAATTAAAGAAGGCTGAACTACTCTTCAACAAACCCCTGTATATCGGCATGGCTATCCTGGACATTTCTAAAACCTGTATGTATGATTTTCACTATAATTTCATGTTACCAACTATGGGGGTGGAAAATGTAAAATTAATGTACACTGACACCGATAGTTTTATTTACGAATTAAATTGCGATGACGTTTACAAAAGTCTTGTTGGAGATCATTTAGAAAAATTTGACACTTCTGATTACCCCGCCAATAACGCCTATAAGATTCCTTTAGTAAATAAAAAAATTCCCGGTTTAATGAAGGATGAAGCTAATGGTAAAATTATGACACACTTTGTGGGATTACGATCAAAAATGTACAGTTATAAAGTGCAAGGTGGCAAAGTAGTGAAAAAATCAAAGGGGGTTAAGTCCAATGTCGTAAAAAATAAAATCATATTCGAGGATTACCTAAATTGTTTGCAAAATAATAATAAAAAATATATTACACAACACACTATTCGATCTTATTTGCATGATGTATATAGCATAAGTCAGACCAAAATTGGACTTAGCCCCTATGATGATAAGCGTCAATTACTTCCCCAGTCACATGACATCCTTCCGTGGGGGTATAAAAGTTAATTTTTTCTTTTTTGCCCTACCGTGGAGTTTAACGAGGAAATTTTTAATAAATACAAGTGGAAAAAAATTAAGATGTGATTACTGATTAGTGATAACGATGATGTGCTATTAGAAATATTTATTGAATAAGTAATATTGTGCTTGGTTTCGATATGATTTACATGAAAATAAACGAGTGCGATTTTCAGACTGAACTATGTGTACCTAATAAATTATTTATAGTTTTTATGTATTAGTTATATATGTTTGCTTACTGTATTATTTGTAGTTTGCTTGGGTAATAAAAAATAAAATATAAGAAAGAAGTGTTTTATTTCAAAAAAAACTTGGTACATTTTTTTAATTTGAACAATGATTTAATATATCATTAATTACATCATCTTTATAGTAATACATGTACTCTTGTAGAGCATTTTTTTCTAAACAATTTGGCATAACAGCACAAATTAAAATTAAAGTATTAAATCTACTAGTGGCGTCATCGTCGTCGTCGTCACAAATACTATTGAAATTAACAGCAAAATAAGCTCGTGTAGAGTCTATTAAATTACAGTAGAATGTATTAAAGTTCAAGTCTTCTAGCAACGAAATGTAGTTCTTCACCAAATTGCAATTTGCTTCAAGGATGTCGGAAACATCATACTCGTCCAGATAGAACTCGACTCCATGTTTGTTTGCAAGTAGAAACTTGGTATCGTCGTACACTAATTGAGTAACTTTACAAAAGTCTCCACACGGGAAAACTACAGGATCGTATTCGTCAGGAGGTGACGGTAGATTCTCGTGAAAAAAGTCATCATATCTCCGGCGCAGCAATTCAATAAAAGTAGTCCACTCAAATGTACCAAACGAAATTCTTCCGGGTCGAAGTAAAGGTGTTAGCGTTATTGCAGGAGTAAAGGTTCTGGTCGGACTTATTCCGCACAAAAGTGCATAACTTCTTAGGGAAAAATTCGTTTCCAGTAGATGGTATCGCTCCAATTTAGCAGCATACTCGTATGAAATTAAAGCTTGGTCGATTTCCTCAACACAATCATTAAGCGACACTGCATAAGGTGAAGGAGGTGTTGGCGATGGCGACGATGATGACGATGCCGAGTCACTTTCAAAAACAATTTCACAAGAACTATAACCACTATCTTGACTACTCATGTTGTCGGTTGGTTGATTTAAATTGCAGGTGCACCACACGACTGAATAAAATGTAGGTTCGCACCCACTTGTATTTATATACCCCCACTATAAGGAAAAAGCGGTAAGTTTGAAGGTTATTCAAAAAAGGCCCCTTGAATTGCTAAATTTGTTCGTATTTTCCATAAGATTCTATACAAAATCGGTGTTTTCAATCCAACTGTTATGCTTGTTATCGAGACCCAACCATTTCACGTACGCCTTCTTTCCCTTTCTTCTAAGCACCTTTTCTACGAGGTAGACATCGGGTGCTTTCGTCTTTTGCAATTCCTCCTCGTAGAAAGCCCCGTTGATTGGTGTACCCAACATGTCTTCAAGCAGATAAGTCACGGGATTGGTTATTTTGACTTTAGTAATTTTAAAGAGCTCGGTACTCCAATTAGGGGTGTATCCCTTTTGAAAAATATGCTTGGCTTTGCTTAAGCGCACAATGTCGCCAACGTTAAGTTTGCGTGGTCCGGCAATCTTCAAATGCGAGTAAAATTTTCGAGAAATTTCCTTCTCGTTTGACTTGTTGACCTCCGAAGGCTTACATCGTATTTTCGAATGTTTAGTGTTATTGTACTCTTCCACAATTTTCGGTAAAATGTCGATCCATCGGTAGGTGCCTTGCAAACTAAAGTACTTGTATAGTTTTGTCTTTAAAGTTCTAATACATCTCTCGGCCATCGCAGCCTTTTTAACGCTAAACGTATTGTAATGATTAATGTTGCATTGCATCATTAATTTTTGGAAATCTGCATTGAAAAACTCTGTACCTTGATCGGTTTGAAGATTTTTAGGATGTCGACGTCGTCGGCTGTGTTTTAATATGCTGGAGAAAGCTTTGGCAATTTCAACTCCAGTCTTTGTCTTTAGAGACATCGTCCACACGTACTTTGAGAAACAATCAATAACAACCATAATCATTTTGTAACCTTTATTTTGGTGTGCATAGGGTCGCATTTCAGCCAAGTCCATTTGCCATAAATCATCGAGACCCTCAATGATTGTTCTACGTCGCGGATAATTCCTACGTGCTGGAGCATGGAGTTCATTAACAACTTGAATTTTTTCTTTAGACATCTTAAAGAGCTCTAAAGCGAGTGCAAGTGTGTTGAAGTATTTAAGGAATATTTGATGGTGTTGTAGTATAATGAAATCGGTTTAGTTCTCTTTCCAATTTCTTTGCTAACTCGGCAGTTTCGTGGTGAGCTTTTAATAAATCTCTCAAAATAACTTCATTAGCAGTCAATTCTTTTTTCAAATTATTTGTTAACTCGACGACGGTTTCTTGATTAGCAGTCATTTCTTTTTTCAAATTATTTATTAACTCGACGACGACGACGGTTTCTTGGTGAGTTTTAATCAAATCTTTCACAATACCTTCATCAGCAGTTATTTTTCGCTCGATTTCAGCAAACCGTGTGTCTGTCACACTAGCAATTTGTTTGGGTATATCGATTTTTAAATTAGTATAAAGTTGGGTTAACTGAACAAAATTTGAATTGGTTGCCGTAAGCTTTTTATCTACAACTTTCACAATATTCACCAATCGATTTAACTGTGAGTCAACGTATTCTTTACTGGCAGCATCAGAACTAACTGAAGGTGGTAACACATTGCTTATCCTCACATTGCCAATATCGACGTTACCTTCAGCCGTTTGCGGAAACTTTAATAACATATTACGGAGGAGAGATTGAGGAGGCGGTCTATTTGACATCGTCGTTGACCGACGTCCGAATTTGTCGAGACTCATCATGCAAATAACATTAAAACCATGTGTTACACTAGTATATAACGTTGGCTTCTCTCAGCTCATTGATGATTGCAACTATTTAGTTGTTGTGTGATGTATTTCCAGCGTGTTTGGAAGCTACTAGCAATTTAAGTCGTTCCACAAGTTCATTGACATCGTCCCAGTACACGTAATCGATAGGGTTCTCATTGTAGACCATTGCAAGTCCAACTCCAGATTTTGATGATATGCTGCTAGTCGATTTCGATGGCTTTCTCGGTGGAGGAGGAAACATAGGTTTAATAATATCTAGATATTTTGATCTCGATGTACCTTTTAGACTTCCAACTGTGTTTCTGTGAGCGTTAGTTAAATTTAAAATCGTCTTGTATGCCAATTTATCATCATCGGTATAATCTTCAGGCTCATCATAAAATATCAGTTGGTAGAGACCAGGTGTCCCTTTAACATGTTCCCCCTCCGTTATAATAGCTCCAGTATTCCGATCAAAATCGATATTTTTCCCTCCGAGAAGCCATTTAGAGTGAGTCAAATCGTAAACTGGACCGTAAACTAGGTCTATATTTGGACTCTTATTCCAGTAATCAAGCATATACTTATGTGATATTTCAGGATATTGCTTCAGATACTCTCTGAAGGCCTCATCCGAAATATGTTCTGAGTTTGGTTCTGAAGCGTTGGAATATACACTCTCATCATCATCATCATCATCATCACCCTCAGTCCGAGCTACATCTTCCATCGGAATAAAATCAGTGGGATGGCTTGTATATTCTGTTTTTAATGGTTCTTCTTCTTCTACTTCGGGTTCTTCTTCTTCTTCTTTCTTTATATTTTTTAAAACTTGCGCAGATTCATGGGACGTTGTAACAATTTCTTTTAGAGGTTTTATTAGGGGTTTAAATAATGTATTTAATGTCCGATCCTGCTCAGATCTACCCAACTTGAGAGCTAGATATTTTCGACGTATATCACGTGAGAGTTGTAGAACTTTACGTTTACGAACATCCTGCTGGTTTAACATCTTGCTGCATATTAATCATACACCACATGGAATTACATTTTTATATACAAGTCGAATCCTTTGCGATACCTTCCATTGTTGAGAGCAAAATCTTTTACAACAACAATAGAACCATATTGATCACTCCAACATTCAGAACAGAGTTTTTTGAAGCGGTCAAAACTCATGTCAGGTGACACGTGCTCATCGAATACGTGTCTCAAGTTTACTTCATCCTGCTTGAAGATTACAATTAAATTACAATTGTCTCGAATCAGTTGTTTGGGTATTTTTGAGTACGTTTGACATAGATAAGCAGAATCAATATCCTTATGACGGCCCATTGAGTAATATTCCCGAATTTTCTGCTGCCCATCGCAAGCCACATCGTCAAATATGAATATGGAATTTGATTTAGCTTCAGCGGGACTTATTATTTCCTCATTATCTTTGAACGGGAAATAGCCTACTCCTCTCGTCTTACTTAGCACCTCTTGAAGCAACTCGTATTTCGGTTGATACAAAGATTTGGAGTAAACGTAAACGTTTTTAAATTTCGCGCCATTCGGATGAAACAGTAATGACAGCATTACGTTTGTTTTACCACACCCACTCGGTCCACATATGATTGCACGAAACGAGTTTGGTAATAACTCGCCATGTTTACTTTTCTCATGCTTGGAGGTAAAGTCCAAGTTTTCAATCGGAAGCGTTTGTTTCTGTTGAATGACCTTCATTGTATGGCATTTTTAGTCAAGTCGTTGTGTATAAATATATAAAAACGTGAGGTGCGTGACGTAAAACGTGAGGTGCGTGACGTAAAACGTGAGGTGCGTGGCGTAAAACGTGAGGTGCGTGACGTAAAACATGAGGTGCGTGACGTAAAACGTGAGGTGCGTGACGTAAAACGTGAGGTGCGTGACGTAAAACGTGACGTGCGTGACGTAAAACGTGAGGTGCGTGACGTAAAACGTGAAGCGCGTGACGTAAAACGTGAGGTGCGTGACGTAAAACGTGAGGTGCGTGACGTAAAACGTGAGGTGCGTGACGTAAAACGTGACGTGCGAGACGTTTACGTGTACGTATATGTATATAAATATATCACGTGATGATATGGCATCAGTTCAAATGAGTCTTTACTTGGGTAAAGGTGTCTTAAATTCGCTCATAAACAATCTGCCCTTTGAGCTCCACATTCCGACCTGTCAATACTGTGGTCCGGGCACAAAGCTACAAAAACGCTTAGCACGCGGTGATTCGGGCATTAATCCCTTAGACGCTGCCTGTAAGGAGCACGACATTGCATACGCTCAACACAAGTCCTTGAACGATCGACACAAGGCAGATCAAATACTCGAAAACAAAGCTTGGACACGTGTCAAATCAAAGGACGCGACGTTGGGAGAAAGAGCAGCTGCTTTGGCGGTGACCGGTGGCATGAAGATCAAACGTAAACTTGGAATGGGGGTGGGGCAGCAGAAGAAGACGAAGAGTTCCTTTAGAAATCACGTAATCAGCAAGGTTAAAAAGGCTATGAAAAAAAGTCCTTCCACAACGCTACAGAAGGCCGCCTCGCAAGCTTTGAGAGCCGCGAAAATCGCCGTAAGGAAAGCAGGTGGTAAAAAGCAAATTCGACTACCCAGGACAAGGAAAAAAATCTGGAGGATTTCTACCATTGATTCCCCTGTTTGCGGGCCTTTCGGCACTTGGAGCCCTCAGTGGCGGGGCGGCGGGAATAGCTAAAACCGTAATCGATGCTAAGAATGCGCAAAAGAAACTGGAAGAAGATCAACGTCACAATAAAGCTATGGAAGTTATTGGGGCAAAAGGATCCGGCTTGTATATGAAAAAGAACGCTCGCGGAGGCTTTGGATTGTACATGAAGAAACAAAAAAACTGCCAATAAAGCTACCCAATAGATCGCTATATGATGTGGACCTTTTGCGATATGTCAAACGTTTAAAAATTCCTCATTTTAGAGGGGTTTTCATGCGCGACTCTTTACCACATCAGCAGCAGCCCTGGCAACGCGAATGTGCCATCATAAATTTGGATGACTCTAATAATCCGGGCACACATTGGGTAGCTTATAGAAAGCAAAACAATGTTGTTGAATATTTCGATTCATTTGGTGACTTGAAGCCGCCGAAAGAACTCGTCAACTATGTGGGGAAGAATGTTCGAATCTATTACAACAACGACCAATATCAAAACTATCGACAAATCAACTGCGGACACCTCTGCCTACAATTCCTATATAATGGAGCAACATCATCATCATCAGGAGTTTAATGAAATGAGAGACGTTATTAAACTCCTGATGAAGAACATTACCCACGAGGTTTGGCGAGAAATTCCCCAGAAATACCGAAAAGAACTAACACAATTTTTACCATGTCAAAATTATGATTTTTATCGATGGAGTGATGTTTGCGGTAATGAGATACCAACATGTTTATTTTGTGGAATTACTTATAAATAAATAAATAATTTTTTTTGAAGCAGTTTTTTATTTAAGTACTACCTCCCCGTTGATATACATTAGTCATGTCTTTGCTTTTGACGCTAACGAGTCAAACTCACGTGTTTTCGTTCACACCTCAGCCTCCAATTGTGCTCGATTCCGAAAAGAGATATTTCCTAGCAGTACTTGGCTTCCACTCATACAACTCGATACCCAATATTGACGGTGAGAAATTTTTCTACTACGAAAACAACGATAGTGGGAAGTTGAGAGAAGTCGCGATTCCTACCGGCTGCTACGAAATAACGGACATTGAGAAGCTAATTCAAAATTCTATTGCTCCAAATACGGGTGATACACTATTTTCGCTGAAGCCAAACAACAACACTCTCAAGTGTGAAATATACAGCAAACGTCACGCAATTACTTTTGAAAGTCGTCACTATAACAGCAGTCTTGGACAGATTTTGGGATTTTCCAACAACAGGGTACTGGCCCCCGGTGTTGTACACTCTTCAGATCTCCCCGTCAACATTATAAAAGTATCAAACATTCGCTTTGAGTCCAACATTACGGAAGGTGCCTTCTACGGAAACAGGCCTGTCCACACCATCTTTGAATTTCCGATTACAGTTGACGCGGGCTACGCAATTGTAGAAAGACCTAATAACCCAATATATCTACCTGTTACGAATACCGGGGAAATTAGCAACATCACAGTGCTGGCGGTAGACCAAAACTTTAAGCCCATAAATTTTCGAGGAGAACAAAGTGTCCTTCATCTAGAGTTAGTAGGACGATCATAAATGGGTTTGGTGATAGATTATAAGAACAACGCGGTCAGTTCAATAACACCATTTACTGCTAGACCTCCTCCGGGTCGTCAACGAGAGCTAACACCCGCAAATAAATTGTTTCTTCAATCGCTTGGATTTACGCTGATCCGAGTTTTAACCTCTACCAACAACCACGTTATGATGAGTCTATTAGAAGGATGGAATATCGAACGTGCTCACCCTTCATCAAATCCTTCAACAACAATGATGTGGTGGAATTTGTTGTCAATCAAGTGGATTCATTTTTTGCCATGAACGAGTCATTGATCGAAATCAAGGGTAAATTGGAGGTAACAGGGGGAGGAGAAGTTTCCCTAGTACCCAACTTTTGTGCCTTTCTCTTCGACTCGTGCACGTACAGCGAGAGCGCCAGAGAGATTGAAACGGTTCGTGATCCTGGAGTAGTGAGCGCTGTACGAGCTCTTCTCAACTACAGCGCATTAGATGCAAATCACATGGCTATCGCCGGTTGGAATGGCACTTCCAACCCTCCTATGGACACTTCCACAAAATCGTTTAGTTTTTTGGTACCGCTCAAGCATATTTTCAACATATTCAACGATTACCCCATGATCACTTGTGGAAGGCAAACAATTCGATTGGTTCGCGCTCGCGATGATAGTGATTGTCTTTTGATTAAAGAAAAAACTACTTCTAGTGGTACAACGGCAACAACAACCACTTCTGCAACAATTAAGATCGAAACCATTGATTTGAAAATCAAACATATATATCCCAATGATGAAATTAAAATAAAATTGATGGAGGCCATTAGAAGCGATACACCTATACTGATACCGTTCAGAAAATGGGAACTTAATGAGTTGCCTGCAGTTACGAGCGGTTCACGAAGAGAAATTTGGGCTGTTAAAACTACTAAGGCCGTTGAACGCCCAAGATTTGTTATTGTATGCTTCCAAACGAATAAACGAAACAATACTACACAAGATCCAATGGCTTTCGACAATGTCAATGTAACCAGCATTAGACTGTCAATGAACGGAGAGTATTGGCCCAACGAAAGAAACATGTTGGACTTTGTCAAAAACGACTACGCCATGGCTTACCATAACTATGCGGAATTTTACCCTAGCTATATGCACGGCTCAGCCGCCGCCGAAAAACATCCTATACTCACGTACAAGGAGTTCAAGAACAGAGCCCTATTTATCATAGATTGCTCGAAACAGGAAGAAACCATGAAGTCCTCCACTGTGGACGTGAGACTCGAACTCGAAACGGATATTGGATTTCCAGCAGGCAGCAAAGCCTACTGCATCATAATTCACGACTGTCTTATGGAGCACCGCCTACTAAGTGAAGTGGTTAAAAGTTTAAATTAAAAAAATATAATTTCTTTATTGTTAATAACTGAATTTTTGAGTTTTAATAAATGAAATGAAATGAATTTTTGAGTTTTAATGAAACACCCTGTATATTTTCTTAGTTGTTTATTGCAACATTACATGAGGATCGAAACCTTCTTTGAATACATTTATAAAGAAATTTTAGTAACAAAATACATATAGCAGATAACGTAAGGCACGATATTGTAAATGTCTTGTTAATTTCGCCATTTAATTGTCCATCCTTGGTGTCGTAGGAACTGGTGTTGGTTGTATTCGTCTTAAGGGGTAACAGCAACATAGTACTTTTTTAGGTATTCTTGTATTGTCCAAATTTAAATCGCCCAACTGCTTTATAACGTTTTCTTTGTCTTCGTACAGTTTAATATCTTTACGAAGTTGCTTGAGTCTTTCTTCAAATTTAAGGACTTTTTCCCAAATATGTTTGTCTTGACGACGCATGTCTTAAAGCACTAATCCCCTCAAAGCGTTATTAATAAATATTATATAATAACCCCCTCTAGATCACGTGACATAATTATCCAATCATGATCAAGCAATTTTTTTCATAAATTTGACATCTACGCCACTCATAGATAATGCCTGTCTTTTCCGCGATTCAATTGGACCCATAACAAGGAAGTTAAGCGCTTTGTGCCATTTGGTCACGTTCATTGCACATGTTTTTTCTTTAAATTTGACATCTACGCTACTTATAGATAATGCCTGTTTTTTCCGCGATTCAATTGGACCAATAACAAGGAAGTTAAGCGCTTTGTGCCCTTTCGGCAACGTTCATTGCGCATGTTTTTTCTTTAAATTTGACATCTACGTCACTCATAGATAATGCCTGTTTTTTCCGCGATTCAATTGGACCAATAACAGAGAAGTTAAGCGCTTTGTGCCCTTATGGCAACATGTGACAGATGACAGATGACAGGTGACTTCTTCTTTTTTTGGCTGAACTGCCAACACGTTCAAGACCAGTATTTCTAGTGACAGGTCACAGATGAGAGGTGACATATGAGAGGTGACAGATGACAGGTGACATGTGACTTCTTCTTTTTTTGGCTGAACTGTCAACACGTTCAAGACCAGTATTTCTAGTGACAGGTCACAGATGACTTCTTCTTTTTGGCTGAACTGCCAACACGTTCAAGACCAGTATTTCTAGTGACAGGTCACAGATGAGAGGTGACAGATGACAGGTGACATGTGACTTCTTCTTTTTTGGCTGAACTGCCAACACGTTCAAGACCAGTATTCTTGGACTAAACATGGCCGCCGCCGCCGCCGCCGCTCTCCAACGCCATCTACTAACACTTTGTGGAACTCTAACATAATTGGACTAAACATGGCCGCCGTCGCCGCCGCTCTCCAACGCTATCTACTAACACTTTGTGGAACTTTGGCGCCACCAACGCCATCTACTAACACTTTGTGGAACTTTGACATTATTGGACTAAACATGGCCGCTCTCGAAATTTGAAATTGCCGCGCAACAGCGACACTAGCGCCACCAACGCCCCTGGTGGCAGTTTCTGGAACTTCGACGTAGAATCGGCCTAGCCCTACTACTTTAACTGTACTTTAAAATTTGCTTCTCTTAATCTTCGAAATACTTTACGTAATTTTTCTATATGTTCCTAAAGGGAAGTCGAATATACGATAATGTCATCAAGGTATACTAGACAAGTTTCATCTTGTAGACCTCTTAGAATATTATCGGTAACTCGTTGGAAGGTAGCTGGCGCTCCTTTTAACCCGAAAGGCATGCGTAAAAACTCGTAATGTCCATTTTCGGTACTAAAAGCGGTTTTTCCAATATCTTTTTCATTCATTTCAATTTGATGATATCCGCTTGCTAAATCTAGAGTTGAAAAATATTGACATTTTCCTATTTTATCTAATAAATCTGTAATACTCGTATTTGGTAACGGGTATCTATCATCAGTTGTTTTTTCATTTAATTTCCTATAATCTGTTACTACTCTATAGTGTCTTTCACCTAAATTATTAAGTTTCTTTGGGATTACCCAAATATTCGATCGCCAAGGGCTATTACTAGGTCTAATTATGTTTGAATCTAGCATTTTTTTGATTTGATTTGTTACTTCTTGTTTATACACAAAAGGGTATCTATAGGTTTTGCTATACACGGGTATTTCATCAGTCGTTCGAATGTTATGTCTTATCTTATTAGTAAAAGTAAGTGGTTCACCTTCTTTATAGAAAATGTCTTGATATTCTAAACATAATCTAATTATTTGTTCTTTTTCTTCTTTATTCATATGATTAGTTCTAATATTGTTTATATCTAGTGGATTATTAACAACCGACTTATTATGAATTTCAAAATGTTGAATGTTGTTTTCTTCAAATTTTTCAACTGTAATTGGTTCAGAAAAATCTAAAGTTACGCTACTGGTAGAATTATTTATAATTGTGGTGAGTGCATAACCATCTTTTGCTGTAGTTAAACATTCCGGAATTTCGCAGGTTTGCATTTTTGAATAAGGTATTATAATATCTCTTTGAGGAATGGAAGTTTTTATCTTAATTACTTGTTGCATTCTAGGCGGTATTGTTACAATGTTATTAAAAGAATTGCTAACTTTATAATAACTAATCGGAATATTAGCACGTGGGGTCACTAGGTAATTGTTCTGGAAGTTTATGTTGGCATTTAATAATCTGAGATTGTCTAATCCGATTAAGCCATTAAATATATTATGGAATTTAAATAAATAAAACTTTAATTTGAGGGTGTCTTTTAATTTGAATATTTTTGAGGGGGTGAGACTGACGCTGCAATCGTGAGAGGATTTTTGGAAAACTGTAGAAACTATAAAAGGGTCATTTTGTATTAAGTTTGGATAGAATTGACGAGCTACTTCAGGATCCAAAAAAGATTTTGTTGATCCGGTATCTATTAAAATTTTTAAATTATGCTCCGGAAAAACTATATATGGTAATTCACTAGAATTGGAACAATTAAAAGAAATAGTTAAGGGTTCTATGGGAATATTTTCTTTTAGTTTGGTTTCCGAGGCTCTTAACAAAAATTTTCATTATTTGAATTAGTTTGATTATTGTACACGTCATTAGTTTGTTCGAAATCTTCGTTTTCTGACGTAGTATGGTTATTGTATAGTTCTTCAACTTTAAAATTTGGTGGGCTATTAGACTTAAAATAATTCGAAGATGTGGGCCTATTAGGTTGGAATGTGTTTCTTGTCGAAATTGACATTGGTGTGGGATTTGGCAAATGTTATGTTTGTAGCATTCCTTATACTAGTTGGTAACAAGTTATAGGTTTTTGGCAATGTATATACCATGAATCTATGACTAACATTTCTATTAAATTTTGGGAAATATAGTAGCTCATTTGAAATACTTCGTGTACCATAGACAGAAGTTACATAATTTTGTTTATATTTGTTTTTAAAAGCATATATACAAAGGCTGTGAAAGTAAAGCGATCTAATATTACAAATATCTTCTGTATACAGCAAATTAGTGTGATAACGTTTGTTTCGGCTATAGATAATTTTTAAGATATAATTTTGTGTAACATTTAGCTTTTGTAGAGAGTTCTTATACAATCCACCCCACACTATAATACCGTAACAAAATAATGATTCAGCTAGAGATTTGTAAACTAACAATAACAATTTTTTTAACAAGATTTCACGTAATTGATAAAATTTATAAACGAGTTTCCTTACTTTTTTTGTTAGGTAATCAATATGGTTACTCCATTTAAAATGTTGGTCAATAATTATTCCCAAATACTTGATCTCATTCGTTTCTTTGATTGCCTCATTAATACCTTTGATTTTAATATTAGTAAAGAAGGGTCTATTTGCAACTGTGAGACTAAAAGCAATATAGCGAGTCTTGTTTATATTTAATGATAGCTGATACAAGTTTAACCAATTTATAATTTTTTCCAACCCTGTCTCAACTGACAATTTGGTCTCTGCCCATGTTTTTTCATAAAATAAGACAACTGTGTCATCTGCGTATGATACAATGGTTGAACTCGTCCTTAAAGAGAGCAACGAGTTAATATAAACTAAAAATAAAACTGGACCTAAGACAGTACCTTGGGGAACTCCAATTTTAACAGTATCAGCTTCACTTATATCATCATTTAACTTCACACGCTGCTCTCGATTTGTTAAGTAACTTTCAAAGACGTCCAACACTGCACCTCGAACTCCATAATGTTCAAGAACTTTAAGAAGTTTTTCGTGATTTACAGTGTCGAACGCCTTTGCAAGATCTAAGAATTCTGCTATACACTTTTTATTATCGTCTAAATTATTTTTTATATCTCTAATTACAGTACACATTGCATCAGATGTTGCTTTACCAGCACGAAATCCAAATTGGTGTTTATGCAATATATTATTGTGATCCAAAAATGTTACTAAACGATATTTTAAACATTTTTCAAAAATTTTACCAAAATTATTAATTACACTAATTGGCCTGTAATTGTAGATTTTTGTTTTGTCACCTGCTTTGTAAATAGGTGTAACAAGTGAGGATTTAAATTGCACATTGTAAAATAAACAAATGATTTTTTTTATTACATCCGATGTTATCCCATCACTGCCAGGTGCACTATTATTTTTTAAATTTGAGATGTGGTTAATTAATTCAGTATCTGATACAGGAGTGAGAAATAATGAATTAACATTGCTAGTTATATTTTCAGTGAAATTATTAGGGGCTTTAATGTCTTTAAGCATATTTAGGCCATTATTAATGAAATAATTGTTACAATAATTTGCCATTTGTTTGTTATCGGTAAAAGAGACTCCTTCATTATTAACAAATTGATAATTATTGACTGTAAATGTGTTTTCATTGGTGGCATCACTAATTAACTTATATACTTTTTTTAAGTTATTTTTATTCATTTCAATTTGTCTTAAATAATAATCATTTTTTGTCTTTTTCAATAGTTTATTTAGTGTGTTTCTATATGTTTTATATTCGTGATCCAACTCATGAGAGAAATGTTGGTTTAGGCGTTTTTTTAATTTATCCCTGTTCTTTATTGATACTATTAGGCCATCTGTTATCCAAGGTTTGATTTTGTTAGCTTTTTTTAGATTTTTTTTAATACTGGTGGATAGTTTAAGGTAATTGTTAAATTTATCATTGAATAGATCAAAAGCGATTTGAGGATCATTTGATTGTAAACAATCATGCCAGGCTTCATTTTTTAAGTATGTTTGTAGTTTATTAAAATTAATTTTAGATATGATTTTTTCAGAGGAGTTTATTATTTTTTTTATATCTGGTTTATTAATATTTAAACTAATTGGGTAATGGTCAGTAATGTGACAGTTAAGTATATAGGATTTATAATTAAAGTTTTCTTTGTTGTTGTATGCTTTTTTCAGGAATATATGATCCAGGCAGGAAACAGTTTCAGGGGTAACACGGGTGGGGTTTAATATGTACGGTACAAAACCGTATTTCCCAAGCATAGAAAGATATTTGTTTACATTTAAATCATTCTCTTCTAAAATGTTAATATTGATATCACCAATGAAAATTTCATATATGTTATTCTGAGTATTTTGATCTAGGTATGCATCAATTTCTTCAATGAAAGAGATCAAATTACTTGGGATTGGTATATACAAAGCGATTATTCTAAAAGATACATTATCCAATATCAGGTTTATGACACACAAAGTTACACCACATATATTTAATTTGTTAACATAAATATTATAATTTAAATCAGATTTAATCATAACCAAGACCCCATCATTCCTGTTAAAATCACCACCATTATGGACAGTTGGGAATCCAGGTATATTGAAATTATTTGAGGATGCCGTTTGAAAACATTCGCTTAGGACAAAAATATCACAAGTTTGTAAATTATATGTATCAATGAGTGCTAAGAATTCATCAAAGTTTTTATTTGCACTCCTAATATTAAAATGCATGATATTTAGGAATTTATTTGCTGAAGATACTTTCGAGCTGAATTCGCCTGGATCCGTAAGGTCACCAAGATGATCTTGTTCGAGTTGTCCTAGTTCCTCTAAAACTATATCTTGATCAATTATTACCATAATTTAGAAAAAGAAGAAAAAGAAAAAACTACTTAGAGTGGTAATCTATAGTATTTTTGAATCTTTGTAAGAAAAATTTATATGTTGGACATTCCAGACTATAAGCTTCATGGTTCACATCGTAATTTAATTTAAATTTTTCAACAGAGATTAGACAATTGTTACATTTTTTTGTTTGTTTTGAGCAATCAGTTACCTTATGTTCATCACCACAATAGGTACAAGTTAATTTATTATTACACTGGTTTTCCTGATGATTATAAGCATAGCATCTTCGACATCTAGGAATGGATAAGTCTTCATACACTGGGCATCTGTCATATTGTATGTAGACTTTTTTAGCGAACATAAATCTCTTAAAAAGGTCTCCAGAACATTCAGCAAAAATTATTTTCTTTCCATTGTTTAACGTTTTCATGAATGTTATCTTCAGGTAATCGTCAACTTTTATAAAATCGTTTTGGTTTCTCAAGTAGTCTTCAATCTCCTCTAGATTCAAAGCATCGATGCTAGAAGCTAGTATTTTAATTCTGGGTTTTTTCAGTTGGGATAGTTGCATGTTATATTTATTTGCTGAATCTTTCTTTTTTGCTTCTTCAATAAATTTATTAGCTTCTTCTTCAGAGTTACACTTACATAACAAGTTGCTATTGTTAGCAGTTTTAACAGAGTTTATAGATACATTTATTGATTTAGGATTAACACTTTTCTGTATTTCTTGTTTTGTAATTTCTGGATTTTGTGGTAAATTAGTTTTAATAATTATAGTTGGAATATTTTTTAATATATGCTGTGCAGCGGAAGGCTCCTGCCTGGACATTAGAATATCAGAATATGTTTTAGTTAAGCCACCATTTTCCAAGTGTTCGTATTTTTTTAGTTTTTCTTCAAGCATTTTTATAATTTGGTTTTTATCATTTATTATCGTTTCTTTGTCTTTAATTATTGTTTCTTTGTCTTTGAGTATTATTTCTTTGTCCTTTATTATTTGTTCTTTATCTTGTATGACAGCTTTTAAACTTTCAACATAAACATTTTTTCTGCAATTCTTGCATTCAAATTTCATTGTTCTTTTTTGTAAAGGTAAACATTTTAATTCTGATGCTGTTAGATCTGAACAATCTGTGCATATTACATTTCTACATGTGTCACAAGGATAACAAGGAGTTTTTACCTGTGGTGTTGGTTGTTTTATTATCCTACACATAAAACACTCCATAATTAAATTTCATTGTTTTCATATATCCCATAGATAAAATAAATACACTACTTCACTGGTAAACAGGTACAGCGTTGATTTATTTCCAAGCAAAACTTGTTTTTACAATCTTATCACAAATACACATTTTTTTTGGTTGATCAAATTTGCAAATATCTCTGCAATTACGCAAAACCCGGGGTATATTTTTAACTCCATTTATAGTCCACCACTTGTTACATATGTGTTCCAAAAATGAGTTTTTTTACACTACTATTTCCCTCAAAAAAGGCAAATTTTACGAGAGCAACTGTACACGCACGCGAATTTTAACAACTATACTAAATGAAAAAATTAACTGTGACTTTAAAAATAAGCCCAAGTGATTTTCCTAGAATAATCTCAGTTAGTATGTCAGGATTAAATTATAATAAATGTTTTTGTAATTTAGATATAATAGTTTTCTGAAGAAATTTGCAGCAGCATAATAAACATTTTATAGATGTCTTTACTGGGCATAAATAAAAATATGTCATCTTATGTCAAATCTTGAAAATGCTATAATAGTTAAATAGTGAAACCATGGTCGATTCAATATAACTTATAATACTGTGGTAATTCAAATAAGTATAATTTCTCTTTAAAACCAATAAACTAGTTATTTTAGGTTTTTAATGACAAATATTAATTAATAATTACTGTTATATTTTATTTTCAAATCCCTTGATTCCGGATCGTTTTTTGTCTTACCCATACTCCGCAACATAAGTTTGGTCAAATCTCACCATTCTCGTAAAATCTCTTAAAATCATATTGATTTCCTAATATGATTTTGACCTGGTATTTTCGGTAGAGCTACCTTTGTTTATTATTCGTGCCACATGGGAGTTCCAGGTAATTTTCTCTCTTTTAGCTCTCTCTTTAGGAACTGTTCTTAGTCGTCCTGAATACACCTGTTGTATGGATGATGTCAAAATTCGATTTTCTAAGCTGTTAAGCTTTCTAAGATAATTATTTAAAATGTCTTCTAAAAATTATTATTTATGAAAAGAAAAAATATTTATTTAATTTTGGTTGACCCTATAGTTTAAATGGTGCCTTAAGAAAGTGACATTAATAAAAAAACGTACAAGTTAAGTTGAGTTAATTTCATTTTAATTGTCATTAAAAAAGAATTGCATAGTCAGGAATAGACTTCAATCAAATTAATGAAATACATTTTTCAATGCGGTACATAGTCTATTCAATTGTTAAACTAAAAAAAAAGGGAATAATTAGTGGGTATTTTAGTTTAATTATTTGTTATCTGTACCAATTTAAGCCACTTTAAAATAATTAGTAAAATATATTGCGGTAAAGTAGATATAAAGAAGATAAAATAGAGTAACTAATCACGAAGAACTTATTAGTATTGTAAAAAATTATCATAGTGCTCGTGTTAACTTTTTGAGAGAATTGGGTCTTATTTAACATAGTTGGACAACCTACCATTCTGCTTATCACGTCTTATTTTTCATTGTCCAGTCGTATCATTCACTCTATATTTTTTGAAACACTTACATACTTTCAACTAATTTAAAAAATATGAGATATTGTATCGTAGTTTTTCTTATATCAATTGTCTGTGGATTCGTGGAGGTAAGTAATTTCCATTTAATTTTTTAAAACTAGATATGTTTCAAAATATTGAAAGTTATTCTACTTGGTAAAAATATATTTTCTATTCAACTAAGGAGAAATGTGCTTTGGAAATAAATCTAATGAAATCATGTTTTCTAGAACAGATTATTTGAAAAATTGCCATTATATTTACAAGCTACAGTAAGTAGTATCGGAAAATTTAGAAAATCGCCGTTTACATCCTACTTGAAACACAAAGACAAGAGACTAGAGAAGTAAAATCAAAGATATATAAGGGAATAGAGTCGCCAAAATAAACATTGAACACTATTTGGTACAGATGGAGATGATATTAGAAACTTAAATCACAAAACTAGAAAAATGAAAAAAGTCACTAAAGAGAAAATAACGACTTAAACAGGTATTTTCCAAGAGAGACTACGTAATAAATTTAAAGAAAAATCGAACACGGAAGAAACAATTGAAAATAAATAGTCAAATAATTCAAGACTAATATACTCGAACCGACAAAAAAAGTGGTGGAGGTAAACTAACTAGCAATTTACACACGAAGGAAAGTAGATAGCCAACATCGAAAATACAAGCAACAATTAAACAGAAAAAATCTAAATGGAAAAAATACTTTCAAACGTAACACGAAGAAGTAATCAACAGCACATTAAAACACCTAAAACACAAGAAACCACCAAGATTAAAAAATGTAAAGAACGAACAAGGAAATATATTATATTAACTGAAGAAAAAAACATAATGCAGAAATGGAACGAATTAGATAAACTAAAACAAGAAGATATAAAAGAAAAAGTGCCAGTGAGAACTAATAAAATGGCAAATGATGTAGAAACAATAAAGATGAAAAAAATTACACCGAAGCTATAAAAAAATTAAAATTAGGTAAAGCTCTCGGTCATAGCGGAAATGAGATATATGGATGAAACAGCAAAAGAAGAATTTAACACACTATTAAACAATATTCCAACAGAAAAACAAATACTAAATTATTGGAATATAGGAATATTACTCTTATTTAAACAATGATACAGTTAAGAGTGAAGCAACTCTAGAAACATCTCGTTGATCAGTATCCCAGCAAAAGCCTATGAGAATAATATAAAATAAATTGAGAACAAAATTAGAACCAACACCAGAAGAACCCCAGCATGGCTTAAAAAAGGCAGAAGTACCCAAGTCCTGATATTTATAATTAGACAATTAGGAAAAAAGTTATTGAAATCCACATGTGCTTCATATATTTACAGAAATAGTTTGACAGAGTACAGAGAAAAGTTTAAAAAAGAAAGTACAAGATAGCGACATAGAAATCATCGAGACCTTAGAGTGAGCACGTAAAGGTTGAAACAAATTCGTTTAAAGCTTTATTTAGCCAATGAGGAAAAAAAGCTCGAATCCGTCGATTTTCTTTTTGAGATTTGCATTTTTTGGTGAAAGAATATTGTTTTATAACGTCATCACTGTTTTCTTTAAATGGCAAAAGCCTATTACGTTAGTACTATTAAAAAAACGCATTTTTTTGCATAAGGACGTCAGATATTACGTTGTGTTGCATAACAATATTTTCAAGAACTAAACGTTTTTGATTCATTTATATGTAATCTAAAAAAATTAAACAATAATGAAAAAAATTACAGAGTATTAAATTAAAAGTTTTTGTTTATGTTACAAATTGCCGGTTTGCTTGGAATTTTATAAACAAGAGACAGCTGGCCGAATTATAGCGACGGCTCTTTCCGTATTTTCCTAAACGCTGAAGGAAAATCCATTTTTTGATTAGTTAAGTTTTTATTAAACCGAATTTCAAGTGACAAATGATAGTTTTACCGTTAAATACTGTTAAAATATCGCGGAAAAATCCAACTCTTTCGAATAAAGGTGTTAACGTCTTTTATGTAATTTGTGACAAAGTGGTATCCTGTAAAACAGATAAACATGAACAAAATCAAAACCCGGTATCTTAGTTATTTTAAGAGTTATACTACCAAATGAGAAAGAAACATGTTTATTACGATTTTTATAATAAATTTTCAAACTGTCGACCTTCCTCGATTTTGCAATGACTCAAACGCTCATAAATGGAATTTTGAACCCTTTGGATCATATCCCTAGTGATATTGGCCCTGTAGTGATCTCCAAATATTCAGGTTTTTTTTTTCACTCGTTAGAAGTTAGAAATTTATGGCTTCGCCCTGGGACTTTTGGGAAACCCTGTATATAGTTAATATTTGTTTTTTACAGTTATTTAAATTACAAATTGAAGGAGGACCAATTCTAGGTAGAACAGACTTCACCAAAGAATTAAACAAACAATATTATGCTTTCCAAGGAATACCGTATGCTGAACCACCCAACAGGTTCGAGGTAAACAGTTTTTTTTTTGAAAAATATTTAACCTTGTGAAATAGAAATTTAAAAAAAAATCTCTTTCTGTTATTAAATTGAAAATATCTCAGAAATTAACGATTTTAACTATAGGGAGGGCTTAATAAATGTGTAATTTCACTTTTTAAAATAAAGTACACGGTGATTCATTTGAAAAAATTGACTAAATCATGTGTTCGAATTTTGGCTCATTCTATATTTAATTGATGCAATAATAAAGAAATAGCACTTTCTCGTAACACTGAACCAATATCAAAAAGTTATGGCTGGAAAAGATTATTGTTCTGTCTAGGGTATACAGGACGTTGAAATGAGATTGATTTTCGTATACAATTGACCATAACTTTTGAAATACCCTGTATAACGTAATAAAACCCTATATTGGAAGTATGGGATAGATGAGCTTAATCTAAATTTGAAATAATATATAGGGTGTTTCATTTAAAAAAAATATGTTTGTTCACCCTGTTAGTATGTAACCCCCTGTAAATACGAAAATAATTTTATAATGCGAAGTTTGAAGTTGCCTATAATTTTTGTAAATAACTGAATAGGGAGGCGTGAAATTGTTTGAGTAAAAATAGGGGGATTAGAGGGATTGGCAAGTATAAAATACTGAGAATCGCAGCATTAAGAATTGACTAACAAATTATTTTATAAATTCACTAAACACTGCATTACTCTACTAACGAATTTTTGATTTTTAATTTCTAAATATTGATTTAATCTATATTGTGATTTATTTATTAGTCATGTGTATCCTCATCTATTCTTATACTGTATGTAAGTATTCCTTATTTGTTAATTATTTCTTGTGTATACAGAGGTCAATAATTGCTATTATTATTATTACTACTATAATGTGTATAATACGTTATTAATATTCATTCCGAAACTATCTATATTAATATTTACTGCCACATGAATATTATTGTTCAATAAAGTTTTATTCCAAAGACATCACCTTCCAAACGGTAAAAAAATCCTTTATTTTTAGTTAATATTACCTGAATATGCAAAATGTAAAATTTTACTTACATTTCTAATACAAATATAACATAAATAATTATGTCTTCCTATTAATATAAGTATTATTTCGAAAAATTAGTTTTTGAAATAGCCTGCGTATACCTTAATTAACTTTTACATCTTATTACTTAAAGAGCAAAATTTATATTTCTAGTTGTCTGTATTAAAGAAACCGTGGACTGAAGTTCTCAACTGCACTTTTGATAAGTCTGAATGTGTCCAAACAACAAATGGCACCGTTACTGGAGCAGAAGATTGTCTCTATTTAAATGTTTATAGTCTAAATGTAAGTTAATTTCTTTTTTAAAAATGTTTGTGATAAAAATCGTTAATATCGGGTGGTTAGTTTTGTTGTTCCCATTTAAAACATCTTATATTAACACTTTTACACATTATTTTTATTATTATTTAGTAATGATTTCTTTTCTGTTTGGTGTTCCTTTTGTAACACGAGATTTGTAAGGTTATATTTTCTTGAATTTTTTCGATTAATTTCGCAAAAGTCTGCCTAGCTGCCACCTATTTATTTTTTTCTGTATCTGAATTTTTTCAAAAGTACTCAGTCCCTTTAATTGGAAGAATTGAAAGAATTTTTACAATACCTAATGTTTATGATTCCCAGATATATGATCTCATATAGAATAATCGCAACCAAATTAGACAAGAATATAATTTAAGAAAATCTCAGATGGGTAATTGACTCTGATTTTAAAAGGATTTCCTTAAAATTTTTTTTGCTTTCTCCGATATCAAATTATTTATTTTGTTGTTTTAGTTGTTGTCATTCTACTACTTAAAGATAAAACTTTGCAGTACTCTTTATTTTAGCATACATTTCTATATCAGTTAGAACATTCTTGAAGTACGATTAGTTCGTTATTAATTTTATCCTACTACGCTGTCGTTCTAATAAACCATTCAAAAAATTAGAATAATTTTAATTTCAATTTTAAAGCTTAAAGGAAACTCATCTGTAATGGTATACATTCATGGAGGAGGATTTACAGTAGGTACCGGTGCATATTCAGAACACGCTCCTGATTTACTTTTGGAGGAAGGTTTAGTTGTAGTAACAATACAATACCGCTTGGGAATTTTTGGTTTCATGAGTACAGGAGATCTCGCCTGTCCTGGGAATTTAGGACTTAAGGATCAAGTAGTAGCACTAACATGGGTCAAAAGAAATATTAAGTACTTTGGTGGAAACCCAAAAGACGTCACCTTATTTGGTGAAAGTGCTGGTGCAGCTTCGATCTCACTACATTTATTGTCGCAAAAATCTAAAGGTATTAATGAAATAACGCCTAAAAATAAAAAATTGTATTGTTTTTTGTAACAAATTCTGCAGGATCATTAATTTATATTCCGAAATCCAATATTTACATAGCCTAGTAGATACTGAAAAATATTTGAAAATTATAGAAAAAATTAATTTCAAACATGAAAATTATATTGTAGCCAATATCACTAACCAAACTTGTTGATGTTTACCATCAATTTAAGAATTTTTTGTAAGAGCCCAGCCAGAGGTACGTTCCTAAAATTCTTGGAGAGCTTTCATGATTGGAGCAATGACCTTTTTGGAGCATCCTGACAAATGTATTGTTCTGCTGTTCAAAATCTGCATGAATGATACACATTCAAATACAATTTGGGGAGCAAACTTGTTGATATTTGCCCCTAATTTAAAAATTTTCTTAAGAGCCTCGAGATATTTAATGATAAGAACAATCTACTATGTCTTATATCTTATAACTTTGGCCTTTTTGGAATACCCCGATTATGTCAAAATCATTTTGAAATGAGGGTCTTAACCCTCTTTGCAATTTTCTAAAATAGTTTTTTAGTATCAGTTGTCAGAGTGAAT
This sequence comes from Hermaeophaga mercurialis, assembly GCA_951812935.1. Classification (NCBI taxonomy): domain Eukaryota; kingdom Metazoa; phylum Arthropoda; class Insecta; order Coleoptera; family Chrysomelidae; genus Hermaeophaga; species Hermaeophaga mercurialis. The sequence continues at coordinate 6,674,416 of OX638358.1, read as the reverse complement.
ACAGACAAGTTGAATAATTAAAAATAAAGACTTTGCTGTTCGATGCAACGAAATTATATTAATAATACAAGGACGTATTTAGCAGTTGCTTTATCACAAAAAATGACAGTTATTACTTAACAATTTCAAAATATGTAGATATACTTTTTTTTTATCTTAATAATACTGGAGCGATAATTTAAATTGAAAATTATTGTTCATTTCAATAGTATCTTATAAGACCACCGAGATATCGTAGATAAATTGATATCTTGAATATAAACTTTTAATTACATATGAGTCTTCTCATAAAATTATCAATTTTTAGGACTATTTAAAAGAGCTATTATGGACAGTGGGGTGGCTCTTTGTTCCTGGTCTCGCAGCAGAAAATCAGTTAAAATTGCTACTGCCGTTGGTCTTAGGTTTGGTGTTGTCCTTTCAAATTCCATTAATTTGGTATTAAAGTTGAAAAAAATTGATTATGTTTCTCTTCAGAAGGCAGCAGATAAAATAGGAAATTTGGTAAATATTATTCGAAACAAAAGGTTCTCCATACTGCTCAAATGTGGTAACATGGAATAATCAAAGGAAACTCAAAATCATACCACAACAATTTACAGGTCTGACAAGATTTAAAGCTAGGTTTCAAAAATTGTACAATGAAATTCTATGATGTTAAACACATGCTACCAAACTTACCTACTTATAATGAAACAGGAATGGAAATCAATATATTAGTGAAAATTACATGTGGTAATGAAATAAAATTATGAACAATATAACTGTTAACATTCAACAAAAGAGAGCAAGGTGTCTATTTTGCTAATCCTGACATCTTGTTGGATGCCTTTATGCTCCCTTTTGTTGAATGTTAACAGTCATTGGTTTGAAATCTGCTTGCCTCCTCCTTTAATATTGGTTGTTAAGGTTAGCGGAGTGGAATGGCTTGGTGAAATTATTGACCTACTTCCTCAACTTACTTTGCTTATTTACCCAATTGTCTTGGCAGTTGGTATTGGCATCTTATTGTCCCACTAGCTTTCTCAAGTTATCACTTACATTTACCAACCATTTTGTAATTCAGTTTATTACTATAAATGGTCCATATTGTCTAATCGCACAGTTAGACCAACCTCTTGATGTCGTTTTTTAATTTCAAATTTAAGTATTTTTGATGTTTTTAAGTTTATTCTTTAACAGGGTTTTGACATTCGACTTTATATTGTTCATAATTTTATTTCATTACCACATGTAACTTTGCATTAATGTATTGATTTACATTCATGTTTCATTATAATTAGGTAACTTTCGTAGCGTATGTTTAACATCATAGAATTTCATTGTACAATTTTTGTAACTTTTAGTTTTAAATATTTTCAGACCAGAAGATGACTCTATAAAAGTCGAAACTAGTGGTGTTTGATTATTAATAAAAATTGTTGTGGTATGATTTCGAGTTTCCTTTTATCATAAATATTATATGTTCTTTTTTCTTTGAATGTTTTTTGTGTTTTGCTATTTGTAGGTAATGATGGAAAATCCACTAGCTGGATCACCTTATGGACCTGTACAAGAAATAGAACATGAAACAGCCTTTTTTACCAGAAACAGTGAAGAAATGTTATCTAAAGGAAATTTTACAAAAGTACCAGTCTTAGCAGGTTTCAATTCAAATGAAGCTGGCTCTTTATCTCTAGCTCGTTCTCCACAAATGATAGGTTCTTATTATCCTGTTAATATTTATATTCGATATAAGAAAAAGATATACATTCTAAATTTAAGCTACTAACTTATTTAAATTAAATTAATTAATATATTACGAGCAGGATCCATAATAATTTGGAAATGTATTATTTGCAGCTGCAATGCGTTTGTTTTTCCTCAAATTCGATTTCGACTTGCAGGCCTTAGTGCCACCAAATCTTACTACATCAATATTTTCGAGAATATCCGCTTCCAAAGAAATAAAAGAAGAAATATTTGGGAATTCTTTACTAACCATAGCTCTAGCACCAAAAGAAACCATTATGAAGGTAATAATATAATTTTATGTCCTCTATAAATGCACATTAAGAAATTTTATCGATTAGAGACGAATATTGGTTGGATTTCTTGAGTGAACCATGTATTCTTTTTTCCTCATTTATAGAAGAATGAATTAATATCATTTACCACATGATACCTCTCTAAATTTTTGATATTTTATCAAAGCTATAATTCTAGCTTATCATATTTAGCTAGTATTTTCGCTAGCTTGTCACTCTTCTACCATCCATAAGACATTTTTATATTTTAGTTTATCGACATTGACCAATTCGTAAGACCTATTGATAAATTTATAAGTAATGTAAGCAAATATATTAGCCACACCTTCTATTACATGTTGAGCTACGTGGGAGACTACAGAACAAATCTTGGTTTAAAATATTCAGGTAAATTAAAATGATGCTAATAATTTAACAATTATTTATTTCCTTTACAAAACTCACGTCGTTCACATTTCTTTTACACTAGGTGTTAAACACGAAGAAGACTTAGATTATATATTCCGAAAAGATCTTAAACTTTCTCCACAAGATCAACTGATGACAAGAAGAATGGTTAGAATTTGGGCAAACTTCTGCAAATTCTCGTAAGTGCCGATTTTTATCCAAATGACAATAAAATATCGGTCATGAGGTTTATATACTACTTGGCTATTTTGTTAAATTTGTTTCACATTTTATCTGACCAATTTCTATTGTTTTGTTGTAGCATCACTATGCACAAAATCAATTGAAGTTCAGTATTTTATTGTATACATATACAGGGTGAGGTATTAGTGTGGCAAAGCTCGATTAGTCCGCTAGTAATGAAGTTACGAAAAAAAAGTTTTTACAAAAAGTGTAGGCAGTCTTGAGATTCACATTTTAAAATTAGTTCCAAATATACAGTGGGTTCAGGAACGCAGTGCCAGACAAAAAAAAATTTTTTTTTAATGGAGCGCCCCGTATATTTTTGTATCAAATATTTTTTAATAGCATAGCATAGAACTTAAAAAGTTAGGATAGGAACATGTAAGACGCTTTTATTGATTTTCAACGTTTTGGCCACTACATACATCTAAATTAAAAAAAAAGTTATTTTCAGGTGGCTGTAGATCCTTCATTAAACATAATAGACATAAAGTGTGATACATCGTTGAAATTAGCTCGGCAAGGGGTTTATAAAAATGTAAAAACACAGGAGGTATTCCATTTAAAAAAACATAGCTTTAGTTTGGCGCTGCGTTCCTGAACACCCTCTATATTTGGGACCAATTTTTAAATGCGAATCTCGACATGGCCTACACTTTTTGTAAAAACTTTTTTTTCGTAACTTCAATAATAGCGGACTAATCGAGCTTCGACGTACTAATGCCGCACCCTGTATAATAAATTCTGTAGTCGAATTGTTTTTTTAATAAACTAATATTTTACTAATATTTTAATTATTATTTAATAGAACCCTCTAAAATTTGAAAAACTTTTGATCCAAGTCAACATTTTTTCTTTTTGAAATATCATATTGAATATGCAAAGTACATGTAAACAGACAAAAATAATGGATAATGGATTCACCGTAAATCACCCTGTATGGTAATCTGATTTTTTTACATTTTAAATTTCAGAAATCCAACCCCTAAAGTAGACCCTCTTCTTCAAAACGTTTCCTGGTTACCTGCTTTAAGCACGCAACCGTTTTTGATGAATATTAATACAACCATGGGACCTATAGTAAATCCATTTCAGGAGTTATTGAATTTCTATAAAAAACTTTATTCAAAATATGGCCAAGGAGTGTATGATACTTATTAACAATTGGATCGACTATAATTTATTATATACTTACACAGTGACTCTAAAGTGCAGAAACACCCAACGATCTCCAAACCTTTCATAATACTATCTAAAAAATGGAAAACATGTCAATAGTAGGTACAGGTAGTAAAATCAGATTTAATTTTTGTAGACTTCGCATAAAGGGTTTTTGAGATAATTTAATGTTTTCATGCTTTTCAGTCATTCGGTATGTATATTAACCAGGGGAATGTTATTTTTTTGACATTAAATTAAATTGAAATGATAAAAAAGCATTGTTTTTTATTTTTATCTTCACATAATGCATACAGTATACATTTGAATTTCCTTGAAGAAAGACGTGCTCTAATTATTTTCGGAATTCAAGTTTATTATCTGTCTCGGCAATTAGCCGGAACAAAAAAAAAGTGTGATAACGATAAAAATAAACATTAGAGATAGGCGATAAAAATAAAAATGTTTCCATAAGGAAACCTAGCAGGTTTTAATGAAAATAGACAACCAGTGTATATACAGGGTCATCCAGCAACAAACAACCAATATACACAACTACAAATAAACCAGTCACATCCAAATTTAATGCAGAATTATCAAATTGCAGACTCACAAAGGCAAATACATCCTTCACAATTGCAACAAGCCCCAATAATGTGTTCCTCCCAACAAAATCCCGTCCCACCCAGCCAAAATCAGTACATGTCAATGATTTACACGCCCCAAAACCAGCAAATAACTACATCAACTAGCAACCAACATCAACTGTGCAGAACTTTTTCCACATCAGATGAAGAAGCCGAAACGGATGAAAACGAGGCAGAAAACAATGCAGTACCCTGGCAAATAGAAAGAGGAGCAAAAAGGAAGAAAACTAGCCAAAACCTACAAAAAAGCAGTTTGGCTGAAACCGAAATACCTACGAACAACAATAAACGCCTTACTATCAAACGAAAGCATTGAAAAGACAAACTCAGAAAAAGACAATAGTAATAAAATTCAAAAACCGCCACCGATTTTCATATACGACGTTATAAACTATCAGGAAATGATAAAACAGCTAACAGACGTAGCTAATGTTGAAGAATACAGCACCAGATCAATGGCAAACAACATAATAAAAATAAATAGTAATACACCTTACACATACAGAAAAATAATAAAATTCCTGAAAGAAAAAAATGTTCAATTTCACTCATATCAAACGAAAGAAGAACGAGCTTATAGAGTGGTTATAAAACATCTTCACCATACTGTAGAGTTAAAAGATATAACTGACGAACTAAATGCAAAGGGACACCAAGTCAGAAACATTATCAATGCCAGACATCGTCAAACTAGAGAACCCTTAAATATGTTTTTTGTAGACTTGGAACCGGCAGAAAATAATAAGGATGTCTACAAGGTAAAAGCTCTGCTAAATAAAATAGTCGAAATAGCTCATTACTCAATATGCTAACCATGCTTGTACAAAAATTGATGGCAAAATTTTTAAGAATAGCTCTGGAACGGAAACGGTCTCATAAAACACAAAGACGAGGTAAATCTATTTCTGAAAGATCAATATATTGATATCTTACTTATTAGTGAAACTCACTTCACAAGCCGAAAGCTATATCAATATTCCAAACTATAAAACATATTCTATAAATCACCCAGACGGTACTGCGCATGGAGGAACTGCTATTATAATAAAACAAACTATCGAACACTATCAATTACCAAAATTTGAAGAAAGCCCACCTAGACATAATATCAAAAAAGAAGACTTCAAACTATTTTTAACTCTTGGTCATAAATTCTTAGCTGGAGGAGATCACAATAGCAAAAACACTCTATGGGGATCGCTGCTTACTACAACTAAAGGAAGAGAACTGTCTAATCTGATGCACGACTGCAAATATTCTTTCACCTCTACAGGCACTCCAACATACTGGCCTACCGACCCCACAAAAATATCAGATCTTCTAGACTTTTTTGTGACAAATGGTCTTTCATCAACTTATACAGATGTAAATCCTAGTTATGATCTATCATCAGATCACTCTCCCGTTATCGCAACTATCAGCTCAGCAGCTATATCAAAACAAGTGGAAAAAAACAACATAATTATAAAACAAACTGGGAAGCGTTCAGAAATTTACTGACAAATAGTACAAACTTAAATGTAAGATTGAGAACACCCGAAGACCTAGATTCGATAGTAGAAACGCTGGTAACACTATTGCAAGAAGCTGCAGTGCAATCCACTCCACCTCAAAAACCCCAAAAATATGTCAGCAATATTCCGCTAGAAACGCCTTCTGAAAGAAAAAAGAAAAGCTAGAGCAATATGGCACCGAACACGCAACCCGATCGACAAAACCAGGTTTAACCAACTAACAAACAAATTAAAAGCCAAGCTCAAAAAATACAGAGAAGATTCATTTACCAACTACCTAAAAACGCTAAACCGATATGATCACACAATATGGAAACCTATTAAAAATGCAAGAAAACCCAAAGACCCAGTACCACCAATTCGGCTAACAACACCAAACATAGGACCCTGGGCAAAAAGTGATAAAGAGAAAGCTAAACTCTTTGCACATCATTTCTCGAATACATTTATACCCCACAATGATGAAATAGACCACGAAGTAGAACAATACTTAGAAACACCTATAGAAGAACAACAACCGCTAACACTTACCACTCCGAGAGAGATTAAAGAAGTGATCAAATTCTTGGGAGTAAAAAAGGCACCTGGACCAGACAAAATTACACCTAAAATGTTAAAAGATCTCCCCCAAAAAGCAATAGCATACATATTTAAAGGAATAATAAAAATGAAGTACTGGCCAAAAAAACTGACAGACAGACAACAGCAAGGTATCTTTTCTTTCAATCACTTGCACGGATTTTTTATTTTATATATTTGTCTGTGAATGTGGAAAAATCTATATTGTATAAATTTAATAATTTAAAATGACACTACACCCACTCTTCCCAAATAGTAAATAAATAAAAACTTGCTAGAAGATGAATAATAAAAAGTATATTGGTTTTTTAGTAAAAATATATTTCACAATACATAAACTATAAATAACAAATTTGAAAAATATCAACAAAGTAGATCATAAAATAACAACAAATAAAAAATAGGAGATAGTAAGAAAAATATTTTCTAAAAATCTCAATACGTTGATTTTTAAGCAGGTTTAAATTTATTTAAGGCATCTTAGGATCTTCAGTTTTAAGTATTGATTTTATCTTACTAACTATTGAATAAAAATAATGAAAAAAAATAAGTGAAACAATGTTCATCACACTTTAGTAAACGTGAACCATACGTATTTATTGAATATTGCAATATAAAACAATAAAATAGATTTATAAAAAATAATTTGTTACAAAATAGCTACTAGATATGTCTAAAAAATTAAATAAATAATTCACCTAATTTAATAACAATAGTGAATTTTTGGGGTAAAGAAATTGCCTAGCTCTAAATAAATTACATTCTGATAATCACTATTATTTATTATATATAAAAGGAATTGTGCTTTTCACACATCAAAACGTGAAAAAAGAAGTCTCAAAGTTTGAAAAATATGCTCCATAAAACATAAAAAATAGCTTCATTACTGAAAACAGTATAGTAAATTAAAAAAAAGAATGTAGTCAAAAAAGATATTAGTATCAATGGAAACTACATATATGAAAAATTTGTATTGTTATCGTCTTGCGTTGTAATTTGCTAGCTCTTTTAAACAAAGCAAAGCAAAATAAACATTCTCTTATATTCTATATTAACATTAATAACTAAATATTTTTTTGAAGATTGAATAATTAAACATATTTTTAAAAATTTTTGAGACCATTTTTTAGTAGAAAGACCACAAAAATCCTTTGTAAAAATCTTAATCTCTATTATGAAAATATGTATAAAATGTTTATGTTATCTACAAGATATTTAAATTAGTGGAGCTTGAAAATATATACCTATCTCTCCTTATTAAAGTAAATAAAGGTAAAAAGTAAGAACGTTGATTTTAGTAATAGCGAGAATTTAGCATGTTTTACAATACTCCTTTAAATTTTGATAAATCGGCAAACTATTCGTCTTTTAAAGAAGTCGGAATTGGGCTAATAAAAATAATTCAGTACATTTAATACTAAGTTAAATACTATGTATTTGGTAACTTTTAAGAAAAGTAATTAAAATTCATTGATTCATAAAACAGAAAAGAGTGATTATTCAGTTATTGAAAAACGAAATTTAACAGAACTTTTATAAATAAATAGACACCAAATTTTTATTCCATGTATTAGCATTTTCCGGAAAATTTTTGTCCCTGGTCAATTTTCTCCTATAATAGTAAAAACACCAACAAAATTTAGAGTCTCTTAATAAATTACTAAAATTTTCTACATCTATATCTGAAACGATTATTGAGCCTATAGTAAGAATTACCCTGCCTTTAATTAATCAATGTCATATAATTATAATAGACATATAGAAAACATAAAAACTAGTTTTTCAATCATTATGTTGAATGATTTTATTATTATATTTATAACCTTTATCAAATCTATATTTAGTCTTTACCATATTTTTATCCAATCTGTGTTATATAGTTATCGATTATATAAAGACTAACTTATTTCTATTGTTAAAATTTAAAAAGAAACTTGAATATGAAACCTTTAGAATATCCCCAACGGGGCTCAGCACTTTCACATGTGGGGAGAAGTTCTTGAGGAGTGTTCTTACTTAATAATCAGAGAGTACGGTTTACTGTAAGATTCCAGGTTTTCCTTGAGCCCAGTTGTCTTAAATCTGGCAGTATATTTTAAAATAGATTCATTTACTGAGTTCGTGCAGATAGTCTACACTTTCGTTAATTGCAGTTGAGCCCAGATCTACTGCAGGTATTTTATAATTATTTTGTTGTACTTTACAATTCTAAACAACATCTGACTTTAGTGTATCCAGTAATTTTTTACAATCACATAACAAATATTTTAGACATTTTTTTGAAAATTTGGAATAATTGAAATTAGCACTGAACAATATGTATATTGAATAAAGATTTGCTAACAGCAAAAGCATCGCGTCAGATACATTTCTCTTTCTAAGGAAATAATTTTGCCAGTTATAAGAAAAGCTAACAAGACCAAATTGAGGACGGAAGATATAATGATAGATAGATAATATGTTCAGTCAAATTTTTTTTCAAAATGGTTTAGTTCTTCGATTGTCGTACAGTATGTACTCAGTTTGAGTTCCGCTAGCTATCGTCTGATCATTAAAATCTTCAAATCAAATTTAAATTTTTTTAAATGTAAATATTGCTGCTATGTAGAATATTTATAGATATCTTTGGCTAAATTATCCCCAAAAAGATTTGCTTTAGTTAATATTCGGGCCTTTTGTTACTTCAAATATCTTTTGAACACATTAAAATAAAAAAAAATTGAAAAAAAAAATACATATAAAAACCGGTATTGTAAAAAAGGAGCATATTACTACTTACTATTCTGATCATTTAAAAAATTATTTATGTTAATCGATGAAAAATACATATTGATCATCATGCATGTATTTATATCATTAGTACTAAGTATGATATTAAAGCATTTATTTGTCTAGTTGTTTTCAATAGTTCTTACAATTATAATCGCAATATTAAAAAAAACTATAAATTTTAATTACACGAAAAGTGGGTATTCACATCAAGTAAAAAAATGTTAATTTTCTAAGGCGTTTTATCATATCATCATTGTCAAAATTTCATTTTTTTTATAATAAAAAATCACATTAATTTTGTGGCCCTTCTTTTAAAATAATATCATATAAATATCATTTAAGAGGTAACATGATCCGTAAGTAAATTTAACATAAATGAGAAATTGCTGTATCACATACAAATCTTAAAAATTTGCTCAAAACAAATGAAGATTGCCATTTTTTAAAATAATTTTATAAATAAAAATATTTTTGAAACAAATAAATACATCGATCATTAAAAATAAGTACATTTATTATCATTAAATAAACTAAAATCAATATAACTTCAGCACAGAATGTTTTAGAAGTAAAAGTAAAAATGCATGCAGGCATTTGAAAAAAAAATTAAACAAAATTACAAGGTACTAATTTTGTAGCGTCTTAAAAAGTTGTAAAACTAATAAATTATACTTGATTTAAGTAATGCTTTTCAATTTTGTCACTTTAAACTTCTGAAACATCGTTCGCATAATTGAAGCAATTTCTCATTATTTTTGTAGAAATTTACCATACTCTGTGTTTCAAACAAAATCTATAAAGTCTGATTTTTTCTCTTGTATAATTCTGCTGTCACGGCCAATGCACCGCCTGGCAAGAACCTTACAAAATTATCACCAGCCAACGGTCCAATAACAAATAAATTGTCACAACCGTGAACACTATGAGTTAACATGTTTATATCCGCTGTGTTGGACTTACAGTCCAATGGTAAATGTTTCCGAGTAGCCAAGTTGAAATGTTTTGGTAAAAATGAGAGATCTGGCCTGGAACCTATGAGTATAACGGCGAAGGAAATATTAATTTTTGTATTAACACCTTCTTTTGAAGTTAGAATCACAGTTCTAGATTCATCGTCGAAGTCAGTTAAACTGTATTCGGGATAGGCTGTGTAGTATGGATAAGTTGAACCACCATCCAACATCATTTGGTGAACCTGAAAACATAAAAATAATAATAATCTACAAATTATATCCCCTGTAAATTATAAAAGTACTTACACAACAAAATCTATACTTTGTTTGAATTAGTCTACAAATGAAGCAAGTGACTTTTCTAAATCAGTTTTGCATAATAGGTTGTAATGTTGTCGAGTATAAAAGGTTATAGATACAATTAAAGATAAATATTTTAATTATGGGTGAAATAATTATTAAGTATTTTGAAAAATTTGGTTATTGCCTGCTCTTTTGGTAGATAATATTAATTAAATCCAAACAATTTGTTCTGATGGTGTTGAATAAGTCTTTAATTGCTCTCACAAATCTCTTAAAGAGCTTCACACTGTTGTTCAAAGGGCATCCAATTAAGAATAATTGACATTTTAGAGATTTATGCAACTATCTTTGATCATAAAGAATTAGTATTTTTGCAGTTTAGAAAATTAGGTATACGAAACAATAAATATTTTGACCCCAAAACACATATCTATGAGAAGCTAATAAAATAAATCGGACTTACTTTGTGGTATTCTGGGTACAAATTTTCTTGAAGATGTCGACTTAATTCCGGCGATTTTTGTCTAAAAACATGTATGACGGGCACATTCCTTCCCCTAGCTGCAATAATTGCGTCCGCGGCGCTCAAACCCGCTCCCACAACCAAAACAGGATCAATATCTTCAGATTGGCCTGTCAAATAGAAATCCAAATTATTTTCTAAACTTCTCAAGTCGTAGAGCATCCAGTGAGGATCCTTTTTCACCCGTGAAATTTGTAGGCGGTTTGGCATATCGCTACCTCCATTAGCCAAAACCAAATACTTGCAAGCATAAGTCACTTTTTCACCTGAATTTGTGTCGAATCCGTCAACAACCCAATTTGTTTCGTGATCACAGTACACGGAATTGTAAGAAGGCACATTGTTAAAATTTAAACTGAAAGAGTTTCTTAGTAGGTTTTCGTTCATCGACGTGGAATAAAATCTATCACAATTATAACTATTGGTATCACAGCAGAAGCTTATGGAACGTTTTTTGTCATTTTTTTTCGTAGTATTTGGCGAATCGTGGACCCTTGGCCGTTTACATCGAACCTTTTTTCTATTTTTTAACAACAAACAATCGATTGCGTTAGATATACAACAACTACGATTTTCTGCTAAGTTTTCTTCAGACTCTGGTTCTCTACAGGCTTCTAGTGTTTCTTTAATCTCATTATTAAGTTTATTAACCCAACTGTTCTTCTTAGATTCGTTCCTTTCAGTGATATAATTACACTCTACTGGTTCTATAACATTCACTGTAACGTAGTTATGAAAATATTTAGTGAGCTCCATTTTTTTCGTATATTGAGCGTAGTATTTGGCAACATTAGCAGCGTAAGCTCTTTTCTCCCCAGAGTCTCTTGAATGAAACGGGAGTCCTGGAAGAGCCATCCAACTACCAAGGGACAAAGTAAGTATTTGAGGGTCCATTCGATGCCAGGAACCACCAGGGGGTCCCTTTCCAAGTACAATATGATCAATCTGGAACGGAACAATCAAAGATAAATACATCTACATGATTTTATGTATAACAGTATCAAAGTAAAAAATGGTAATATTAATATTTTTTCTTAGTAAAATTAATGGAGTATTGAGTTATGAGAAAAAGTTAATGAATGCATTTCATTAAAATTAAAAATACTAAAATATGCAAATAGCGCATAAATTGTTCATTTCATAGTTAAAAAATATTTAAATTACAGTTGTTTTCTATTAATTTGAACACAAGGAAAGGCCAATTAATTTGTTTATCCAATTGTAGCCATTTTTAATGTATTCAAGGAAAATGTCAATTATCATTCTTTGCCTTTTTAATTTAAGTATTCAAATTCACTTGTACATATCTTATAATCTAGACAAAAATAAGATACTTATTTATATCTATATTTATATCATTTATATCTTTATATCATTATTTAACAAATATCACTAGGGACCGAAATCCCGTCGAGTTAAAGATTTCATGTTTTAAAAAGATTGCTGTAATCTTTGTATGGGTTACAAGAAATAAAACTCAGCAAAAAAATAAAATAGAAGATTCCGAGAGTATAAAACACTGGAAATAAAGAATAACGTAATTAAAATTATCGGTACCTAGCAAAATAGTACATTATTCAAGATTTCAAAAATATTTTAATAGATATCTTAATTAATCAGACCGGATTTTAATTTCCATAACTTTACAAATTTTCGCGTATGATAGATAATATTTGAAACTGCGTGGAATCTCTAAATGTCGTGTGTGTATAATTATTTAACATGAGAAAAGTAATTTGAATGTGTAAATCATAAATGTTAATTATAGAATCCTAGACAAAATATGTCAAAATGTAAAACAATTTATTTTTTGTAAAATTCCCGCTTTTTTTATTTGTTAAATCGTGGGCTCTACACTTGGTACCTTGCACCAGTATGCGTTAACACCATTTTTTTTATTTTTTTACCTCCTTTTCCAGATATTTTTATTTTTAAACATTCCAATTTTCGAAATAACATGTTTCTAAAAAAATGTAATAAAACTATTTTTTATCTACTACGCGGTTATTTCAATCATGATAGCATATTTAAACTATTTTTTAGTTATGCAATAGTTTCAATTTTGTAAAAATTTAAAAATTTTCATTCCAGCCATTAGTAAGGAAAATTATTTAACAAACAGTTAAAAAAACGAGCATATTTTTGAGAAGTTTAATTAATTTTGAATACTTTAATCTTCCGTTATTAAATATACCTATATTTTAAAAATTAAGTTACAATTCAAAACAAATATAATTTTAATTGGAAATAATTGAGTTTAGTTTGAAAAATATTAAAATTGAATAATACATTATCCAACAGCTTTTTAATATGCATGTGTATAATTCAATTGTAGTTAAATTAATGTATTATTTCACAATTTAAATTTCGCACTTCTCCAATATTCGAGGCTTCTTTTATTTGGTACTTCAAAGAACATTTTAATGGCAAAGGTATTCATGGTAATCAAAGGAACCTCAAAAACATACCACAAATATTTATTGAAAGTCACGGACAACTAGTTTCGACTTTTTAAAAAGTCATCTTCGGGTCCGTAAAGATTTTAAGCTAAGTTACAACATAGTACCAATAAATTATTATGTTAAACAAAAGCTACAAAAATTACCTGAATATAGAGAAACAGGAATAGAAATGAATATATTAATGCAAAGTTACATGGGCAATGAAGTTATAATTATAAACTATAAACGTCAAAAGTTAACTAATAAACTTGAAAACATCTAACTATATAAACTTGAGGAAATTAAAACATCAAAAAGTTGGTCTAACAATATGTGATTATACAACAAAGACCTTTTTTGGTAAATCACAATATTGTAAATTGTTAGGAAAATGTAGGTAATAATAGAAAACATTCGGGAGGCAAAAAGATGCCGCCACCAAAAACCAAGAGAAAAAGGTAAGTAAGTAAAATATGTGTAGGGAGAAGAAAGAGGGTCGATAATGTAATACAGCCATACTAGTCCTCTCACCTGAACAACTAATATTAAAAGAGGAGGCAAGCAGAGGTCAAACCAATGACAGATCGAATTAAACGAAAGGTAGTAAAAAGACATCAAAAAAGATGTCAAGATGGACAAATTAGACCTCTCAGGACCAACATTCTCAGCTAAGTTTGAGGATAAATGTAAGAAAAATCCTACCGGGGCGGTTAGAGAGCGTGTGGACTAGTGGGAAGATTCCATAATTGTACTAAAAGTGTCGGGTTAAACCTTCTTGAATTCGCTGAAATTAATTTTGCTTGTTCCTCAAACAGAAACCTTTAATCTCAATGCACTGTTACTATCCCATGAACTCTATATCTTCCTCAATTTGAATAGTATCCAATCTTAAGCTCTGTCCATTTTGTTTATTTATCATAGTTATGCTTTATGTTAGATTTTTTAAATTGACGAAATGTGTTTAAAAAAATGGTCCATTCCTTGTACTAACCTTACTTCCGCTTCTTCTAAACTCGATTAAGGGTTCTAAATCCCATCCCATATCAGCGTAAGGGTGTAACAAGGCATCCATCAACAGTGATACTGGATTTGTCGATCTGCCCTCTAATCCCTGCGACAAGGAATCTAAATTCTGGTACAGAAGACACTGTCCAACAGTTGGTTTTAATCTCATAGACAGCATTTCATCTGGATGGGAATCTGATATAATGAAGGGAATATTTCCGGATAACATGAATGATAATACAATGCCGCTTGGTCCATTACCTAAAATACAAAAACCAATGTTATGCATAAAAAATTGTTTGGAAATTGTCAAATTTAATGTTGAATACAAAAACTAAAATATTGTGTATCCTCAATAAATTTTAAATTGTCCGTTATTTGTTAAAATTCCTTATCAGTAAGACCTGAATATCGTGACGGTATCTAATTTTATCTTTATGACATTCCGAACTCCATCTCGCGCAGATTTTCCTTTGCTCTTGATAACAATAAAAATGTATTTGACCTTATTTTATTGGTTTATTTCGAGGAATATATAAATAATCACTAATATTGGTTTATCTAAATCAGTTGATTAATTAATTAAAACAAGGCTCGATAATATTCACAAACATTTTTCGGTCAATGTGGAATGTTAATTAACTATTTGTGTTATCTATATAAGTTATATTTGAGGGTCATTGTCTGGCAATTATTCTAGTTTTTTTACAGGTCATTTCAAAAATGTATTTAAGAAATATGTTACAAATAAAATGGTTGTAATTTATTTATTTCATTAACTATTATCTACCAATATTTCTGTTATGGATACATAATATTAAAAAATGAAAAAATACAGACATATTCTCAAAAATTATATTAGTTTTGAGATGAAATATTAGTTGGAATTAGATGGAATTCGAAGTTATCTTACTAATATCTTCGAATTTTTAAAATTATGTAGTAGTTATCAAATATTTGTATAGATCTTGAATAATAATGCTTTCAGTTAAAAGTACTAAAATAATGTAAATTTGAGTATTTAAAAATTATTTAAAATTAAATATTAAATAAAACAGAATTGTCAATTAAAATCGAAAAGAATTTCAATTTTAGATAGGAAGAGAGGTTATTTTTATGTTTTGTTATTTAAATGTAATTTGATTAGTATCTTTAATATATTTTTAGGGAAACGAGTCAAAAAAATAGAATAATCCCGTGTCTACCTATAGACTAAACACTAATGGAGATCATTCAAGTTTTCAAAATATTTATATGGTGCCTTTCATTTACTAAAATTATGTCATAATGCTTTGAGTTATAATTTTAGAACTTAAATAAAGTACAATAAGGTCAAGTTTTATCTAAATCATCATCAGTTGTTTTCTTGAATGGTTTTAATTTTAAACCCGTAACAGTATGAAAGTTAAATATAACCGATTCTTTATCTTTCTTAAATAATTTATTGCTAAAGAGCTAAAGAGCTAAAGAATTAAGTATTCATTACCAAGTAACGTGCTTTTGAAAACTGTTTTTTCCACTTAAATCTTATGTTTCTTTAAGTCATGCAGAAATTAGTAGGTATTAGTATTGGCTAACCTTTAGCATTAATATTTAACATGGCTTTACGTAAGGAAATATATCTAGTTATTTGGAAAAGATCTAAAATCTGCCCAATCTTTAAGAAAGGAGATCAATCTCATATTGAAACTGTAGACCTATTACAATCCTATGTAACTTTGGTAAGCTATTTGAGTCAATATTATTCGATTTTCTGTCTTTTCATTTTATCTCTCAAATTTCTTTTAATCAGCATGGATTCTTAAGTGACCAATCTTACTTGTTTCATTCAATATGTCGCAGAGGCACTTAATATTGGAAGTCAGGTAGATGTAATTTATACAGATTTCTCAAAAACGTTTGACTGACTGGATCACAACGTTCTATTACAAAAATGATATAATATGGGCTTATGTAGTGATTCAGTTCTTTTTTTCATACCTTACAGATAGAAAACTGGTAATTCAGCAATATGGTCTAAGGTCTAACGAAATTTGTGCTACGTCCGGTGAGCTCCAAGGCTCAGTTTTGGGTCCCGTGTTTTTTCTTACATTTTCAAATGACATATACCTTGATCTCTTATTAAAGGTTTTACTATATGCAGATCATTGTAAAATTTTTAGATCAATTACTAACACAGATGATTGTCATCTGTTACAAAATTATATTAATAAGTTAAATTCATGGTGTACACTTAACTCCTTATTTTTAAATGTTTCTAAGTGCAACGTCATCTCTTTTCATCGAAATAAATCATCAATTGGACATGACTATTTTGTTGGTCCCGATTTACTGCAAAGATGCCACAACATAAGAGATATAGGTGTTACCTTTGACAAAAAATGATCCTTTAATGATCATGTGTCAATTACAATCAATAATGCCTACAAATCTTTGGGGTTTGTAATAAGAAATTATAAATCGTTTAAAAATACACAATCTTTGACTCAACTTTTCAATACATTTATAATATCGAAATTGGAGTACGCTGTCGTTGTATAGGATCCTTACTATGAAATTAATAAAATTAATATTCTAAATTCTTCTTGTATCGGCGATCTTCTTCTATTATCTGTTCATTCTTTTTTTTATTTTTCCTTCTTAAAGTTTTTTTTCTCGGATGAGCAGCTGGTATTGGATTATTGTAATATTTATTTACTGTTAAATATTTCGGTAACAGCTATGGTTTGTAAAATTTTATATGAAAATTCTTGTGTATCTTTCCACCCTGTAATTGGTCCTCGGACTGTTGGGTGGAGTAAGCAAAATAAATAAATAATAAGTTTGTTTAATTAATTCTTAATTGCAGTTTTAAACTAGCTATTGTTCAAGTCTTTATAAACTTGTGGTAAATGATTATTTAATTTCAAGCTATACATGGAAGATTTTTCGAAAAGATCGGTTTTTTGTTTCGGAATGCATTACTTGTCCGCGTGTCTGGCAGAATAATTATGATAAGGGATATTTTCTAATAGGTAAAAATTTCTACTACTACCTGAGGATAAATTAACATTATGTATATTTAATCTTAATTCACTATGATTAGAAATATGTTGAAAGTAAGTTTTCATTATAAACTAAATAAATTGGAATTGCACCATCTTATTAACTCATTGGATATTTTACGTTTCAATAAATTTATTCATTATTGTCGGAAACTATATATCTACTCATTGAAGGGAGTTCAGGATTCATGTCGTGTAAAAAATGAATACTTCATAAGTAAAGTTTGGATCACTATATCCAATCAACATTAGTACATGGATTCTACATTTTTATGAAAAGTCTGACATTTTTAGTAGTTATTCTTCTTTTCGTTATCATATATTTATTACAAAAGGCAATGTAATTGTATCTGTATTTCAAACTCTTAGAAAAAATCAAGTTCCTTCTCTTTATCGCATAAAAGAACAATTTCCTCTGTTGTCTTCATTGTTTAGTGTCAATGAGGTGTTTTGCGTAATGTGACTTATCTGGTTGTTTTAATCTATAAATTCGTAAGTGCTCATAAAAATATTCAAAGAATTTTAGAATATAGTGGAATTTTAAGATAAGCATATTTCATCTTTCGCATTTATAATAATGAAATTATCGTTCAAGTACGTAAATCCTGTCTAGCTCATGATTATGAGATTTTAATCTTAATTTTAAGATACATATATATTCTCTCTTATATTTTTAATGGACAGAAGCACTAACTAAGGGTAGAAACAATCATTATGATTAAATTTTTTTAGTGTTACTTTACCATTTAAAAAAAATAACGGTGACATCAAATAAATTTGATATGTTCTCTAAAGAATGCAAAAATTAATCCCATTTATCGTTGTACAATTTATTCGTTTCAAAGAAAATACTTTGTTGACAGTTTTGATTGCAACCTTGCATATAGTATTTCTCTTTAGGTTTAACAATAATTAAATTTTGTTTTTTTTATAATAGTTATTTTTCATTTGTAATATCACTGAAAACTTTTTACTTGTAACATTTTATTTAATGACTGATGAATTGTAAAACTTGAAGAACGGTCCTTCTGTCAGTTAAAGCTGTGAGATTTATTACGTGAATCTACTTATTATTCGATCATGTAATAGCTAGTCTGTTAGACAATCAACTATATTCACATGATAAATTTAGCATAATGCTTTCAATTGTATTCAAATTTTTAGAATGTTTTATCGGAGTTACTACTATAAAATCTTAAAAAAAGATGTAATGTATTAAATTCAATTTTGCAAAGCTGTAACAACACTGACTAATTACATACATAAAAAAGGGAAAAAAATATTGCATATAATTATGAATGTAGTCAATCGAATTTAGAATTTAGTACTACTTATCACTAGAGTTTCTTAGATCAGCATTTTATACTGGCAGTAATTTATACTCTTCAGTGAAAATTGAATGACATAAAATTTATATATCTTTATTACTTTCGGAAATATCTCTCTTGAGAATATTAATTATAGCGTCCTTTATAAATAAAATAAATAAGATAGTTTGGTAAGACGTGTCAATTATTTATTACTTTTATTCTGATTCATTTGTTATTTGGTTGATATTATTAGTTTACGTTTACAGCACGTAGTGAAAATAATATATGTCACAATTGGTACAAAAACAGAAAGATAAATCAACTTAATCACATAATGCCATCAGCCAACTAATACTGTAAAAAAGTAAACCGCATATACAGTGTGTTGATTTTAAAATTGACCACCCCCTGTAATTTAAAAACCGCAAAATATATCAAAATTCTAACTAATCGGTTCACATTGGTCACATTCCCTGACAGATGGATAGAAAGAAGATATGCCGTAGAATGGCCTGCAAGATCTGCTGATCTTAGTCCAAATGACTTCTTCCTATGGGGTTGTCTCAAATCAGTCGTTTAAAAAGCAGCTCCACTTAATTCTGTCAAGATCTCCAAAATCGTATAACAACTGGGTACAGAGCTATTAGGGTAGAAAGGTTTGAAAAAGGAATTTTAGCACCGTCTTTATTATTCTATGGAAAGAAATTATGAACATTTTGAACACTTACTAAAATAACACGGGCTTATTAGCTAGGTATTCCCATTTTTAATAGTTTTGTAAAATGATGCATTGATGTATTCGCCGTAAAAATGGCTTTCAAATGATGTGTAACAAGTAGGGTAGTTCAATTTAAGATTGTAAAATAGGGGTTCCTTGGGGTTGGGGAGATAAACATATCAAGACCACTTGACTGTCAAAAATGTTCCTACTTAAAATAAAAATCGACGTGTCCAGGCGAATTCTGAAATATTTTTCAGTTTTTATATTACAGGGGGTGGTAAGTTTCAAAATGAACACAGTGTATAATGGTTTTGTTTCCTCTACTCAATTGTTCGTTTTTCTGGACTTTCTTTAGGTACATATTTTGAGAATGTTTTAAGTATTTTACTATTTGGCCGTGATCTTTGGTGTAGATGTTTACACTATATTCAGAGAATTATTATAAAATTATTTAATAGTATTATATTCTGTAATAAGGTTAGAACAAAAAAAATTCGATATGAGTGGAACATTCCGAACGCGAACGCCAGCGAGCCTGAGGGAACCAAGAGAAATTCACTCGATTTTTCACTCATTATTATATTTAAATTAAAATTTGTTATTACGGCGACGCCATTTATATCTAACATTGACAGTTTTGATATCCGTGGCTGTCGTTGTTTAGAACAATTACGGAATATTCATTCCATCACTTGTTATGGAACGAAAATATATAAGAAGCAAGTGTTTGGGAGGGATTAAAATCAAGAGTGAGAATATTTACATTCTATTATTAAAAATGATTTTGGATTTAGCACATTCCACTAATGTTTGTGCAGAAAATGTATTTCTATTAGACGTGAATATTTACTGTCTCATGAGAGGTTCTGTATTTGGGGATTATTTTTGAATAAAAAATAAATTTGATTATCTAAAAAATCTCCATTAAAAATCAATATGTAAGGGCTGCAACAAGACAAACTTTAGAAAACTATACATGAATTAGAATTTGTTTGGGATAAAATCGTAAATACGTCTTACTGAAATGAATGTTATAATTAATTATAAGTAGGAGGCTATATTTAAGAGAAATACGCAAACAAAGATTAGAAAAAATCAAATATTTTCTATTTGGATGGAACTTGAACTTGAAGGATAATGTTATAAAACTATGGAAAGATACAACACTACGATTAAGCGTTTTTAAAAGGATTATCGACGGGGTTAAAAAGTTCAAGCGGAAGATCGTCGGTTAATTATTACGCATATTATTAGTAGTAGTAAGAAAGGAGGGCAAAAGAGTACAAAAGGTTACCAAGAAGAAATGAATTCTGATATATTCGAAGAATATTTTAGCCAATTGTTGGATTTAAGCTAATTGAATAATCCTTGTGAATAACGCCACTTATCATTCGATATTAAAAGAAGCATTTTCTTTTATCAAATGAGGAATATACGAAATATGGGGTGTGACGATTCTGTTTAAATGAGCAAAGATAACGTATCAACTGAAGATTTTTTGAGTTGTACAAAACATTTCTGATTGTTTTATACTAATCAAAATGCATGTAAAATCGGTAAAATACTCTGCACCTCAGTAACGAGACAATATAGACAAACAATAATGGATAATTCTAAATTATCCTAATATCCCACTTGCTGTTTTAATTTAATTCTAAAACAACCTGTTTAACAATGCACAGTTTTACTAGTCTCAAAAGCGTGCGTACCATGGTTTCCTTCACACAGTTGATTGACATTTGGACGATGGATTTTTCCGATTAAGACAGATTTGATTGCTATAAAATAAAACGCACATATGTGTAAATTTTCCATTCAATATAATGTTGTCATTAATTTAGTACTTTTTCGAGATTTGATTATGTTTTGACCCCTGCACTTTCAACCTTCGTCTATCTCTTTTGTCATTGATCAAATAAAACGAATAAATTGTCTCTATTAGAATTTTAAATTTGACTCATTTAGATTTAATACACAGTGTGACCAGTCAAAGTATGTCGATTTTTTGTTTGGCGACAAGATAACCCTGAATATACTGCTAAAAACAGAAGTGAAGAAGATTTCAAAAAAGTTATTTACAAAAATTATAGGCAACTTCAAACTTCACGTTATAAAATTATTTACGTATTTCCAAGGTGTTACATATTACCAGGGTCAACCAAATATACTTTTTTTTTAAATGGGACACCCTATGTATTATTTCAAATTTAGATTAAGCTCATCTTCCCCTTATTTCCAATATAGGGTTTTATTACGTTATATGGGGTATTTCAAAAGTTATGGTCAATTTTATACGAAAATCAGTCTCATTTCAACATCCTGTATACCCTACACAGAACAACCTAACAATAATTTTTTCCAGGCATAACTTTTTGACATTGGTAGAATACTACGAGAAAGTGGTATTTCTTTATTATTGCACCAATTGAATATAGAGCGAGCCAAAACTCGAACAAATGAATTTGTCAATTTTTTCGAATGAATCACCCCGTATTTTATTTTAAAAAGTGAAAATACACTTTATGATCTTTCATTTTTATTAACCATAACCATATAACCATAACTGAATCTGTGTCTCCATAAATAAACTTAGTATCTGTTTCATAACCGTTTTCCATCTTATAGTGCTGCTCAACCTCTTGTTTAGTTTGTTCTATCATGCTCCTTCCATAAGCTGTGACACTGCCAGATATCTCCAAACAAGGTAATTTTCCAACAGTTTGCAAAAATTTTATACGCCAATTGTCTACCATTTAAGACAGTTTTTACCACTGGATCTTTCTCATCTTTTAACAGAGCTTTGGTTCTTTTCCTAGCAGCTAAAAGATGTTGAAGGATATGAGGTAGCAAACCAGTTCTAACCGTGCTTTTTACAAACATACAATTTGCAGGAGTAAATGTGATTTGATCATCTGTAAGACCTAATTTTTCTCTCTGTCCTTTTTGAACCAGAGTTGTATAACATAAGTTGTGTGCTATCATTATACTGGGATACAGTGAACTAAAATCCAGTGTTTAGGTTCAGTGTAATATCCTTTGATAGGTTCTATTACTGTAGCTCCTTCATACTGATCAGTTCCAGGAGCACCTTGGTGAGTGGGCATGAAGAATCCTGCTGGCCTAGCATGACTAAGGAGTTGTGCAATTACTTTAACTTGGTCACCTTTTGTTAGAAGATTGGTTATTGGTACTCCTGTCACTCTAGCCATTTCTATATCATTAGTAAAGCTACGTATAGTGCTAAGAAGCCTCAAAGGTAATTTCAGCATCTTTTAAGCAGTAAACTGCTAACCTTCTTCTGGTTTGTTCATCTCCATTTTGAAGATCAGTAATAATACTGTAATGTACATCTTCTTTTTGTTACCCTACAATTTCCTGACACACACTATTTAAAGTATAAGATCTTAGTTTGAAAAACCCTCTTCATAACAAATAGTATATCATATGACACTCTCCCTTCAAAGTTAATAAACTTATAAGTTCTTCTACCTACTTTTGTTTTAGTTAGTTTTTGAGCCACAAAACCGTGTTGATTTTCTAATACACCCAGCAGTTTCTTAATAAATTTATTCGAAAACTAACCTGTCATGTATGGTTTCTTAAAAAAACGTCCCAAAGGTACAAGATTAGATTTGCTTTGACTCTTAGAGATTCAGATATTTTCTGCAAAATGCTTATGTTTGGGTTTGTATCAGGTTAAAGCTTTCTTGAACAATTAACCAGCTTTAAAATTAATATATCCATTTAATTTCCTTAATATAAGAAACAGGGAGTATTGTGAACCCATGAAATGTATACATTTTTTCACTAGAAATGGTTGCTGGTTTTCTTATAAATCTTGTTATATAAATATTCATATACGTATTTATTATCATGACTTATCTTAAAATAAATGTATTAGTAAATACGTAAATTTATTAATAAATACATATTAATATATTTAACAGAATTATTTACTAGTTAAAATCAAAATAAAAATATGAAACGATTATAGTATATTTTAAGACTCTTGAACTACATGAACCACATATATCCTAATAGGTCAGATTCAAAGTGACCTAAATAATTTTCAATCAACAAGTAGGTAACTGGTTCGTATAAAAACAATTTATAAATATGTAAATTAGGAATGACATTAAAAATGCACTTACCGACAATGACAACTTCCTTATAAATAATGTTGTTGGTATTTCCGCTTTTCATCTTGTCGGTTTCCTATAATCAATAAATAATCAAGATAAATACCGGAATAAAAAAACATAAAATTAATAAAATCTAATTTACAACTGTAATTCATTATTTAACTGATAAATAAAGCATTATGAAATATCTAAATGGGTGTATTTTAAAATAAATTTAAATAATATATACTTCAATTATGCAAAAAGAAAATAAAAGCCATAAATTAGCTATTGAAACTTAAAAATGAAAAAACATTGTTTGGTCAAATCCATACAGATCTCTAAAAAAACGTGTTTTTTAAGTACCTAGTAACTGAAGTCTAGATGGTACAATAAAATTTCTGAACCTTTAATTATTATTTACTGAACCTAAACAAATATAATCCAACAATAAAGACTGTTCTTTTGCGATGTTGGTTTTTATTATTATAGTTGCCACCAATTGCAGTAGTTCATTTCCGAGACTAATAATTTTAAAATTATGTCCAGCTGTCGATTTTCGACATTGCCTATTCAATAGCTGAATTAATCAATGTCAAAATAAAACATTTCATCGATTTTTGTAAAATAATAACTTCAATATTTCACCTTACAGATTTCAGAAGAACATAGTATGAAAGCAATGTTATTTTGAAATCAATAGAATTATGAAATATATTGTATATATTGTAGTTAAGGCCACTGTCAACAAATAAAATAATATAGGGGAGAAGATAATGATGATGATGAAAATAATTCACCGTCATTTGATTGATTTTTTTCTAAATAAAGATCTTTTTAGCCCTTGGCTACATCAAAAATATTTCTTCAAAACCTATCAACCAAATTAATATATTTTATCAAATAAAATAATCTTACTAATTTTTATGTTTAGTCGTCTTATTAGAGAAATATTAAATCAATGTTTAAACTAATTAATCAGTATTTCCCAAAAAGACAAATATTATTAGCTGAAAAAGTGTTAAGGATAATTTTATAGCACTGTATAATAAATTTAAAAATAATTAATAATAGTATTTAATAATTTTTCTACAAAAATACGTCGATTTTACATAAAAATCAACCAGTAAGGATTAATATATTATTCACTAAACTATTTGTATTTAACAACAAAAATTGATAATAAAATATCAGATAAAATTGAAGTTAAATAAGGAGTTCCACAGGAGAGTGTGTTGGGCCCTTTGCTCTTTATACACTATATAAATGAGTAGGAGCAAATTTTGTAGAGGTGGTAATTACGATAAATTCTGAGCTAAAAATCTTAAAAAATTGTATTAGTTTCAAAAAACTTAAATTAAATAGAAATAAAATTGCATATATGGCTTTTGGTAAACGGCAGGCGTGTAATAAATTTTGTGAAAATAATTTCAATATTATGATAGGTTATGAAAAAATAGAGCTAGTTTCTAAAACAAAATATCTAAGTAAGTATAAGTTGTCTGATCAGTCAAAACACTTTAAATATAACGCAATAATTTATCCTCAATTTATGTATTGTTTATCTTTGTTTATAGTTTGTAGTAGGCAAAATATTAATAAAATAGAAGTGTTGCAAAATACGGCAATCAGGATTCTGTTGAGATGAGCAATAAATTGGTACCACCTTATTTATATAATTTTTTTATAAGGAAAGCTGATTTGTTAGCATACAATGTTAGATCTGCTGACAGTTTTAATGTTGAACGTTTTAACACTCAGACATTGCAAAAAACGTTACTGATTGAAGGTTTGAAATTGTATAACGATCTTCCTTTAATGGTTAAAAATTCACCAAATGTCAAAATATTTAAAAAAAGGCTGCGAGAAATAATTTCCAAATCTAGTATTGTTTCTTTTCAATGTGATATTTTTAAGAAAATCTGTGATGTATGCTTTGATTTTTTCATTTTTATTGTTTTTTTTTGTTTATATTGTAAATTTGTATATATTTCTCTATGCTTTTAATTGTCAAGTTAATTTTGTATTTATGAAGAAATAGCTATTGCTAAATAAAAACATTATTATTATTATTATTATTATTATTATTATCAAAATTGTCCTTTGACGGTGAGTTCATCTTTACCTCGACTTCAACTAAGAGCACACGTGATTAATAATGTAACTGTAAAAGTTTATCAAATTTAAGACCACTTTCCGTAAATTATCACACTTCGAACTAATTTTTTTTTATAATATATATATAATATTTATTTTTAAAACCGGGGATTTTCATTATTACAAATCGATTAGATAGTAGCATTGATAGAGACCATTGATCTTTTATCTACATTTTTTCTTTTCATGTGACCTTAGTTATGCATTTTTTTTTTGAAGGTTATTATTTTTAGAAATATAATAAAAATTATTTACCCAAAATATGAATAATAAATGTACATGGTGATCAACTTCTACTCCGAAGTTTGATATCTCCTTTATCTTGAGAAATAGGAATGAATATTTTAAATAAAAGTTATAGACAGAGCCAAGCTTCACATTTTAAAATTATTTCATAAGGTCACAACATATTAAAGTTAAGTTTTTTAATGGAATACCCCGTACATTTTTACATTTTTTAAACCTCTGGAATATAAGTTGATCACCCTGTACGAGTTGTTTATAATGAAATATTTGTAAAAACACCAAACATAAATAAAACAATATTGTTTCTAGATCATATTAGAATATTTTTGCAACAAGTGAATAAAGTGAGAGTTTCTACACCAAATGGAATTTTGTATGACGCTAATCCGACAATCCAATTAATGAAAAGATTCACACGAATTGGATACACTATTTTTTACTACTCTGACAGTAAATCTTAAGTTTTAGTATTAATGACAACGTAAATTGTATTTATTTTACGCATTAGTAGGTTTAAAGTAAAACTTTTTACTGTCCCATATGAGAGTAATAATGTATCGCATGTAAAATTACAAAATAAAAACAAATATTTACTATTAGAAAATAGTTGTAATTGTTCAAACATCTTCTACATATATCAATTAAATAAAAATAATTCTTCAAAAATACTTGCATCTAAATATTAAAAAATTAACATACCTTTATCAATTCAAAAATGTGTACAAGTATCGTCTTAGGATGAGTAACAATAAAATGATTTGCTTGCCATCAAGGAAACATTTTTCGTTATTTAACGACGGTCACAAGTTCAACTTTAATAAGGAAATAAGAGAAAAACAAGCGATAATACAAAAATACAGAATAAATAAATAATAACTAGGATCATTTATCAATGTATTAAAGATATTACAGAACCGACTTCACATTCATACCTATACAATGGAAGTTAATTAAAACTAGACGGGAGCAGTTTTTTTTTTCTATAAAATCATATAAAACTAGGACGCGTTTATTACAAGGCGCCAAATGAAATATTGCTGTGACTGTCCCTTCGCCTAACCAAATTTTTATATTAAATAGTTATTTATGCAACTAGTCTGCAAGATGAAACTTTTGAAACTAGGTGGGTCGCAGGCGAATGCGAAAATCCAGTGAATTGCACACATAATTTTTTTCCGCTGTGACAGCATTCTCTAATTTTAGTGTTAATGAAGCTAACATCTTTAATTGCTCAAAAAACCGATAAACCGATTTTGTACCTACTATTTTTTTACGCACTTTCTACAGTACGGTAGTAAAAAAATGTTTAATACACCCTCTTTTTGTGAGGATATTTGAATATTTTGTTATAAATATATAAATATATATATACAGTGTGCGGCATTAGTGAGTCGAAGTACGATATATTCGTTATTAAAGAAGATATAAAAAACTTTTTTTAAATGGGAAACCCTATATATTATTTCTAACTTAGATTAAGCTCATCTCCCCCATACTTCCAATATTCGGTTTCATTACGATATATAGGGTATTTCAAAAATTTTGGTAAATTGTATACGAAAATCATTCTCATTTCAACGTCCTGCATACACTAGACAGAACAACCTAACAATAATTTTTTCCAGGCATAACTTTTTGATATTGGTACAGTGCTACGAGAAAATGCTATTTCTTTATTATTGCACCAATTGAATATAGAGCGAGCCAAAACTCGAACACATGATTTTATCAATTTTTTAAAATGAACTCATCCAATGAGTAATGTTTAAGCTCCACCAGCCAATCCTTCACATGATTTTTGAATTTATTTACTGTTCTCATATGATGAGGTATTTTATTGTAAAATCAGTTAATGTCAGAGTCTATAAGATGGATACTTTACATAGTAATTTCAGCAGGGATATCGCCCATTAATAAATTATATTTTTCACCTTTTTCCAATAGAAGTTTCTTAAGAAATTCAGTTTCAGTTTTTAGTTCTTGACAAATTTTATGACTTTGTTGGGCCTTTGCTAATCCACTGGTTTTTCTTATATCACCTTCTGGATTTTTACACAATCGTTGCAAAAGCACTTTATATTTCCACTATCCTGCAAATTCTTGATATACTGATCTTTTATTTTTACACATTGTGTATGAAATAATTGTTTACAGAAATGTTCTGGGTTTACTACGAAATTATCGGAGCAGTACTCGCACTTCTTCTATCTACTACCCTTAACTGGTGATTAATATGATAAGTGTTAAGAAATATCAAACTAATACCGTCTCTTTTAGTATACAGTGGCAGTACTTTATGCTTTATGATTATTTTTTTAGAGCAACATACTTTGATATGGTCTGTTTTGTAAGGTAAAAATTATTTTTCTAAATAAGTTATAATTTAAAAGGCAGATCCAGAAATTTAAACCTTCTTATGTTTTCTGAGTTGTCCAAAGCTTTATTGTAGCTTATTTATATATACTGTGCTACACACAGGCCTTTTGGCTTCAGCTTGGTAATTATTTTCTTCCATTCCTTCCGTCCTCTTCTTTCGCCTTGCAATCCTTAACTCCTTTTTCTCTTAAGTTATTTATCTCTGCTTCATTATATCACCTCTTTCTGGTAATCCTTTTTTTCGCGTTCATGCGAGTTCCTTGTCTGTTATTTTTTTTTTCATTCTGGTATCTGGCATCCTCTGCAAGTGACCTAAACATTCTAGACTTTTTGATGTTATTATTTTGCTTGTTTCCTGTTCTCCAAATAAATTCCTTACTTCTTGTTTTGTCATTCTTTTCCGTACTCCTTCCTCTTTTTTCTCATAATATTGTTCTTGGTACTTCCTTTCCCGTAGGTCTATTTAATTTTCCTCCTCTTTGTTCGGTATCCATGTTTCACTCCAGTATAGTGCCGTTAGTCACTGAAGTGTTTATAGGTGTGTGTTTAATTACTCTGTTAAGTGTATTTTAAAAAGCATTTGTAAAAGGTCAGTCTTCTTTCACAGTACATACCTAAGAATTTGATCTTTTCGGGTTGGGGTAACTTATTGTTATTCAGTGATACTGATGGACAAGACACTATTTTGTAATAATATTATTATGTACGGACTTATGCTAATTGGATTGTATTTTCTACATGCTTAATCAGGTCTCAATGTTATCTAGATGAAATTGGAAAATTTGAAAATCCAAGATAGGATCTGTAGGGAAAGTTCTGTCGTGCACTTTTATCAGGACAAATTCCACGTTAACTTTCACAGAAATGGGCCTCAAGCTTGGAATTGGACTACTGCTTTGGATCGCATTAAAATGCTTGGTTTCGTGTCCAAACTCTCTGTTTGGGTGCTACATGAATTAGGCGGAAAAATATAATGAACTTGATGTATAGAATAAATAAATTCAACGTAAACGTCCATGTTTGGCCGACAGAAAGGGTGTAATTGTTCATGGTAGACCACATGTGGCAAGAAAAACCGCATAAAAAATTGCAAAGTTGGGTTGGGAAACTTTACCTCAGCCAGCATATTCTCCAGATATTGCACCAACTGACCATCATCTGTTCAGGTCGCTGGAAAACTTTCTTGATGGAAATGAATATGTAAATTATAAGGGTGTCTAAATGGCAGTGGAAGAATATTTTGCCTCCAAAACAGAGGACTTCTATTCCAGGGGGTTAGATAAGCTGTCAGACAGTTTTAACGAACAAAAGACATTATATTTTGGGTTAATTTTTAAATAAAAAGTGAAAAAAAAAACGACAGAACTTTACCTTAAATCGGTTCTTATGATTGTTTTATCACTTAAATCAATTTGAACTCAGGTATTGGTAGAATCAATTAAAATAGTGTCTCAATTATGAATATCCTCTTCGATAGGAGAATCGGCATGGGTTGGAGTGAAGGCAACAGAGGAATTTCGTTTCCATTGTTTGGTGAAAAGCATTTTAACCTCTTGTGTTAAGCGGTTTAAGTTTAAACGTTGTTTTGCTGAGGCATCTCTAGTAATTTGACATATTTTGATTATTTTTTTTAAGACTATTAGTTTTAATATCTTGAGGAAGCTTTCCATGCTACTTCTTGAATAGCTGGGGTTAATTTGTGTACAACTTTAAATACTTCCTCAACTGTTTTTAGAGGCAGTATTTTTTAAGCTAATAGTTTTGAACTTGCAGGTTGCTCTAATTTTGCATGCTAGATTAAACATACAGATTTTGTTATTTTATTCAGAACATTGCCATGTTCAGAATTCAGATATGCACTTGATAGATAAAAAATAAAGTTGACGTTTTTTGTAATTATATCATGTTGCATGTTGTATGAGGGGCACGCCTTTTGTGTTTTTTGATGAATATAATAACAATATTGATGACTCATTTCCCAATAAAAATGTAATTAAGGAGAAAGTACTGTATAGAACAAGTAGCAAATGAAAATAAATATTTAAAAAAAAGTAATTGATGTTTATAACAGTAGTTCAAAATAACTGATTTTTATTATAAATTTTAATCAAATTCCTGCAATCTTCTGCAATGAATATAAACTGAATGTACCTGATAATAAATGTTTTAAATATTTATTCAAATTATTTAATACTTAATAGATAATTGATAATGACAATTGTAAAAACATTTTTAAAATGGTAGTGACGTTATAAGTACTTCTCAAATAAAGTAAAGTGGATGATTCTCCGACTTAATTTTACAAAGATGTTTGTAAAAATTGCATATTGGTAAAATGTCAAAAATCACTATATTAAAAATCAGTTATCACAAGCAAATACTCAAAGCTATCATATATTTTAATATTTTATTCAGGCAGTAACCATACACCGAAGGTTCTAGTCCCCAATGTTTAAATTCAGGGTAACCATTGATATTATCTTGTAAGAAATGGTAATTTTTTCTCAATGTCTAACAGCTATAATTATGTAAAAAAAATTACATCTTTCAAATAGCGTTTTGGGAAAAAAGTCCAATGAACACATTTATCTTCCTCTAACCGAGTACCTTCTAGTTACTGATCAGATCACCGATCGATCACAAATTTAGTTTATTATTTGTAACTATTTTTTCCCATACATAACTATTTTAATGCGTTTTTGCATGCCTGTCACATATTAAATTATGTTGAGAATTTTTAATTTTTAGTTGTAAACCATTTCCAACGACGATAGCACACTTTATTATCAATATTATCATCTCAAAAAGGTGATAAAAAATAACAACTTGTTTTTCTAGGAGTTCATAAGTTGACAATCTGATCGAATTCCAGTGGATTTCACATGTTGATGTAATATTCTAGTAAATATGGAAAACATGTGGTTATCCTTTTAAAAACACGTCTTTTAATTGAAACATACAATAATCAAAATTCCCTAAAGCGGAAAATTACCGTTGTAAACAGTCTATAATAGCACAGAATCGGTCGCGCTCAAGGCGAAATAAAATGTAGAGGCCATCACACCATAAAGGGTTTGGAATTTGGTGATTAAACCCTAACAATATTTTTCTGTAAGTGCATGTAAATTATTAAGGAATATATTTTTAAATATTTCATACGGTTCAAAATGTGGCATATCAAACTAAGGTATTTTAAAACAAACCCAATATTTTATTGTTACTACATCTTTAAATCTACTTTCTAGGCTCATTTCAACAACGTGTCGCACTTCAGATCTAAAATGTGTAGTTTGGAGACAGCAGACCTTTAAAAAGAAAGTGTGAAAACCAGTGAAGATAAGAATTCTATCCTCAATTTTTAGATACTCTTCTTTCAGATAAACGAGGTAGTTATATCTTGAAAATTAAAAGCCTCCTGTTAACAAGATGTTGATAATATTTACACCAAGGAAACACTTGTAAATATTCCTGATCCAATTTGTGAAAATATTCAACAAATTACTCCGATATATGCTACTAATGAAATTTATGGTAATATCTAATACCAACACAGCAAGCAATTTTACACCAAAAATAGGATATTTTTTCCTCTCCTAAAAAAATATTTAGGTCTATTTCAGTCCTTCCTGATTTGGCTCTCAAAGTATTGTGTCCTGTTTCGGACCTCCGACGGTATAAGAAAGTGGTGCTTGTGATTTAAGTGCAGTTTCTGCTGCTCATTAATACTTCGATACGTTTGAGATAAACGAATCAAATTAAAGTTTAATTAAAATTGTGAATTGCGAATCTAACGTAACCTAACCGATTAATTCCCATTAAAATTATTATATATTCTTGTTGAAAGACTGAAACAACAAAATTTACTAAAAAAGTTTGAAAACAGAAACAGAAAAGAAAGAAATAGGAAAAAACAAAAAAAAATTAAGGTATATAGATTCTACAGATAAACAAATTCTTCGAATTACAAGTATTACTTAGGCCTTAAAAAGTAAATTAACTATTTTGTTTTCCTCGACATGTGACAGATACTTGACACAAAGGGTTGCTACAAAAACTTAAATAGTTTCTCCCCAGAAAATATGTTGATTTACTAATAGCTTTTATATCAAATAGAATTCTATAGATCTCCGACCTATAGACTTTTCCTGATAAGAAAACACCCGGTCAACTATGCTCAGGCGCACCTCCCACTACCCTAAAATTTCTCCTCATTCTAGTAACATATAAAAGTGACAATAACTCAATATGTCAAACGTACTAACACAACCAAACACAACATGGATACCAATATAAAAAAACTAGGTACTTTTAAATTGCCAACTTAATTCTATTGCCTTTCTTTCCCCTACAATAGACCTTTCGGGATAAGAAAACACCGGGTTAACTATGCTAAGGCGCACCTCCTACTACCCTAAACTTTCTCCTCATTCTAGTATCATATAAGAGTGATAAAATGTCAAAAGTACTAACAAGAACTCTAGGACAACAAAACACAACAGGGATACCAATAAAAAAACTAAGTACTTTTAAATTGCCAACTTAATTCTATTGCCTTTCTTTCCACTACGATAACTCAACAGAGGGAGGGCGCGGAGTCTACTCACTCAGGGAAGATTTCAAAACAGGATATACTTTAAAAAAATTTACAACTAATTTTGACTGTTTTTGACAGTTGACACCTTCGCCATTTTGTCTATTGAACTAAGTGAGGTCCTGCCACTAGTGCCTCTTTCTGTCTTATTTATTTATTTTTTTATTATATTGATTTGCCTGTTTGGCCTAGATTCTTTTCTCTGAGTATATGTTTACTCGTATCTCCCCGCTATTTGTGGGTTTCTTTTTTCCACCTCTTTGGAGGGTGGTTTTCCACAGTCTCTCATGGTTTTCCACGTCTCTTCCATTATTATTGGATGTCAGATGTGGAGAGCAATTGTTTGGCTGACGTTTTCTGCATTTTGATATGTTCCTTTGATCCTTGTTACTTCCCCTTTTTGATAGGGGTGATTTTCACACAGGTCTCTACCTTTATTATTGGTTGTATGACTTGTGTAACCACCCACCCTAACCGTTTTTCCAACGCATGTCTTGGGTTGATCATCGGACTTAATTTTGCAATTCTACTTGTTTGGTGACTATGTCTAAAACTAGCACTAAAAAGGTAGACCCACTTTGGTTTTATTTTAATAAGATATGTTTTTTACGTTCAAATATTAAACGACTATTAGTTTGTTAAGTTTACTACTTAATTGTTCTTATTATTGTAATTTATTTTCGCATGTAATTTTGGAATATACTTTAGCTTCATATGTTAATTTTATTGAATATGTAAGTTTGCTGTGTTTAAACATTTTTTGGTAAGTTGTATGATTTTTCGCTTACATTTGTTATTTTTATGACTTTTCTTTGTAGACCTGATGATGACAGTCGAAACTAGTTGTCAATTTTATTAAAGTGTGTATGGCAAATATTTAGAGATTTCTTTGGTTTAATCCGACATACCACATTTGAGTTTTATGAAGAACATTCTCTTGGATATCTTTTATTTATCCACAATTAATAGCTGGCCATAAGGGGAAGGGGATATTTATATGACACGTTTTATCATTTAAGATATGACACTACACCCTCCCGATTGAATACATTCAACTTTATTTTTAAGTATTTTGTAAATAAGTCTTTGAAATAATCATACACATTTATAGGACATCACTGTAGTCAAATCTATAAAGTGTCAATAAAAAAATAACTACACTCTTTAAAAAACAGCTCAGAGGCAAATAGCAGATAACAATTAAAATTTATGTAAATAAATAATTTTAATTGGGGATCTTCAAAAGACGTCTTTAAAAAATACAAAAAAATTGAATAACAAGTTATAATTGTAAGAGGTGGTAAAGACATTATTAAGATTAATTATTCCCGACGCGAATTATAATGGGTCACTGATCTTAAACTAGAATGTCGTTTCAAGGATAGCAATAAATGTTATTAAATATTATTCTATGTTAATGTTGGTTTTTATATTCTAATTGAATTGAAATAATCAATCATTAAATATTTCTAGGATTTCCCAGAACCGGAACATACCAATAAGGACAAAACAAGAATACATATTTTTTTATATTTTTTATCTCTACTCGTATCAAAAATAAATATTTATGCGAGAAGTTAAAATTTATTTAATATATCATTAAAAGAAATTTGCTTCTGTAATCATTTTTTTCACTATTGTAAATGGAGAGTAACCTCCGTGTATATACAGGATGGCCAAACGAAAACGAAACAGAGCCATTATGAGGAACTGCGTAAATATTTTAGAAAAACACAGGGACCCGTCGATTTTTGATCAAAGGGGGACACTATTTTCGACTTCGCTGTTTACACCTCCAAGCGAGGGTAACAATCACCTCAAAATATTTAAATGACATTAGGGGTTATTTTAAAAATTACATTTTAAAATTTAAATTATGTACTGGTTTAGTTTTTAATAAGAGTTTTTAAAATTGGAGAGGGCGTCCTCTAAGATCGTTTTCCATCATTTTTAGGCAATTTTTTTTCTTCAAAAATCGCCAAAAATTCAAAGGGCCCATCAAAATTATGAATTTTTTTTAAATCACTTCGAAATGTTAGCAAAAACTTCATAAATCGAAGAATGTGTCGTCAGAGTTGTTTAACTAACGTTAATATCACTTCCTTAATGCGAAACAGAATTAATTTTTCTTCGATAATAGACATTTTCGGGATATTTCACCGATATGAGTAATTTTCGTTTCGATCCGATTCCGTCACAGTAGACACGGCGCATAAAATAAGTGTATCAGTACCACCGCCGTTTCGGGGTGGCGCTGTTGGTAAGTAATGAAAATGAACGAATAGGTCTATAATGACCGAAAATATGAATGAAAATAGTAAATTAGTAGTAGTAGTAGTAGTATTAGTATCGTATATGTAACGAATGAAAATACATAATTTGAGATTTTTGATCCTAATTGTGATCTTTTCATAATAATATAAAAAATTAGAATTTGAATAAAAAAAATGGGTTTTTATCCAAAATAATTGAAAAAATATGGGGATTTCCTAAACAAAAAATGAAAAAATATGAAATCTGGGATTTTCATTATCAAGTTAAAAGTATTAAATTTTAATGATAAAATGGGATAATGGGATTTTCTGTAAGAAACAAATCGATTTTTGAAGAAAATTTTTTGAAATAAGGATATTCTAGGTTTGAAAAATAAGAAAAAACTGGATTTTAATAGAAATTAAAAAAAAAATCGGCCTGATACTTTTTAAAAAATTACATTTTAAAATTTAAATTATGTACTTGTTTAGTTTTTAATGAGTTTTGAAAATTATAATTTTTTTCATTTTTGTCAAAATAGTGAAAATAACACATGGGTCGTTGAGTACGCCAATGGTTTAAATGTTGATTTTCTTGCTTTGCATTGTTTTTGTAATTTTTTTCAAAAATCGACGGGTCTCCGCGTTTTTTAAAACGTTGACGCAGTTCCTGATAATTGCTCTGTTTCGTTTTCGTTTGGCCACCATGTATATATTGTCTGTTTACATATTTCTGCATTCTGAATATTGTTTAGTAAAAGTAACATGAAAAGTGCAAAAACTAAAGACATATCTAAGCCGTTTTTTCTATCTCAGAAACGGTATTTGGGATAATCAACATTGAAGTTGGCATAAATAATAAGTAAATATGAAAAAATAGAAAAAAGTGTGTAGGATATCCTACCAAAAAATTAATAATATCTGATATAGATATAGATTACTAATTCCGCCTTCAACTTTAATCTTTTCAGGTTTTACATTTATCAAATGAATAATAGGAAATAATATAGATAAAAATATAGGTTAAGGAAGTTTGCCATTTATTGCCTCATTTTTTACCTCCCAAAGAAAATTAAATCAAAACGGGATTTTTTGTTTTCAAAATGGCGTCCAAAAATATCTTTACATGTTTAAAAAATATTTTAACGACAGTTCGTTAAGATAACAAGTTATTTTAAAATGATTTTTGCTTACTCTACTGACACATTTATTAAAGTCATTAAAAAATAATTTAAAACGATGGTAATATATATATATATATATATATACATATAAAGAAATAGGTAATCTTCAAAATATTTTTAAAGATGCATTCATTGAAATATCACTAAGAACCAAATGAACATTTTTATTTAAAGAAGTGCTCTAATCTCGGTTTCAGTTAGTTTTCAATTAGAAATTATTGTGTTAAAAAATATAAAAACAGTTTCTTAAACTACCTCCTTAGGGTATAAAAATGTATGTGTGCGGGGAAAGAACAGCTACTATTATTAATATTGTTATTTTTATTATCATTATCATTATCATTATTATTATTATTATTATTATTATTATTGTCATTATTTTTATTTTTATTGCTAATATTATTATTCCTAGAAATAATCAAAACTTCAAAATGAGGACTAGTTTCTTCATTTATGTATTTACCTGATGAAATTAAAACAATTTTATGGTAAAGATTTTGAAGTGTTGATTGTTTCTAATCCCCAATACCACATTTGAGAAAATGGATAATCACTATTATTATTGTTGTTGTTGTTATCTACCTTCGCTGGTAATTTTTTCAACCGATATGTTGGTTGGGGTGATCTGGTGAGAAAAATATTCAGCTTCTCTGACTAAGACACCATTCAGAAATTTGGGGACAACTTTACAGATTTACTAGCTTCTGCACTTATTCAAGATGATCTGGGAAATTCGAATACGCTGCATATTTTTGGAGAGGTTTTATGATATGATCCCTTCTGCCGAAATTAATGATGCAACTGTGAAAACTTTGTTCAACTGCCAGATATTCTTCAGTTCTACTGTTGGTTACCATATTTTATGAGTTTCTCTATTTGGGGATTTGTTGACATTATGAGTAAGTAGTATAGCTATATCGATATTAAGACCGCTCTTCTTCTCTTTGTAAATAATGACGATATAAGGCCTTTTGTAGTTAACTTTGTTATTGTTATTGATCTCTCCAATATAAAACAATTTTATTCGTTTCTAGGATTGCTCGAAACTCATATTTGCAATATGGTGGTACCCACCATTTAATGCAGATCAGTGTTATTGGAAAATCTTAGCAGCTTGGTTGTGGCGACTTTGGTATGCAATGATGTGCTCCATAGATTCACCTACTACACCAAATTGTCTACACCTATCTTCTTCCAAATTTAAGATAGTGTTTTCGTAATTGCGTATTCAAATAACTCTGTCTTGAATGGTCATAAGGCATAAAGAATTCCTGGGCTTCTCGATGAAGGTAACAAGCACCAAACTTCTAATGAAAACAATTTGTCAACATTATTCGACTGTGCACTCCTTGGAAACTTACCATGTAGAAGTTATTAAAGATGTGGGTTTTACAGATTTAGAGGTTTACGAGTATATTCTCGGTCTTCTTGGGCCGCTAATCTCATTATTGTTATTTATGCTATTATTATCTGCACTGACATTTCAAAGTGACTTATTGATGAAGGTTGGTGCCATTTAACTGACTAAACCGAAAAACGTTACCCAAAGATAGAAAGAAACACAGAGCCGAAATATTTTGTGGGAAAAGTAAAAGAAGTACTAGTAAAAAAACAATAAG
Source organism: Hermaeophaga mercurialis (assembly GCA_951812935.1). Lineage (NCBI taxonomy): Eukaryota > Metazoa > Arthropoda > Insecta > Coleoptera > Chrysomelidae > Hermaeophaga > Hermaeophaga mercurialis. The sequence goes on along the minus strand of OX638358.1, from coordinate 6,636,243 downwards.
AATAAGTAAATTTTTCAACACAAGGAATAAATTCAATTAAGGGCAGTGTAAGATTAGAAGTGAGCAAAAAAATATTACATGGGACACCCAAACAGAAAGAGCTCCATAATATAAACACTAATGAATCTACCAATTAAACTCTATTCTTATACCGAAAGGTACACTAGGAATAAATAATTGCTCTTTTTGAGCAAAAATGAACCATCAAAGACTGGTTGTTTTAGTGGCATTTCTTCTTTTACTAAAAGAATGGCCTTCATAACCAAAGAATTGAAAAATAATTATATTTAATTATTCATAATTTTAAAAACTTTCAAGCTTATACTTTAAGCGTCTACATTCTTTATCAAGTCTTCCAAAGCACAAAATGTGTCACTTCAGTTTGATGTTAAGTTTTAAATGCAGTGCCTACAAATTATTATTGAATTTTTAATTCCCTCAGCTATAAATAAACTTTAGTTAGTACTTCTGATTTAATCGGGAATAAAATACGTTTGGCTTGATTACTATTGGACATTTGAAGGGATAGTGACATATGACTAGGTGAGATTCTTACGTGCTGGGATAGAAGTACTAACATCAGTCTCTGACTAATATTTGTCTAGCTTAATGCCCTAAAAGGGGGATTAGTAGGATCGCAAACCCAGTGAAAAACTAACCACAGAATATGGATAATAATTACTCGTCAAAATTAAGGAAATATAAGCACAATCGATATTTTCGTAGAGCAGTTGAAATTTTGTTCCGAAGTTGTATAGTTTGCGCGATTTTTTTTTCATGTAAGTTTATTTTTATTAAGTACTAACCTTGTCTGGTATCTAAATCTTGTTAATTGTTAATAAACGGAATCTGATTATAAATTATGACTAGCACGTAACCTAACAACTGTTGTAAGCAAAATATAAAACAACAAAATTAGTTTACCTAGTATAATATAGCTATAAATATTTTTTTAAACCAATACAAACTTCCAAACAATTCAAAGGTATTCAATAAACATACATACACACAGTCATTATCGTCCCATGCAAATAAATGAATATACAGGGTGTTCCAATAGTGTGTAAAAGTCCAACAGTTCCTTTATTAGATTGGAACCAAAAAATTTTGCAATGCAAATTTGTCTATACACTTTTTTAAATACAATGGTACAGTTTTTATTACTTATTTGAATTCTGCTGACTTTTCTAAGCCTCCGAATATAAAGTTTGTCAGATATATACTGGACGTTTCAAAAGTTATGGCCACTTTTATATCAATCAAAATCGTTGTATATTGGCCTGTATCTAAATAGGAACAATTGTTTTTCCATTTTTTGTATAATTAGTAGTTTAGGTATGCGCTCTAGTTACATCTGTTTTATGATTTTTTAGATACATGTTATAAATTTTGTAGATACCTTCTGAAGTGTCAAATTATATCTCGTGCTAATGAAATATGACAATTACTCAATAATAAACTTTATTCAAGTAAAAAAATATTGTCAAATAACAGTCACGTGACAAGAGGTGTTCCTAATTTATAGGATTAATTATTAGGAATAAATTAAAATATTCCAAATCGACATGATAAAAACAACTAGTAGAATTCTTTTTAAAGCCAAATATTTCGAAAACGGTTGATGTCGGCACTATAAAAGTGACTTTTTTGATCAAAAATAAATAAGCAACTAGATAAAGCTTAAAAAATGATGACTTAGTCAGTGACGTACAAATTAGGGGAGTTAAAGTTACGCCAGTGGATGAATATTTAAAATTGTAATCTACGTTAAAATTTTAGGTTACGAATTAGGGAACTTTGTCCAAAGTTTGAATTCAAAATCTAAAAGCGTTTTCAGAATATTTACAAAAAATCAGTTTAGTTTTGCAACTTTAACACCCTGTATCTCAGAAGCTAAACACTTTAAGGATTTATGTTCCTATTTCATTCTTCATCATTCATTAAGGGTATCACCTATTAATCATTGTCGGTCGAATATTGGAACACCCTGTATATTAATTATTAAAAATTTTAGTCGAATTTTATTTTAGAAATGTTGGCAAACGATCATGGAATATGTATGAATATTATCGTGTTTTATTGGAAAAATATAGCAATTGCCAGAATTGCAGATGATCAGTGGTATAACATCTAAATGGTACTAACTAAAATTCAATATCTCGTTTATCAGTCCAAATATAAAAGAAAAATAAGAGAAAGCAAGTAGGTGTGCTACTGTTAATAACTAGTAAAAATAAAACTGCCATTTCGAGATAAGAGTACATTTTAATTATAGTTAATTAAAAGATTACTTGTACATAAATCAGTAACTTCTGAATATATTGACAATTCATATAAAATGCTTTCATCCTTTGTTTAAATTAATTATAATTATACTGTTGTAAATTAAATTCAATAATTAACTTAATTATTTTTCACTTAATTATATCGTAATGATTTGAAAGCAACCTAGGAAGTGAGCCGACTATAATTATGATTTTTTTCGTAATGGTTAATTGCGCTACGTGCTTATCGGCAATTAGCAGAACTCGACCGGCTGTTTCTTGTGAAGGCGGCAAAAACGAACATATCATGTTATCTGTATCACAAAAACAGAAAATTTATTGGAGCTTCTTGATATTATACCGGGGTTATCCTGGAAATGCCAAGATTGTGTCAGAAAATGCGTTTTCCTTAATTCTAGCGGAATCCAAGATGTACTGGAAGCTAAACTCAACGAAACTGTTCTTTGAGATCCCAAAAGTCTTCTCAATAACAATAACCAAGTGGTGAACGAAACGAAATTCGACATGTTAATCCTTCTACCGAAAACCTTCAGTTATCCAAAGTGAAGTCGGTTCAAGATGGAGGAATCTTGATTGGATGTCAAAACTAAGGGGATAATGCAAAATTAAAAACGATAGTTGAAGACAAAATGGCTAAATGTTACGAAATTAGAGAAGTAACTGGGATATTTCCTCGCTTAAGAATAGTAGGTATGACTGATAACTTTCTTCCGAAAAACTGAGAAAATATTTGAGCCAAAAACATGTCCTTTGTGTTCTGATAATCATGATGTAAAAAGTGGACAAATATTTACAATTAAATAGCAATCACCGAGTAATTTTTCGATGCCACTTGTAAAGCAAAGTATTGACTGTAAGCCAATAATTAATATTCATAAAAATGATAAATATTCAGCTATCTATTTACATGTGTACGAGGACGTATCAGAAAATGATGAGACTGGTGGTATAATAAAACAATGAAACATTTATTTAAAAAACTTCAACAACTATCCTTCAAAGTACTGTCAATACATTTATCCCATCGCTTTATCCACTTGTCATAAACTTCTGAGAAACCATTTTTTGATAGTCGTTTAGTATACGCATCAAAGCGTTGTTGAGCTCTAAATCCGACTCAAATCTTCGACATCTCAATTCTTTTTTGACTTCAGGAAGAAACGGAAGTTACATGGAGCAAAGTCGGGAGAGTAGCGGGGGGGGGGGGGAACCATAATTTCTACCCCTAATTCTTCAATTGTTCATTGACAAATCGCTGATCTGTGAGCAGGAGCATCGTCGTGATGCAGCGTCCAACCAAAGTATTTAATTTTGCCTTTAAGAGTCCTCGAAGTACATTAGAATAGTACTCCCCAGTTACTGTATTTCCTCTAAGTCCATTGAGACGCCTCATTTATCAAAAAAAAATCAAGTGCCTAATTTTACCAGCGCTTTAACAGTTTTGGCCTTCTGCGGTTTTGGGCTGTCTTTAAGCTTTCATTGCTTTTTTTGAGACTTCAATTCAGGATCGTAATGATAAATCCAACTTTCGTCACATGTAACCACATTATTTAAAAACTTTGGATATCTTTGCTCCACTTTCATTTTTTCGACGGGTACGCAAAACCTAAAATTCTACCTCTGAAGAAGTTACAGCACCAGTCTCGTTATTTTCTGATACATCCTCGTATTATCAGAATATCATTTTATGTTCCCAAATATTTATTCTGTCTAGCGTTCTGATAATAATTTTCAAGCGAAAAACTGTTCTAGAGGTGGTGGGGTTCTTATTGCTGTAAGCAACGATTTTGTTTCCTCTGGTGTGAATGTAGATAATTTTTGTCCAGGAATTCAGCTTGTATTGAATAATAAACGATGCAAGCTCTGTGTTTGTTCTGAATTTGTATGTCCATCCATCATCTAGTATTGACATTTATAATAATTTGTTTGATTTTCTAAGTAATTTGGAATTTTTGCAAAACAACAACAACAACGTACTTATTTTGGGTGTTTTCAATATTTCCTCGTAACTTACATATATAAATGACAATTTAATTAATCCGAAAATTTGTGCATTAATTAACTTCTTGCCGATATTTAACTTAACTCACCATAATTCCGTACATAATGATTCTAGAAATTTGCTTGACCTTGTTTTTTACTACAACAGTTGTAGTGTTGTTAAATACGCAGAAATTCTTCTTACGGAAGCTTGGTATCATCCTGCTTTGGATATATCATGTAAACTAAATTCTATAGCTTAAAAATTATTTTATTTTATTATTATATTAACGGATATTAGTGAATTTTCCTCTATTGTATCAACGTCTCTCTAGTATTGACTGGACTTTCATAGAGGCTTTTGACAGATGCAATGATGCATGTACCTAATTCTATGGAAAATATTATAGAATATTGGATGAATGTGTTCCAAAACAAATAGAATGTTTAAACGTAAATATCCACTCAAAATATAATTACAAAAATCCAAATATCTGAAGAAATTCAAGAAATATAATGATGTAGACGCTCTTCAGCAATTGAAACAATTAAGGTCTGAAACCAAATCTGGACTCACCAAATCTTACAAAAATTATGTTAAATCACTTGATAGATCAAGGCTGACCCCTGTAAATGTTGGGCGTTTGTTAATAGTAAAAAAAGATCAACAGATATTTCTGATAAGATATTTTATAATAATGAACTGTTAGTTAGTCCATTGGACATCATTAATGGGTTTGCTGAACATTTTGTTAAATCTTACTCGATTAGCTCAGATTATGACACTTCTGTGAAGTTTGAAATGTACAAGTACTTAACATTCCCGCTTTTCGTGTAAATGAAGTACTTGCAGCTCTGAAGCAAGTTAAGAATAAAATGACCACAGGTTCTGACTTTATTCCACCGTTTCTCTTAAATTATTGTAGATTTTGAGTACGTACTAGAAAAAACTTTATGTATAAGCTATCGAAAAATGAAAAAATTGACGAAAGTATAACATACTTTCTAGTACCTAAAGGACAAAAAAATATTTCTCTTGAATTTTCTTTTAATACACCTTTCAAACGTTTCTATAAATTTTCGCGTTTATAATTTACTAATTTAAATATGTGTAGTCTAGAATACACTATTCTGTCGACAAAATGTTTCCAAATTTTTGTAACCACCTACGTGGAAACAGTTGTATCCTCGAGAAATAAACAGAATTTAACATTTCCGAAGGTAATTAACACTAAAATATTTTTAGTGTTTCTTTTATTTTCATCTAAAAAATCTAGGATAAGTTCTCGGAAATATCTATTTTTAAAAATAGTTGTACTCATATTTTTTAGTATTCGTATATCGGTTTCCAGCAAAAATGTTTTTATCTCATCTCGTAATATTACGATGCAGTACTGTCGTATCATAGTAGGTACTAGGACTATAATGAACATTTGACCTTAACCAATAATATAATATACATAGTGGACCGAAAGTCTGAAAACCATACTCAAATACCACAAAAATTAAATGTATGGTCAGGTATAGTGGGTGCTCAATTAATTGGGCCGTTCTTTATCGAAGGAAATTTAATGTCAGATACATACGAAATACTACTTAGAAATTAAATCGTACCTAAACTGAGAAACTTGTTTGGGGCCAATTTTAATCAGATATAGTTTCAGCAAGATGGAGCTCCAACTCATTTTGGTGTAAATATTCGGCGTTATTTAGATGGAGATTTTTCCCGGACATTGGATTGGTAGACGAGGTAGTATTGAATGGCCTCCACGTTCACCTGATTTCAATCCAAAAGATTATTTTTATTGGGGATAGTTGAAAAATTCAGTTTACAAAACTAAACCAGCAAGTCTTGAAGAGCTAAGGCAACGAATTATAGATGAATCTCAATTAATTTCTAGACAACCATGGAGAAATGTGGTAGACGCATTCTACCATCGATTCGGGTACTGTCAACTCACAAATGGAGCACATTATGAACACTTGATTAAGTAATCATTATTTTAAAAATGTTGTAATCTTTCAATTGTTACGTTTTAATGTAGTTGAAAATAGTTTGTATTAAAAAATTAATTGAAACAATTAGGCGTTGCCAGACTTCTGTTTTATTTATTTAAGATTTTCTAGACTACATAAAATCGTATGTTACATATGGTTGAACTCGTATTTAAGAGAAGATTCCAAAAATGACCAAATATACAGGGTGATGTATTCATAAAACCGAAGTGGCTAATAATATCAGAGAAACGCCAAGCCTAGCAATATTGCAAATGTCAAATCCGGAATCTCCATATCCCAAAATAGGCTTATCCCAAATTTTGTAGAATTCGGACACACAATTTACAAGATAATTGGCCGTTTGCAGATTTTTGGTCCACTCTGTATAATGTTCCACAAAATCAGTATCGTTTAAAATTATTTAAAATTTATAATTATATAATAATTGATCATAAATCGAACATTATAGTACACGTCAAGTTATCAGGTTCAATTGATAATATTTACGGGTAGTACTATAATGATCGTTATTATTATAGAAGTAGTGGTATATCACAAATAAAATATTCCGATTTAAAATAACCTTAACTGATGTTAAAAAGTTTAATTAGGAACGTTTCTTAGCGAACGATTTTTTTTTATTACAGACTATTAAAATATACATATTATCATGATGGTAGTTATTCATTCTATCTAGTAACAAATACAGTGTGATTAAAAATTGAAAACGGTACTGATATTTTGACCACCCTTATATCCCGTTAGATAGTACATAAAAAGTTAAGATGTTTTGTCCATTAACGAATATTTTCGGAACAAAAAATTCCTAAAATTTTTAACGCCCTATATCTTTGTAACCATTGATGTTAGATGTTAAAGAAATCAGATCTTTAGGAAAAAAAAATGAAACAAAATACAGGGTGTTTCATTTAAAAAAATATAACTTTGATCTGGCACAGTGTCATGGAACAATCTGTAACATTGTAACAAATTTTAAAATATAAAGCTTAAAGCTGTCTACAGTTTTCGTAAATAACTTTTTTTGTTATCTTTTATTATAACAGACTTACTGAGATTTAACCCATTAATCAATCATCACCCTGTATTGCTAGAAAATCCGTTCACAGGGCTTTTGGTGAAAAATTAAGAAGGACAGGACCAATTAAATGGCCAATAAATTCACCCGAATTAACAGTACTAGATTTTTTCTACGGGGATAGGTTAATCTGATGGTATAATCTACTCCCACATAAAGTCGAGCAAGTTAAAAATAACGTAAACTAAAACGTTCATTTTCAGGTATGTATTCAACAAAACGGTAAACACATTCAGCATTTAATTTTACAGAGTAACAACAAAAAATAACTGTTTTATTTTTAAAGTAAACATTAACTTACATTTGTGAAAATTAGAAGAGTTTCTTTCTGGGACACCTCGTATATATGTTTGGAAACAACAAGAAAATATGAACAGAGTATTAAAAGAAATATGAATATAGTATAAGAACGAATAACGATAATGATGATTTCAGTACTTTCAGGACGTAGAAACTGTACATTTATTTTAGGGATCACAACGATTTGCAGCTGTTTTGTTTTTATTAGAAATACATTTTAAAATTAAATTTAGTTCATTTTAGTAATTAAAATTAAACAATATTCTGTCAATTTAATTCTCTGAAAAACATAGCTAAAATGTTGTATAATTCATTCTCTTAGTCGATTCTAATTTCAGACGAGCTTCATTTATAAAAGACTGTTTAAATGTTTTTGTTAAAATTGTTACATAATTATTTCGGCAACTAATACAGATTGAATATAAAATAATATTGCTTTTAAAAATATTTTTATAATTACTTACCAGTATTTTCAAATGTCAAATAAATCTGTCTCTTACAATAATATGTGTTGAACTAAAGCCTAAAAAATGTGAATGCAGGTGTAAAGAATGATTATGTTTATGAATAATGTTTGGTAACGAATTTAGATTATTACAGTCACATGATAGAATATAATTATTTAATTAATGTTTCTTCGCATTATTTAAAGATAATATATAATATCTTTGTTATACAGATAAAAGTACTTCAAATAAATTTAAATACTATAAATAAAAATTAACATCTCACAAATTTTTTCGAGTTCCAACACGCAAAAAATGTAAATTTAAATTTATGAAAACCCAATAAATCGTTTTTCGAGATCGATTTTGGTGACAATTGAAATACAATCCTGTGCTGCCTTAAGTTAATATGACCTTTTCCTTTTAACATTATAAATATTTACACTTATTTAATTGATAAGCAATTAAGAGAAATGTTCTGGAATAGTTTACATACTTTAATATTAATTTAAAAGATATAATGATTAAAACAAAGATTACAAATTAATTGATCTTTCATTTAACTGTACCGTTTATAAAATATTAACATAAAATCAGGAAACATATATGTATATAATTTTATGTTAAAAATACTAGGAAGTGTTTATTTATTATACTATATTGCCAGTAAAATGTCACATAAAAATTTACATAAAAGAAATATAGTAAATACGTTCTTGTATTTTTTATTGGGCTAAAATGAGTAACATTGTCATTTCCGTTGAAATGTGAATGGAATTTTTTTATGTATAAAATATTCAATGTTAGCTTTCTTTATATACTAAGTAATAAACAAATATTGATATTTGTTCAATTTAGTCCAAATTTAACCATTTAAATATAAATATAAAAATTTCGTCTATACGTAAGTATTCATTCATACTTGAAAATTGGTAAATATGTACAGGATGGTAAATATACAGGGTGAGGCATTAGTGTGGCAAAGCTCGATTAGTCCGCTATTATTGAAGTTACGAAAAAAAAATGTTTATAAAAAGTGTTGGCAGTCTTGAGATTCCCATTTTAAAATTAATCCCAAATATACAGTATGATCAGGAACGCAGTGCCAGACAAAAAATTATGTTTCCATTTTTTAAATGGAACACCCTGTCTATTTGGGACTAATTTTAAAATGTGAATCTCAAGACTGTCTACACTTTTTGTAAAAACTTATTTTTCGTAACTTCAACAATAGCGGTTTATTCGTTATTCGACGCACTAATGACGCACTCTGTATGTTAATAAGTGCATAATAAGTTACTGTAATATACAGTATTTGGTAAAAACTAATAAATTTAAAATACCTAAAATATGGAGTCACTAGGTAATTCAGAACAAGCAAAATAGATTTGATGATGCTACAGTATAATAACTAATAATAATTATGATCTTGTGTCTCAAATTCAGTTTATTTGATTACACTCCAAAAATTAGTTGCTACAGCATCTGTCAAAGTTAGTATACTATATTTTTGTTTAATGAAAACCGATACCCTGGTGTCGAATTAACCCATCAATTATATTTTAATTTTTTTTTTTAATACTGACAAATGAAAGTAAAGATTAGCAAATTATGTTTACCGTACAAAATAAGCCACCAACACGTGTTTTGGTCATTATCTTATCTCAATGTTAGCGTAGAAGAACCACTGATATTGGTAAGTATGAGTATCGTACAAAATTGTTTATTGAAAGTTTTTTAATGTTTTCTACTTGTTTGTATTTGTGTTCGCTCTGCATATTTGACCCGTTGTTTTACTAAGAAAAACTGAAAATGAATCCGAAAAAAACTTTTCAAACAAAATTAATTGTATCGAACTTTATTTTGTGGAATTTATCCATAATAGATATTAAATATAAATTATACTTATCTTAAATTTCCACAGTATTTCAAAGCTATTTTTAAATAACTTTCTTTAACCAGGTTTAGCTAAATCGCATTTGTAAAGAGGTTTAGATTTCATTTTAAAATAAGAAATAATTTAGGTTCATTTTTATTAAATGTAAAACCTAAAATTAATAAATTAAAAAAATCAGGTATTTACAAACAAACCCTTAGAAATTTTAACATAAGTTAGTGTGAACATCTACGATAAATATTTAAAATACCCTCAGTATATAGTACTAAGTGTACAATTAAACCGGGGAAGTTCAATTATTTTAGATTACCTTTTGAACTAAATACCTATATAATATTAACCAATTTCTTAGTAAAAGAACAATATTTTAAAAAGTTTATAACAAGAAATCACACTGTACATATTCTTTGATAATGATTGGTTGAAATGTTTATGATATGAAGTCAAGTGCGCATATAAGAAATCTGTCAATCTTATGTCACTGCTTTAAAATCGTTTTAGCGAAACCTGGTTAGGGAAAGAAACGATTAATATTACACCTAAAAAATACAAACACGAACTTTATTCCACATGTAACAGATAAAATATTTTTGGACAGATAGGACATTAACAACTACTCCATTTTATAAATAAGTGAAGTGAATTTTATCATCGTTCCTAAGCTCATTAGTAGTAATCATTGTTTTTTTTAGATATCTACAACATTATTATTGTAAAAAGGACTAAAATTATTAGTTTCGTTTCAAAAATGTATGTCCAATTTTTTGAAAATAATTTTAATGATGCATTTAAGTTAAACTAAAATTAAAATTATAATTTTCATTCAATACCATATTCATGCTTTTTCATCCGTGAATCTAAATTTTGTTTTGTTTTTCCAACATAACGGTTTTCATAATTTTCGCAATTGATTTTGTATGTTAGATTGATCCGCAATTTATACGCAGAAAATTCGAGTGTTTTCCCTAAAATTCATAATATAAAATTCAGCTTTGTAGCTGGCTTTTGTGATTGTTGTTTTTTTTTTGTAAAGAGTCTTCAATGTACGGAAATTTAAAATAAATACAATTTTTGTAGGAAGAATATACATGTTGATGTGCATTCTATATATAGGTATATATATTTTTTTAATTAATGTTTAATATATATTGTTATTACTTAAAATATTTATTATTATTATTATTATTATTATTATTACTATCATTATTATTATTATTATTATTATTTAAATTTTTTTTTATTTAAGAGAAAATATGTCTTTTGATTCTTTAATTTCATTAACCGAATTCTGATAATTGCATCTGACAAGTTTTTAGAATCATAATCTGTACGACAATCTTTCGCTATCTATGAATTTCAATTTCAACTATAAACGACGATAAATAATTTATTACTTACTACTAATTATACCATTAAATGACAAAGCACATTTTTAGCATTGTATAATTTTTATATGGATAATAACATGACTGAAAACAAAAATAAAGGTAATTAATAATATCGGCAACATAACCAGAACATGTAATTTCCAAACGTTGCGTAACAAAGTGTTAGAACTTATTTATTCCATCAAATAATACGCTATATGATTTTTTTAATAAGTTACATTGAATTCGTGACGACATTTCAGTGGCGGAGTAAATTTTATATTAGCGTGTAACCTAATAACGATTATTAAATTTTTTTGTTTTACGCTTGTTACCTCTTGTAACAACGTTTAAAGGTCACTAATTTGTAATGTTTTTCCTATATAATTGCTACACTATAACATTTGTTGTTTCATCTACTATGCATTTACCTTAATTCATAGATACTATAACAATATTTTATGCTTTGAAGAAAACTTTATAACTGGCTGGTAGGTTTGAGCTTATTTCATTTTTTCCATATTCTCGCTATTCACAGGTATATAAATGGTAATTAATTATTTTGATGAAGCATGGGAGGGACCATAGATAATTCCATCACTAATTGTAAATACAAACATATTGTAACCGGTTCTGTATTTTTCTTATATCCAAGGTAATTTAAGGTGAAATATTTAATATTTAGAGAGCGTTTGTTTTAATTACCTATAGTGAACTAGACTAGAAAAAATGATAATTGTTCAAAATCGATTTAAATCTATAAATACATAAGAATAGCCATTAATACTGCGTAGATTATAAAATAAAAAGATAAGATAAAATATATCTTATTAAAAATAGTTTTAAGAGACTATAGTTTTAATCAGTATACAGGTTGATCAACTTATACTCCGAAAATTGAGATCTCCGTTATCTTGAGAAATGTTTTAAATAAAAGTTATAGATAGAGTCAAGATTCAGATTTTAAAATTATTTCGTAATATACATAAGGTCCCAGCATATCAAAGTTATGTTTTTTTTTAATGGAATACCCCGTATATTTTTACATTTTTATAAACCTCTTGCCGAGCTAATTTCAACGATAAGTCACACTTCATGTCTGTCTATTATGTTTAATAAAGGATCTACAGCCACTTGAAAATCAATTTTTTTTTAATTTAAATATCTGTTTCAGCCAAATCGTTGAAAATCAATAAAAACGGCCTACATGTCCCTATCCTAACTTTTCAATATTCTATACTATGCTACGGCATTAAAAAATATTTAATACAGAGTGATTAAAAATCACATGGGATTTCAAATTTTTGGTCAATCTGCATCAAATATTTTTTAATGCCGTAGCATAGAACTTGAAAGGTCAGGACAGGGACATTTTTATTGATTTTCAAAGGTTTGGATGAAACAAATATTTAAATTCAAAAAAATGAGATTTTCAGGTGGGTGTAGATCCTTTATTAAACATAATAGACAGACATGAAGTGTGACTTATCGTTGAAATTAGCTCGGCAAGAGGTTTATAAAAATGTAAAAATATACGGGGTATTCCATCAAAAAAAGATCATTTATAATGCTGTGACCTTATCAGACACCCTGTATATTACAAAATAATTTTAAAATGTGAAGCTTGGTTCTATCTATAACTTTTATATAATACATTATTTCCTATTTCTTAAGATAACGTAGGTATCAAACTTCAGAGTATAAGTTGATCATCCTGTATATAGCTACGTTATTGTATGGTGTGAGTCATAATGTTTCTGGTCCAGCTGGTCTTGTCATAAATAATAGGAGTGAGATCTGAAATAACCACACAAATTTAATAATTACATCACTCATTTTGACCAGTTTTATCCCAGTTATTATAAAAATAAATAAACAACTTTTTAACAAAAACTTCAAGGCTTTACGTATAATTTTTAAAACTTCAGGTACCGGATCAGTATTTCTCAAAATCTTTCATACCATTAAATGAATATATTTTTTTGTTTTTATGCAATTACTCATCTCATTTAATTAATTAAGTGATTTTCTTTGATTTTAGAAAAATAGGAGTGGTTCTAAAGCAAATTAAAAAGTGATGACAAAAATGGAAATGGTTATTCTCTATATGGAAAAATAACTAATAATAACTCTAATGGACAAACTACTCATTTTAGAGTTTAACTCATATACTATGTTGAAATTTATATTTTAAGAATTTACAAATACCTAGCATTTCAAAAAGATTGTTTCTACCCTTACTTTGTGCAGTCTATATCTATAAAAGATAAAATAAATGCATCTTAAAATTTTACCATATTCTAAAATTCTTTAAATATTCTTATGACAATGTTTCACCAATATTCTTTGAGGATATAAGAAATTGACATACATTGACATACAGACTTCAGTTGGATCATAAATATTCTAACCAATAATATTCTTCATTTCAAAACATTTGGTTAATATATATTTAATTTAGAAAGTAATCGAAAGAGAAGATCTTCCCAGATTTATTTATTGGTTTAGTACTTTATACTGTGTCTCTGTATTGCAAATTATTCCAAAACTCCAGTTCTTGCTTCTCATCACAATAAGAAGGATTTCTATTGTTGTTGCTTTGTCCATTGTAGGTTTGTGTTTAGTGTTAATCTCTAAGCTCGTAAGTGTTCACTATATCTAATTTCAAAATTTCTTAAGATTTGGCCAATAGAGATAATATTAGAATCCGGACGATTCAAGTGTTTTTTTTTAATTTAGGACTTTTGGTTTTTACGTTTGTTAAAAATGAACCTACATTATTGTTTACTTTAAAGGATATTAATCAAGAAGTTGTTCAAGATATAATTATTGATATTTTATTTGAAATATTTGCAAAATATGTAATAGCAAATAACTGTGAGAACAGACATTTCCTTTCACTAATATGAAAACATTCTTTTTTGGAAGTGTGAAGTTCTGTTGAAATTGTGACACTTAGACAAAAATAAAAATATTAGGATAAACAATTCTGGTTATTTACTGACAATCGTTTATAATTTGTAATAATAAAACATTATTTAAATAAATTCATGAAAATTCCGTTCAAATAACAATGCTTGCAAATGATTTCGTGTCGAATTATTTACGTTGCTGGTAGGTGTTTTAAATCAATATCATTGCCAGTTTTATTTTTAGTTAAAAACGATTTTTATACAGAATTCCTCAGTTTAAGCAACTTTTAAAGGACTAATTTTTACAAAAAAAAATATTTCAATTAATCGATGGGTGACATATTATATCATATTTAGATTTACTGAAAAAGTCACCCCTCTCATCCCTGCTTTCATCCATTCAATTTTTTAAAATGACTTCCTCCATTTTTTATTCATTTTTGGATTGTAATAGTTCAACTGGTTTCAAAAATGTATAAAACATGGAGTTTAAACTAATTAGTTAATTTACTCTAGAATTTTAAACTAAAATAAAATTGAATTATGCGGAACTTTCATTCTAATGATTTTAGCATAAGCCTTTTCAATGATAAATAGAACGAATATTTTATTTTCTAAATTTAATATGTCAATTGTTGACCACCATTTGCTTTGGTATAATCTATTGAAGGGTTGTTTCGGCGTTATTTTATACGTGTGTATTTAAATAATATTGTAATCTTTGACTTCTAGAGATTCTGTATCATAAATTTTTGTTTATAAATAACATCCTAAAAAGAAAACTAGAGGTGTTAAACCGGGTGACTTCGGTGGCCAATTCATCATCGACCCTCTTCTACATATCCAACTGAGTGGTAAAAGTTTCATCTAGAAATTATAGTACAGGCGAAGCAAAGTATGCAAATCTTCGAGAGTTATCATAATTTTCTATTATTGTTGTAATTTGTGGATTAATTCCTTTTCTTAGTAATTCAAGATACGATTTACTTTAATGATTCCATCAACTAGGATACCACGCTATATATTTTGACCAATCTGACCCAGGTAGCGTCATAATTTTATAAAATCCCCATTTTATAAAGAAAATTTAAATCATTTTACATTCAAATCGATTTTTCTTAGGAAGAATTATTCCCACGAATTTCAGTATTCTTTTAGATGTTTATAAAACAAACTCGATTTCTAAACATTACATGTACCCCCAGATATCATAACCATAAAAACCATAAAAATTAATTTTAGTTTCCTACAAAATTCTATTCCAGGCATAACAATCATAAAAATAAAAATGACACGAATTTTATTATTAGATAATTAATGAGTTTGGCGACACTGTGGGAACATTCGTCGGTAATTAAAATCAGTATAGCTGAAAAAAAGCTCAAGAGAGTTCAATTTTACGGTGAGTGAATTATCCAAAGTAACATACAATTAGTTGCAATGTAACAATAAAAAGTACATATAGACAAACATTGGGATTTTCGCTTGGGTCCTGCTCATTGAATGGGACACCGGAGAAATTTGCCTTTAAATTGTACCACCATAAATACTACGAATTTGGTGCGACCGAAGTGTTAGTTTACCCTCGACCTATAGTAAATTACCAGCTGATTAGGGGTGAAAGACCATAAGTTCTGTTTGCACTTATTAACATAAATATGGTCGATGTTACTACAGGGTTGGACTCTCTTAACTCTCTCTAAATCTGCAACATTAGGTAACTCTGAACATGAGGGGTAGTTCGCTGGTACTGATCCGGCCCTACCTCAGTAGGATTACCTAGAATAATTTCCCTGCCTAGGTGGGCCTGAACATAAGGGTTAATCGTCGGTATTGATCCGGCCGTATCTCAGTAGGAGCACCTAGAAATTATATCTGGTACTTTATAAAAGAGCTCAAACTTGAGTATATCTGCTGTATATCAAAGTACATATTTCTGAAATTGTACATATTTGATGGCAAATGGCCTGTAGCCGATTTTACTGAGCAGGACCCCTAAGAGGTCCCAGTGAGGCATTCAAATTTCCGATTTCTGTTCTATTTAAACAAGTATTAAATAAATCAGGTTAAATGGCAAAATGGCTTCTTGTATTTGAATAAATTCACAAACTTTGCAAAAAGGATTTTGGGTTATTTTTATACAACATGGGGCATATACATACAAACAAAACTTTTAACTAGACGATCACTACCGGAGGAGAAAGGCCAATAAAGGTAAGTATAGAAATATCGGGGAAGAGGGGAGAGGGATGGGTTTAATTATTAAAGTTTCTTTATTTTTTCAAATTAACTAGTACCCAGGGGTAGATAGGTTACAATATATATATTTGCTGACACACAATATGTGGATCACTCTCAGGCCTAATATTTGCAATTACGACGATTAAAATAATTCTTCTATTAAATTTCTATCCAATTTAATTGTGTGTGGTGATTGTGTAATATTCGAAATATTAAATGCATCCTAGATATTAGTTAACATAAGTTCTATGATGTGTTTCATTGATAATTGTAGCAGCAGCTCGTGAAGAACTGTTATTTTTATAGCATAAAACAAACCTACAAGTTTAATTCTTTTTTGTAAACTGTAAATAAGTCACTTTGAAATCAAAAACGCGAAAAATCAATGAGTACGATATCAGAATCTCCAAAACCTTTACTATCTATCACAAAAACTTTAACAAGTTTTTAATGGTACGATTTGAATAAACTATTTATTCTAGAACCTATTTTGCTGCTGTCAGTTAAGGTTAAAGGTAAAAATTTATTACTGAAATAAAAAACCATAAACGAATTACTTTAAACCACATGTTTTATACATTTTTGAAACCAGTTAAACGAGGAGAATTCAAAAAGAAAAAAGGAATGAAGAAAGCCGTTCAAAAAAAAAACTGAAGGGATGATAGCAGGGGGAGAGGGTGACTTGTCCAGCAAACATAAATGTGGCACAATATATTAATTAATATATTTTTTTGTTCTTTGTAAAAATCACTTATATGTGTATAAAATCCAATGCTTTTTAATTCATACATAAATCAATAATGACCCAAATGTATTAGAGGGTATTCATTGATATTTCTTTCTTTTTTTTCCACTTCTACCGATAAATTCATGAGAAAATATAGATGGCAATTTTAGCTGAACATAATTTCTAAAAAATCGGCGTCACTAGCAAACCCTATAAATAAAAATGATACAATTGTAAGGTTAGGTTTGCTGCACATAAGAATATCGGCGATTGTATAACATAACTTGAATTAAAAAAATTAGTTAGAAAGTTGAATATTAAATGTTTATAAAAACGTATCATTTTTATGTCGCCAAAGTGCATCTAAGACGTTACAAATAAAAGACTTACCCTTAATTAAGTCAGGTAATGAACGAACCGGTTTTGAGAAAATGTGTAGCAGTTTCAACACCCACTAATGTACTTTACAATTATTGCATCACTCTAATCATACAATGGTTATATTTATTTGGTTTAATCGACGTGCCGGTCTGCCATCAAATTAACCGCCGCAAACTCGCCCAAGAGCAAATGCGCTACTAACGCCTCAAGTCTGTGCTAACGTAATCCACTATCCACTATTCCGAGTTGTACATTTTCTAAAATTATTCACCGGATTTCCCACGCCGTAGACCCAACAACGTTGCCGTATGAACGCCATTAGTCCGGTATACAAATACTTACCAAATATTTGTTTAGGTATTGATTTCTGCATTAGCGTCCAATAATGTAGTAGAAAATGATCGTTTGTATCTAAATATTTTATCATGAGTACCTTAATAATTCATTCAAAAAATAGCTGCAAATTGCTTTTTTTATGCGGTATTCATAAAGTACGGTTCAAATGTTTGGAATAGGTAAATACATTATTACAAAAATATACAATTTTTGAAAAATGTGAATGTATTTTAATTTCTGCCATTTTCTAAATTACATACAGGGTGTACCAATATTCGACCGACGACTCTTAACAAGTGATAGCCCTTGATGAATGATGAAGAATGAAGTACAGCTTGTCAAAAATAGCAACAAGTTTGAAAACACCGGCATCGAACCGACAATGAGATGCGTCGTAAATAGCCTGGTTTTTCTCATTCAGTTTGAAATGTTTGCAGAGTAAAAGTCGAGTGTACACTCAGTGAAAGAGGTTGAGATAGTATAGTGTTGTATGATGGAGTTGAAATCCAAACTAAAACATAAAGTTTTATCAGGACAAACTAGGGAACTCGTGGCCAATGTTATGCATTTTATGAAACGAGAAGCAAATGAGAATAAACCTAAAAAATATCTAACAAAAAAATAATTAAATCAGCGCCTAAGTCTAATGTGGATGACTGTTACTTCCAACTTTGCAAAGAATACACCGGAAATTTAGCCAAGAGACAGGCTATAATGGACTACATGGGATTTTCCTAGAGAAAAACAAAAAATATCAGAAAATTACTAATGGCAAAACCTGAAATACAACAACTGAGAAGAAACTTCTTAAGAAGAATAAAGCAATTCCGGGCAGAAAAGAGACCTATAATCTATATGGACAAAACGTATATCCATTCGTCTCACACTCACGTCAAGAGTTGGAATGACAACATTAATGAAGATTTCCATGCACCGATTTCAAAAGGACAAAGACTAATTATAGTGAATGCAGGAGGCGAAAACGGTTTGAAAAATCTCCTACTTTGGGTTATCGAAAAGATAAAATGAGGGAGTGGTTAAAAACACGAAATATACCATTTACAGATGACCTGTTAAAAATATACTTGTACAGTGTAATAAAAGTTCATAAACAACAGTACAAAATATATGAGATCGACAGAATAATGGCTGCTCACGAACATACAGTTCTAAGACACACCCCATATCATCCCGACTTGAACCCCATTGAATTAGTGTGGGCATCCTTAAAACAACATGTTGCTCAAAAAAACGTCGATTTTAAATTAAAAACTGTTGAACAGTTGTGTGACGAATTTTTCAACATATTTTCTAAAACAGAGCGGAAAAAACGATGTGAACACGATAAAGAGTTTAAAAGATTTTTCATGGAGAAGGAACCAGCATTAGATTTAGTAGCAAATGAGTTAATAATAAATTTATAAGAAGATAGTGAAAGTGATTTTGAAGCATATTATTCGGATTCTGATAATGACCTATCAGGTATTGAACCTCGTTAAAGTCGTTTTATATTGTTATATTATTGTATTATAATGTGTCTGAACTCAACAAATTTACGTTAATTTTCTCATTAAGCAATAATTCTCCTTAATGTGAAATCATTATATTCTGCTGCTGTTATTTCAATTTGTTGTAATTACCTACATAAAACCTTAAAATCTTACTGTATATTTATTTAATCACCTTCTTGATATTTCTTTTTAGATAAATGTAGAAATTCCAACTTATTATAATGAAATAAATAATAAACAATATCATATTTTTGTTTTGGTATAAACTGCAAACCTATATAATAAGTAGGAATGTTACCCTATACCTAAACAACTTTTCAACGAGATTGTACACAGAGCTCGATCTGGCCGTGCGTAAAGGGCACCCTTTTCTACTGTACTAACATAAACCCTTAAAGTGTTTAGTTTATGAGATACTTAAAGTTGCAAAAATAATTATTCTAAAAACGCTTTTAGATTTTGAGTTCTCTAATTCGTTACCTAACATTTTAAAGTAGATTACAATGTTAAACCTTCATTCAGTGGCTACTGTAATCCTTAGGCGTAATTTTAACGCCCCTAATTTGTACGCTACTGGCTAAGTCACCATTTTTTAGGCTTTATCTAGTTGCTTATTTATTTTTGATAAAAAAAGATCAACCGTTTTCGAAATATTTGGCTTTAAAAAGAAGTCTACAAATCGTTTTTATCATGTCGATTTGAAATATTCAAATGTTTCCTAATAATCCTATAAAAACAATTCTTGTCATTATGAATAACTTTAAAAATGAAGCGGAAAATTCCCTCATTTAAAAAAAAGTTCATTAACAGTTTCCACAACAATTTCAATTCAAACATAGTGTTTAAAAGAACAAAGTGAATAAAAAGACTAATATTTGAGGGTTAAAGCAGTATTTATTGCAAATACTGATTATAAAACAAGTATTAACTAATCTCATAATAAATGTTCAAAGTGTTTACCATTAACTTGTCTGCAACGAATTTGCATTGAAAAATATGCCCTAATAAAAAGAGTTGGATCGGACAGAATAATTATATATATATTACCTCTTCTTCTGTTTCAACAATGGTGTCGTAAACTAACGATTTCATACATCCACATAAAAAGAAGTCAATGAGATTTGCAAGCGACAAATGTGGTCCACCACGACCAATCCATTTTTTCCAAACCGCCTGGTTAAATAATTTCTGGCATTTCTACTAAAGTGAAGAGAAGCTCCGTCATGCTGAAACCATATGTTTGCTCTAATGTTTAATGACGCATCTTCCAAAAGTTCATCAAGAACTGCTTCAGATTGCTCCATTTAATTTATTTGGCCCAATTAAACAATTTCTTACTATACCTGCCCATAGGTTTATCGAAAATTTACTTTGAAGCCTTCCATTTTTTTGAGCTTCTCCGTATAATAAAAACATGTCGGTCATTTTTTCGAATAATAAAACTCATTTTTTTAAGGAAGAATTTAAAAAAAGATGTTTTATAATATTAGTAAACGTTCCAATAGAAGTCATTTGTTTAAAGCCAAATATCTACTCAAAAATTGTTGATTTATGAAAGTTACGACTTATTTTCAAGTTTGCTGGCATTAACACTGGACTAAACTATACTAAATAAACAAAACTCTAAAAGGTACTCGTATTATGCAGGAAAGCATTGAATATGGACGGAATGAATGAAAAAACGAAAAATGCAAATACGCAAATTCTCCCTCAATTAACTGAAATCGGTTCTTTACGATCTATTAATACCAGTTAAACCCTCTTCAAATTTAACTATATTCAAGTTATTGATAATGACAAGAGGTGTAATAATTTATAGGATTATTAGGAATAAATTCAAATATTCCAAATCGACTTGATAAGAACGATTTGTAAACTTCTTTTTAAAGACAAAAATTCGAAAACACTTGATCTTGGCACTATGAAAGTTAGTGACATTTTTGATCAATTGAAAACCGTAGAAAGATGTTTTAAATAATTTTCTAAAAAAGGGTTAATAAAAATAAAAAATAATAAAAATATATTTAGAAATGGAATTATAATAAATGTTCAAACTAATGCATCTTTAGTAATGATAATGACTGATAGCTGACCTTCAGCACAATACATTAGGAAAGTCGGTCAATAAATTAATTTCTAACGTTTTCTAGAATTTCACGAGTTATTACATAATAAGAATAAATTAATTATAACTAAAGCATAACACCCTTTAAAAAAATCTAAAACATGTCAATTTTAATTTTTGAAGTTTCATTATATACCATGGACCATGTTTTTAAATACAAACAAGAGTCATGTGATACCTCTACGTTATAATTATTGGAATATTTTTTTCCACAGGCAGTGGTCGACATTGGTAAACTTTTATCTTCAATTTTCCTCATAAAAAACCGAATGATTCACTTATACCTATAGATATAATTATCTAACGTCCTATCTTGTTTGAACCACCGCAAATAATTTGAAAATAGATTACTCAGTTGTGGTTATGGCAACAGATAACCCTGAAGAAAGACGATATTAAGAGGGTGGTCAAGTGCAAGTTTTTGCAAAACCTATCCGGAATCACCCTGTTAGCGCATGATAAAATTAAGTTGAGTATGCAGCGGCGTCCCAATGAAACAATTTGATTAAAATTAATTTCTAGTATTTTTACATTTTACTCTCTCTGTACAAAACAATAGTAACAGTATTAATAAAATTTGAAAAATTAAAAACTAATTAAGAGTACAAATATGACATCGAGCAATTCAGTAAAAGCAGTTGTTTTTATATAGAAAACGCTCCTTAACTTTTCATCAAGTTTTTTCCGAAAAGACTTTATTTACATGTACATACGATAATATTATAGTTTGATTTTATTTTATTTTTTTTTTACGAAAATTTCTATTATTGCAGTAATAGAGTCTTTAATTTTAAAAATTACTATTTTTGAAGGTTACTTGTATTAATATTTTTTTTTAAAACTGTTTTATCGCCATTTTGTTAAAAATTAATTGAAAATCAGCTTACGCATATAAAAACCACGTTGGTACAGGTTTTTATTTGCATTTGCATAAACTCAATTGTCTGAGATAATAAATCAATTAAAGGATTAAACTAATGAAACAAAGTTAATTATAAAACTATTTCATGTGTATGAGGGAAGAACCCAAAATTATGAAAAAACAATTATACGACGACGCGCCCCCGTTTCAAAAAGTGAGAAACAAATTGTGTGGAAAGTGTATGATGGACTAAAAAAAACACTTAACACGGCGGAATCAATAGATTCTTGTTCGTTTTTAACATGTATATCAAAATCAACAATTGAGCGTATTGTGCACAAAATGAAAGCGAATAAAACTTTAGAAACTCCAAAAACACACCCCCGCTGCCGGAAATCAATAAGATTAGATGAATACCAGAAAAACATTATTCGGAGAACTGTATATTCTGTTTTTTTTTTATAGGGTTCCGACGAGGCTGCCTCTAGAGGCACTACAGCCCAAAAGCGCCCTCGCTCTGAAGGCAGCACGCCAAAGTCAGTACAGAAGAGAGCGAAGAAGGATACTATATCTTTCAAAGACGCCCTATTCTGTTCTATCAAGATTGCGATTGTGCATGCCGGGCACCCTGTCCAGGACGCAATCTTCGACGCCCAAGATGAAATCCCCGCAGAGGGAACACAGGTGAGGTTTCCAAAATGCAGCCATAAACCAGGCTACCTGGTGGTCACTTGCGCGGACCGCACCAGTACAGACTGGCTGAAGGGAACAATCCCAGCACTCCGACCCTGGGAAGGGGCAACCCTGAGGGCACTGGAGGGAGAAGATATCCCCAAGCCAAACATGTGCACAAAATTGGTCCCTGACGAAAAGACGTCCAAACCGGAGGCTGGCAAAATATTGCACAGGTTGAAAGTCAGCAATCACGGACTGAACACACCACTATGGAAAGTGTGGGGCAAAACAGCCACAGACAAAGGACAAGTGTGGAGTTTCTCAGTTGACCAGGAGTCATTAGAGGAATTGAAAAAAGTTAACATGTCCCTTACTAGAAGACTTTCATTGTCTAGGGTACGCTGATGATGTAGCAATTGTCGTGCTAACATAAACTTGGAGCGAACTCAGAGAGCGCGCAACATTGTTAACAAGTGGTGCAATGAGGAGGAAATCACGGTAAACCCTCAAAACACCAAAATCGTCAACTTCACACGGAGAAGAGCACTAACAGGAATGAAACCCCCAATGCTAAATGAAACAGAAATAATGTTCAAATGTTGGGGATGCCAATAGACGGCATGTTCCCAAAATACAGCTTCGAAAAGAATTTTGAGGTAATCATTCCAGTTAAAGACACCTGGGAAGAAGGACCTCTCGTAAAGGCAGAAATAGCCTGGTATACAGACTGCACCAGCACCCACCATGAAGGGGGAGCGGGTATATATGGCAATAAGCCGAAGACAAGAATCTCACTGAGCTTAGGCAGATATGCAACCGTGTTTCAAGCAGATATTGGGTAGTCAAAATAAAGTGACATTAGCTTGGGTACCAGGGCATAAGGGACATGAGGGCAACGAAGAAGCGGACAGGCTGGCCCGGGAGGGAGCCGCCAGGGCTATGACCGGGCCAGACCCTTTCTGAGGCATTGCTAAATCGACCATAAGGGCACACCTAAAACAATGTGTGCAAAACAAGTCACAAGAATGGTGGGCAAATTCACCAGGACAAAGACAGGCGAAAGAGTTCATTAAAGGACCTTCGCTGAAAACAACAAGGGATCTGCTAAAGCGCGACAGGAGGACGTTTAGAATAATGACCGATCTCCTGACGGGGCACTGCAAACTAAAAAAACACATGCACACAATAGGGCTAGCAGAAGAAGCTATATGCAGGTTCTGCCAGGAGGAAGAAGAAACGGCTGTACACATACTGTGTTACTGCGAAGGCCTTGCAAGGCTAAGGTTTCTGACACTAGGCGAAGAAAAGCCCTTGGCAGGCAGCTACACAGAGGAATCTCTGTCTAGATTATGGAGTCTAATCAAAAAGACCCACCTGGATAAGATACTCTGACTTAAGAGGATAGCCATAATAGATCTACCTAGGTCGACGTGGAAGAGGCTTTTTAACCCAGTATCCCAGTACATAATCTAATCTAATCTAGTCTAGTATTGTTGGTTTGCTGTATTTTCCTGCTTCTGGCATACCGGGGCAAACTTTTAAAACTACGATTAGTGACCTGTATAATTTAACGTTGGTAAAATACTAATTTGGTCATTACCTCGTAAAATTCTTCAATATTCAATATTTCTTCCGAGTATAGTTTATTTTTACTCAAAAATGGTTCCATATTCCATTTTTACTACGAAAATCGATGCATGTCATCAACGACGAACCGTTGCTTTACAATTAGTACCACATGATAAACATTTGACTTTATAATAAACTAATAAACTTTACTTGAAATATAGTTTTTTCGCCATCAGGAAAAATTAATAAAACCTAATTATATATGCAAACTACAGCACAGACGACTCAAAAATTTCAATTTATTTCAATAGTTTTTACCATAAAAGTTTAATCACATTTATTTTAGTTTTACCACTTGTTATACCCGTCAATAACAATTACCGGGCTTGTGGGATATTTAAGGGATTACTAAAATATGTTAAATAATTATAATTATTAATTAATTAAAATAGAAAAGAAAATTTATTTATTAGTAGAAGTTCTACCGTTCCTTTTATAAATTGGTAGAGTTTCCACATTTTCTGTTCTTGTTTGAGAACATGGTAGATGCATTTTCCTCATTTTTTTTTCTAAGATATTTACTACTCCAACAAGTAATTTCGTCATTATCAATAAGCATAAATTTTCTATCTTTTTTCATTCTTTAAGGGTTTTCCAAAGTTTTGTTTGTTCTTTATCGGGGAAAATAGGGATCTTCTTTTATGGAATTTAAAATTTTTTTAACATAAAATTCATCATTTACCTTGTTTTTATCACCCTTTTGATTTATTCTGGAAGTTCTTTTTTTTGTTTACCTCCTATTGTTTTCGTGGATTCACAATTTCTCATTTTTATTCTCTAAGCAGCAGTCTATATTCAGTTGACTTTCCCACACCTGTCATATTTGATCCCGTTTGGACCGCATTTTCCACAGTTCCCTATGAATTTTCTCTTCTTACGTAGTCATACACATTTTTATAATAATTTTCTCGTTTACCGACCTATTTTCCATTGTCACTCTCTTTACTAATATTTTTTAACCCAATTCCTTTATCACAGCAAGTACAATATACCAAATACTAACCCACTTTCGACGATACTTAGAAATATTGCTGTGTTAACGTTAATAATTCCAAGAATTAGTTGTTTGGGAATTGTGCATTAACTACTTAAGTACCTGGGGTATAAAAAGGATTACAATATAAATGCTGTAAATGGATGGTAATAAATAGAAATTCAATTAAACTCAGAGGCATTGTTAATTTAAATATTCAAAAGAAAACTGTCTATGATAGCAAGAAGCTATTAAATACTTCTTAGAACATAATTCGTAAATTTCAAAATATTTTTATATTCTATTATTAAATAGGTAAAATATAATATAATAAATAGGTACATTTATGTGCGCGCCAATGATTTACGGCTCAAATGCCATTTTACTACTCTCTCCTGATGGCGAAAATACTATAACTACTTTTTAAGAACAAATAATGGGTTTTCCATTAAGAGCGCAATTTTTTATTTGTTAATAAAACACAGTATGTCACTTGTAGTGATTCAAATTTTTATTAAAATAAAAGTTTAAGGTATGGCAATTATAGCTTGAAAAGAATATCTGACAAATGACCACCTCTAGCTGCTCTACAATATGTTATTCTTTTGTCAAAATTGTTGATAACATTTTCACACAATTGATCAACGTAGCCCCAAAGAAAATAGTACAATGGTGTTAAATCACACGATCTTGCTGGTCAATTAACATCACCATTTTTTGAGATGACACGCTGAGGAAAAATTTGATGCAATAAATTGATCGTTTCACCAGCTGTACGACATGTTGCACCATCTTGTTGGAACCATTTGTCTCTGATATCAATATTTTTGAAGCTCTAGCAATAAAAAATTGTTTATCATGTTTCGATATCATGCTCCATTTACAGTTACAGCAGCACCATCTTGATTTTGAAAGAAGTGTGGTCCAATTATAACACCAGTGACTCTTTGTGGGTGCATTTGAAGTTCATGAATCTGTCTTGGATTTTCCTCACCCCAAATACTGCAATTTTGCTTGTTTACATAACCACTCAAATGAAAATGTGCTTCGTCACTAAAGATGATTTTTTTTGAAAATTCATTATCTTTTTCTTCGATTAAATTGACGACGCTTTAAATAGTCTGTTGGCTTCAATTCTTGTGTTAGCTGAACTTTATAAGCCTTTAACGATAAATCCTTGTGTAAAATTCTCCATAATGTGGTTTGTGGAATGTTTAATTGTTGTGAACGTCGTGTAATCGACATTCTTGGATCATCTTCAACATTCTCACGAACTGCATCAATATTCTCTTGTGAACGATTTGGACGATGACGAATTGGTGTTTTAACATCCAAAACTGAACCACGTTGTTCAAACTTTTACACTATTCTCAATATTGTTAATTCATTTGGACGATTATGTCGAGTATAAAAATCACGTAATTTACAAAACACAATTTTATTTGAACGTCCATTTTCATAATAAAGCTGAATTATTTGGACACGTTGTTCTACGCTGTAACTTTCCATTTTATAAATTGCCAACTATAGTAAATTTTAAATGTCAATGTCACTTAGAAATTCGAATGACAGATACAAGAAATATAACAAAAAATTGCGACCCTAATGGAAAACCCTTTATAAACTTTTAAACTAAAATAATAAAACATAATCTTACATTTATTATTTTGCTATTTTGTCGATTTTTCTACTTTTGTGTCGATTAGATAACGTTTTACGATTCTATAATCAATTTGGTTATTGATATTTCGGGCATATTAGTATTTTGTGGATATTAGCTTAATTTAACTTAACCATTATTATCGACACGTCTAGCATCTTACTTGACCCTTGAGAATAATAAACAAGTACTTTTTTTATAAAAGTGGTAGGTGGTTTTTTTTATAATTAAGATTTCGCTTTCTGTAAGCTTTATAAACATATTTAAATGTTTTTACGAAAACAAAATGAAATACTTTCCTCATAAATTCTTATTATTAACCTGTGTTTTTTATGTAGAAAATTAATGATTAATTGAATATAAGAAATATTACGTCTTAAATTATAAAACGTGTCCTTGAATATAACGATTTTTATTTTATGTACTTTTCACAGGCAGATCTGGCAATAGCGCTATTCTTTATCTTGGGATTGACGAAACTCTAATAAAAATTAAGGGTTCCAATTTATATAGTTAGTTAATTACATATTTATTATGTTTTGTGTCAGTTATTTAATATTGCCAGCAACTGCTTGTCACCTATTTTACCGCTCAAATATTTCGAAAATAAATGTCAAAAATGTGTGAGGTTGATTGTACACATTTGATCAGTCTATTGGGCATCGGTAGTTCAGGAAAAGTTCTTAAGAAACCAAAACAAAACAACTTTTTATATAGATTTATTTAGATATTGAATATCTGAAAACACTTAAGTATGTTCTATTTAGTCAAAAATGTCGCTTCTCGATTGTTTGTAAAGCTTACATAAACTCCTGAACAAAATTAAACTAAATTATTAAACCTAAATATTTACAATATTAAACATAAATTAAGTAACATTGTAATAATAATGAAATTTTACAAATTAGCCGAACATTACCTTAATATGGATCTTAATTTGCCTTACTATTTCTTTAAACATTTGTTTTTGTTGGAAATGCATAAATAAGACAGCATCACACGAAATTGAAAAAAGGGAAAAAAATCAGTAAAACACAATAAATGCAGTACATTAATACCGGGTACTCTTTTACTTCTTATCACTGCATTCATGCGTGGTAGATGATATAAAATCTTCAGCAAAAACTGCGGAATATTCTCCCATTCTACTTCGAGTCTTTTGTTTCTGAGGTTGTCCCGTAGATGTTCTTTGAAACTCAAGTCTGGACTATTAGGTGGCCACCCTAATAAAGGGATATCAATAGCCTTTAGATAGTCAATAACCTATTTAGCCACATGGGGACGAGCATTATCCTGCATGAATAAAAAACTAGGTCCAACAAATCAAGCAAAAACATACATGTTCGATAATAATATTTTCCAAGTAATTTACTTCGTACGAGCATCGTATCAAATTTCTCCCCACCAAAAGGTACTTCGGGAGAAATATTGCGAGGCTTGTAAACCTGTCTCATGGCCTTCGATGGTCAGACACTCTCACCTCCATCTAGACCTATAAGGATAACTCTAGTTTCATCAGAGAACAGACCTGTTTCACAATCATTGAATATGCAATTCTGGTGTAGTATGACAAATATCTATCTCTAAACTTTGGTAAGAAAGACTTTTTGGGCGGTTTTTCTGCTGCTCAACTCTGCTTCATGTAAATGTCTTTTAATTTAAGATGGTCTAGCAACATTTCCAGCATCTGCTATTTAATTTTTTAGCAAATTTATTTGATTTCACAAGTTTTAGTCTATCTTTTCAAATAAGAGGCAGGGGAGAGTGGGTACCTTATTATGGAAAAACGCCTGTAACTTGTTAATTTACGTTCATTGCGACTTGTTCTTATTAAATTCGATATAAAATTTACTTAACAGTTAAATCTATACGATCATTCTTACAAACCGAGAAGCATTTGACATAAGGCACGTATTTTGAATGCATGAGAAATGCAATTGTTGCGGTTACGGTGTATGCATTTCAATATCCCCAAAGACGTCATCCCGGTAGCAGAATTTTTCGTCGACTCATACACCGTTTAAGAACGACGGGAAACGTAAATATTCCTGTTTATCGAAGACGCAGCAGAGGTCGCCCAAAGGAAAACACAATAAATGTTTTGGCATATGTGCAATTTGGCCCTCATTGGATGTAAAGTTAAAAGTTAGTTCCTAATTATCTGCAAATTATATATCTTAAACAAAATATACCTACACAATAATATTTGTTGGCATGGTTATATTGTAACATATCAATTTATTTATTTTATAACTGTGTAAAGATATTAGGATGTTATATTCCTTTTAGGTTTCATCCTTATCATATAGTACTTCATCTAAGCTTAAATGATCGTGATTACGATAGAAGGTTGGATTATTGAAACTGGTTGCCTAATATGATATCTGATGAACCTCAATTGCTGTCACGTATTTTGTGGTCAGATGAAGCTTCATTTAGAAGTGATGGTACGGTAAACCGTCACAATATGAACTATTGGTCACAGAATAATCCACGTTGAATGGAAAAGGTTCAACATCAGGGTGGATGGTTCAATTTTTTATATTTTATACTGCTGTTTATTTTTATTGTTGTTTTAATTCACTATATATATTAAGATTTGGCAATTACGAATTCCTTTTCGGGTATCTTCTAGAATGATGTGAATATTTTTGAATTTTAGTATGTCACTTTATTTGTTCCTTAAATACACAAATAACTAACCTCCCATTTAGCCGAGCTTTTCATTTCTACTGTTTACAAGATATCAGTACTATTTCTATTAAAGAAGCCACCCTATATATATATATATATATTTTTTTTTTTTTTTTTCATTTATTTACTTTTTTTTTATATACTACTACTATCTAAAAACAAAATATATTTGTCATAATTTTATGTAAAAAAGATAACTGTACAAATCTCATTATAACTACTATATATTTAGAACTAATGAGTTTTGTATAGAGGGTGTGTAATTTTATTCCAGGCATAGCCATATTAAGAATTCAGATTTTATAATGACCAACGTGCAATTGGTCAACATTGCAACATCTCAACCTTGAAATCCGATCCTAGACTTGAACTTCTGTTCAGATGTGAGTCTGCGTGTGTTTAGATGGTAGTTGAAAGTCTAATTTGCTCTGGACGATGATCTAGGTACAAAGAAGATTTTACAGCAAAAACTCACAGACGCACAAATTACGTAAAGGTTTATACAGTACGATTCAAATGTATGGAATTCATTAAGTATTTCAAAAATACCACTTTTGAGAAAAATAAATTTCAATTTTTGAAGAATCATCACATGATATACACGTAAATAACTTTACGCCATCAGTGTTAGCGTAATGATGTAAGAGACTATTTTTTTAATTGCAACCATGTATTATGTGATAGCTAATCTAAAAAGTGTCCTAATCATTTATTCGAAAGTATAATTGTTATATATACTTTATTATTTTCTAACATTTTCAAGAACTTCAGGATTTATTTGTACAATCTCTATTTTGACGCGCTCTTTTACCTCTTCTACTTCTGGATCATTTGGTCTACTTTAATAAAGTCTGCACTTCAAGTACTCCCATAAAGAAAAGTGTATAATAATAAATAAGAAAATTTTATTTAAGTAGATTCGTACATTAAAGGCGTAATGTAAGCCGCCTCATCTTATTGGAAACACAAATCATTTCTATTTGGAAACAGCTGATTCAGTTGTGGTAACAGGTAACTCTGAATAAATTGTAAACATTGAGGACCAGTTAAGTTTTCCTTAAAAAAATATAGCGCTATATAATCATGTTGTTTATAATTGACACCCAAACAGGTTCACCTTTTGTGGATATTGTGTGCTATAATGTTCCATCCACTAATGATTTTTACTTATTCAGTAACGATATTCCTGCCGGTTAAGTGACAATTGAGCATAAAAAAGCCTAATGGAAGTATATAAGGAAAGGAAGGAACAATGTTTATAGTCAAACAATTTATTGTCACCACTATGTACATCGTGAAATTATGGTAGACCGATATACGGAGAAATCTTTTTTTATAGATCACGAAATATTTATTTTAATCAAGAATCTTTTTAAATTTGTGTAATGTCCTGAGCCTATGAATAACCCCGAACTAGAATTTAAAACATTAAAGAAAAGAATTTAATCGCATCACCATTATAGCTTTTGACAATATTAGCAACTATTACACCACAGAGACAAACGATTTTTTTTACAGCTACATAACAAATTAATCGGCTAATGCTAAAAGTCCACTTTCATGACCTTAGAACCCCTTCTTACACAGAATGCTATTGGACTCTCCACATAAAGGGAATGGGACAAAAAGGACAACGTGCCCAGCTCCAAAAAATATTAAAAAATCCAAACATGGCTGGCGAAATCCTAGATTTTAAGTTTAGTGATATCAACCTTTCAAGAAGTGTCTTATCTCCATTGAAACCCGAGAAAGGCACATTAAGTTAGAAGATAAAATTTAGTTTGAGATCAACAATTTCCGTCATTTCAATTACAACTCAGCCACGCCTAGACTAGTCACAGCTCATCCATACATCAATAGTTTCGTAAAATACACATTCAAGATGCGAAAAACGACTTCACTAGCTCTTACAACTGAAAAAGTTTATCCCTCAGGAAAACTCCTATTCCAATAAGCGAAAATATAACGATGTAAAGAAATATGCACCATATATATCCCGCAAGAACATCAATATTTTTTCCAAGAGCTTGTAATCTGGCCAACCAAACTATGTTGCTATACAGGGTGTTATTGAAATACACGTACATATTAAAATGGGGAATAGTATGTAATGACCAAAAACGATTGGCACCAATTTTAACTTCAAATTCTAAAATTTAAATATTGGGGAAGAGTCCCCTTTTCCGACCTACTAGTTTCCATATTTAAAAAAGTAAAATAAATCGAAATTGAACTTACCCATAGAAATTGCACTGTTGCCGTAGCAAAACCAATTAATTCAAAATAAAGTTTATTACAGTAATTGTTCAAAATGCCGTCCATTATTATTTACACACACTTGCAATCGTCTTTCCAAAGAACTTTGAACATTAGAAATTAGTCTTGGATTTTGTCGTAGTTCCTCGGCTACCGCATTAACTTTATTGGTTAATTGTTCAACACTATTAATAGGTTCATTATAAACCAGTTGTTTCATGTGACCCCACAAAAAGAAATCGCATGGATTTAAATCCGGAGATCTCGGAGGCCACTTAGTAGGTCCATTTCTGCCTATCCACTTTTGAGGAAATCTAATGTTCAAAAACTGCCGTACGTTTAAATCAAAGTGAGGAGGAGCGCCATCTAGTAGGTACCACATCCGTTGCCTTAATTGTAACGGTATCTCTTCTAGGAGTACTGGCAAAATATCTTCTAAAAAGTGGAGATATCCTGGCCCATTTAATCTGTTCGGGAGAACATAAGGCCCGATTAAATACTGATCTATTATGCCAGCCCAAACATTTATTGAAAATTTTCTTTGATGCCCAGTTTCCCTAATGGCGTGAGGATTTTCATCACTCCAAATATGCGTATTGTGCATATTGAACACGCCATCACGAGTGAATGAAGCCTCGTCAGTATACAATAATATTTTTAGAAAATCAGGAATATCAACACATTTTTGAATCATCCATTCACAAAACTCCACTCTCTTTTCTTCATCACCTGGATATAAGGCCTGGACTTTTTGGATGTGATAAGGATGTAAACCTTGTTCTTTAAGTGTCCGCCACACAACAAATGAGGACACTCCAATTTCAAGACCTAGTCTTCTACAACTTAATTGAGGCCGGTTTTCAACAGCTTCCAATATTTCTTCTTCGGCCGCCAATGTTCTTTGTGTTCTTGTTCTCCCTCGATCTGCATTGACACTCTCAAATTTTCCATGGTCTCTTAGATGCTGAACAGTTGAAATAAACGTACGACAGTCCGGAATTCTCCGATTTGGAAACCGTTCGCGATACAGGATTTGTGCTTGCCGAGAATTTTCTCCAGCTGCCCCATAAACCAGCACTATATCGGTTAGTTCAATATTCGTAAATAGTGGCATCGTAAAAAAATATTTAAAAGTAATCGTAACAACACTTTTTACCAACTTGGAAATGACGCGCTCGTGTTAGCCAGATTCGTAAATCAACTAAAATTTTAATAATCTATAGTTTCAAAAATGTATAGTTTAAAAACAATCATTTATCAAATATTCTAGTTTTTTGATAACGAGGGTAGTAAAAACCAGTCTTCGGAAATAGAAATTAATTCGAAAATCTTGGCAACATGGTTATTTCTTACAAGACTAGTTTTCTTATCATCTGACAAAAACTTGCATATTAATTACTGTTGATGTTTAAAATAGGTAAATAAACCTAATTTATATAGGTCATCCTCAACATATCAGTGAAGTACGTTTGTTTTAGAATTAATTTTCAAAAATTAATAACTCCCTTAATAAGGGGTATTTTTAAAAAATAATATTTTTCTACATTCAGTGGGGATCTGCGCAATACCCAGTTTTAATATGTACGTGTATTTCAATAACACCCGGTATAATTAAATAAAATGTTTTCAATGGTATTAATCATTATTCCTTACCAGGTACCTTCTCTTCATGCGATAAGGGACCTGAGTCCAGTGGATTTTTCTACTTTTTTTAAGAAAAGGGATTCATTTAGAACCAAACCAATTTGGTTTTAGATAGTCCTTATGTATAGTCACACAACAGAAAAAATATCAGGGCAGCAGATCATTTTTTCACGAAGTAATAAAGTTTTTAACGTTTTTTTTAAATTCATGTCAGATAGACTTACTTTTTGCATGAACCGATTCAAATAGTCTACAGCGGTATTTTCTTTACTTCATGTTAAATCTTGAAACTATTATCTTCGAAGTAATTGCTGTATTTAGAATCTTAGAACTAGCTACGTCCATAGTATCTTCAAATCCTACATTTGAGACTTCGTTTCACTTACTTTGTCTGTGATGACCATCCTTTGTATTTTTTTGCTGAAATGTTTTTTCTTCTTTCTCTTTTTGTTGTGAATTACTCTTTAAATGTAAAGAGCTCAATATTTTTTCATCTATAGTTTGTAACAGATTTTAACGAATTTGTCCGTTTTTGTACCCAAAAAAGTTAAAAAAATATAACTAGGTATTTTAACTACGTTAGGGACAAGAACTGTTGGTTTGACATAACTGCTAGGCTCTTCAACTACTGAAAAACCAAATTAAAATACTTTACTTCGACTCAATATAATAATAAATAATATAAACTAATAATACATTATTTTTCTACATGCAAGCCCACAGGAACTTCTGGAGAAATGTTTTTTATTTATTGGCATTTATTTGTATTATTCGATTTATTTATCTGATTTGACATATTTACTTTATTGTAACAATTAATAAATTGTCGTACGCCGATGGAGTGGAGGCTGGATGAGCGCCCTCGTTCCTCCTTCCCTGAAGTAGGCAGTTTGAGTGACTTAAGTTGGGCGGTCATTATTGTAAACTTTTTTCGCTTTCATTTGCCAAGTTATTTAAATAAATCATATATATGTAGTGTTTTTTTTCTTCTCTTTATCATGTCACCGTTTAAATATTGCTGCAAAGGGTACTAATAAATTTCTGTAAAATGAACAACATGAAGTATGAACAATAACGACCAAGTTTGTATTCCTATTTGATAAGTAATTTTTTTTTCTAACTAACGAAAAATCCAGTACTATCTTTATTTTGTGTTGGTAAGTTTATTTCTTGTGTACTAAGTTTTAATTATAATACTTAAAAGTCATAGTTTCCTAATAATCCATATCTCAATACATAAACTGTTTTTGATGGCTTCTCTCGCCATATTAATTCTCTACAAGGAAATATTTTCAATAGAGTTTCAAGAAATAAACTACTCTTTAATGTCATCATTTTACTTAAAACTGCGTGTGTGCTGCTCTAGAATTGCTACTGTAATTGAATTAAACACACCGCTAACATATATTATTTTTATTGTAGATAATATTCTCGAATATCACTTAAAGCATACATTGGAATGAAATTGCTTGTATAAACATAAAATATAATAATTACTAATTCAACTTATATACTTAAAACGATCAACTAATTTTTCAAGATGGATTCGTAAGATTGAAAAACGTATGGCGCAACTTCTACAGACCTAGACTTCAAACTCAATGTTGCAATTGGAACCCCAGGCTGCAATTTCAGTTCCAGAAGGACCCATATGTTATTCACCAATTTTAAGGATTGATATAGCATATCCTGACCTTCCACATTACGTTTAGCAATGGTGAAAATGTTGTTCTGAGTCATTTTGTTCGAAACTGCGTCAGTGTTGCCCTTTACATCATTTAAAGTATATTGGACCTAACAAAAGGAAACAAACTTAATAAAAAATATATAATCTAAGGTTAAAATCAGACGTTTACAAAATGGTAAAAAAAATATTCTTACAATTTGTTTAAACTAAGATTTTAACAGCAGGATTTTCTGTTTTGGGTTTAAGTTATTTGATTATTATTAAGTATACAGGGAAATATTTAACACCGACCTCATTAGCTGAAGGAATATCTCTCCAAGTGGTAAGAAATACCCTCTTGTCTAACGTTCCATCTTCACTGAAGAGTATCTGTATTGGAATTTGACAGGCGTAATAAAATATGTCAACATTGTTCTTGATTGCAACCTGAAGGTTGGTGAGAGGATCCATGCGTTGCACTAGCCCTGTGGTGTTCAATGGCATTGAATAATCCAGACTTTGACCTGGCTGAAGAGGTGGGATATTTATAGGAGCTGCTGGTGTAATACCGAAGCTATTTTTGTTGAATTGAATAGCAAAACCGGTCATAGCCTACAAATTGTAAAATATAAAAATAATTTATATTAAACATATTTTCTAGAATTTGATTTAAGAGAAATATGTAATATACCAATCCTATATACACATTATAAACATTAGTAGATCAAAGTTGTGATTCATTCATATTCAAGCAGTCCATTCAATATATTGTGTAATGTAAAAAGTATTTAAAATTATGACAGTTGATTAACAGTTAAAAGTTGTGGAAACCAAAATAAAACCTGCTTTTTTTTTAAATCTACTCCATTTGGTTGCACAAAATTTATGTAACTTCTAACTGAACAGGAAATTAAAGGAGTCAACCCCTATTTAAAAAAAAATATTCCTAAATGCTTTCGTAACAAAATTGAATTCTCTAAATAATCTCTTAAAAATGGTTAATAACTTTTTGTAAGATATCACTGAAAAATTGTAACCTTTAATTACCTCTAGCTAGAGAGACATACTTATGCTTGTTAGGACATGTTTATTAAGCAAACTGACATTATTTTTTACAGACTAATTTAAAAAATTGGTAAAGTCTACAATACAATACTAAATAATAATGGATGCAAATAATTGATCCTTTTTATCAGTTTTCTATATTTTTTGAACTGTTGGTAGATTTGGGGAAGAAAAATTATGTAATATAATTACATAACATTAAATCAAGTTACAATTTACCTGCATAGCTTTATTTGTTAAGGTGAAATCCATTGACATCTGCCCAGACCGTCGAGAGAAAGTACCCTGAATTTCTAACCCTTTTCCTTTCTCAGCAGGCAACCAGAGAATTTTAGGTGGTGAGTACATTGTAGACGCTGAAGTTATTCCAAATATATCACCCAAAAGTCCTGTGGTAGTTGGTGCTGATGTTCCAATATTTAGATCATTTCCTCCGAGCTGAAATGAAGAAAACCTGTATTTTTCTCAACCAATTAAGTTACTTTTCTAGAATATAAAGAGATTAATCTAGAATGATTTACCAAAACATCTAATCCTCCTCCAAGTAAATCAACGTTACTGGTTGGTGCAGTTACTGGGGCTGCCATAGGTGGCGTTGGTGCACTCAGATCCATTGAAAGCAAGTCCCCAATAAGACTTTCTTGATTGGGAATAACTGTTGTCTCTGGAGCGCCAGCCACGTCATCTCCAGAACCTTGTCTTGCTGGTAGTGATTTTCGAATTCCTACACAAGCAAAATGTATTCTTTTCACGTTATAAAACAGTACCTACCTTAAATATATATCTTACCTGCACTTCTGCCCTCAACAAAGGCTGTAGGGGGTTTGTGATATACACTAGCAAGTGAAGATATGTGGCAAATCAGTTCATCAAGAAGAGTTGGTTCTAACAAATCAGTTTCTTCTGAAATTAGTGGTTTGTCTGCAAGTACTACCTCCTTTGCAGCAGCAGGATCAGTACTTAACAATCTACGAAAGCAAAATTTATTATTAATCTGATTTTTTTTCTGTAAATTAATGTCTTAATAAATATAATTTTTATTACCTCCAATATATAAAACCTCTATCTCTTAAATCTGGATTATCAGAGTCCTGGGTAGCCAAACTTAGTACATGTTGAACTAAGCCTTGAGTGTGTTGTGGTCTTTTCAGGAATAATTTGACAACAGCAGTAAGCAATTGTAGCTGTACTTGGGCGTTTTCATCTACAAAACCTGCAAAAAATAAGATTAATTAGACATTACACAATGTTTTATAAAAGATTGTGGTACCTTCTAAGAAACTATCTAAAAGTTCATCAGCATTATCAATTCTTTCAGCGTATTCCCCTATTATCCACACCATACTGGCCCTGGCTTCAGGCTCGTCCAAAGTATCCAAATTTTCACATAAAGTACTAATAATGCTCTCATATTTGTTTGGATATTTTCTAAAATAAACAATTTGGCAATTTTAATTAGATAGGTTAACATAGAAATGTCAACACTTCTTTTTTAGTTATGAACACATACTCTTTAACCGATAAAGCTCCTTTAATTGACTAAAACCTTTTTTATCCCGAAATGCCCTTAAAACGTTTTCCTACCGTATTTTGAAACACTAATTCTCAAAAAGGAACAGTTTTGTACAATATTAGAATACTTTAATCAATATTAAGAAAGGGGCTGGTATCCTCGGCTAAAAATGCATAATGCAAAAAGAAGAATTGAATTGACATATCTGTTGACCTTCGACTTTGACATGTCCCATATAATAATCTCATTAAAGAGGTGTATTGTTAAATAAAACGGATTTATATTAAAAAGCTAATTTTTCAGCATCCTTACATACATCAAAATTGTACTTTGAAGCAACAAATATAAAAAAATAAAATTAGTTGATAAAAATGCTGGAGGAAACATTGTTACAACAACGTTTAGCACAATTTAAGCCAGATCCTTTAGTTGACCCAAATTACAAGAATACTAAAGATCGTATTGAATCATACACAATTAAAGAAGATGATGATAATATTGATTTAGCTAAAACAAATTTTCTGAATTTTTTGGACAATGAAGAAATTAAAAAATCTGCAGAGAACATTATAAGAAAGTATGGAGTTGGAACTTGTGGACCAAGAGCGTTTTACGGTAAGATTGCCAAATTATATGTCAATATAATATAAATCGTAACATTTATTATAATAGGGAGTATATATTTGATTGGAGTTTGTTCTTTGTTTAAATGGTTCCTAAATTGAATCAAGGATTTTTGCATAACAACTG
Organism: Hermaeophaga mercurialis; assembly: GCA_951812935.1. Classification (NCBI taxonomy): domain Eukaryota; kingdom Metazoa; phylum Arthropoda; class Insecta; order Coleoptera; family Chrysomelidae; genus Hermaeophaga; species Hermaeophaga mercurialis. The sequence continues at coordinate 6,597,254 of OX638358.1, read as the reverse complement.
GTAATACATAGTTAATACTTCAAATACAACCAAATGACATAATGTTTTAATAATCGGCAGCTATAATATCATGATTTATTTAATAATAGTGTTTTTAAAAACCAACCTACAATAATATACTTGTAAAGTTTTGATGCATATAAATTATATAATAATAGGAGCAGATTATATACAATTATGGGCATTTAGGAATCTATAATTTAATTATTTTATATCATATATTTTGTAAAGTTTCCAAGTAACTATTTCAAAAGAGTTACTTCCTGAATAAATTTAAGTAAATATATGGAACACTCTTGGTAGAAAAAAAAAATCGATTAAAATTGCAACAAACGGCTATGTTCATCACTTTGAAATTATTCTCTATTTTTATAATATGATTGTACAGTTTCATACCGCCAGCTCTAGTAACCATTAAATACCTAGTAATAGTTTGGTCTTTGTTTTTCATTTTGTATGTATAGGAAATTTGTTGCTGATTCATGAAGAGATATGGTAACCAACATCTCACAGACGATTTTATCTCATCCTCTATAAAAATTTTGAAACTCAAAAACTTTCTCAAAACAATTGTAAAACCTTCCATATTCAATTTCAATAAATTCATTATTCATTTGATATTTTTGCTTAAGGTGTATTTAGCGGTTCTTAAAAGCTGGTGGTGATACAATGAATGCTTAATTTTCGATTTAGTGTATGTAATATCATAGACAACCATAACTGCTCATAATTATGACCCAACTGAGATCAGCAGCATTATTCTTGATACTTATCAATTTCACAGATGAATTCTGAGTGAAGCTGTTAGACTTTTAGATAAATATTTGTAAACGCTTTTATATATTTGAAAACATTGTTCATGATGTGGTCTATACCTACCAATGTCAAAAAATAAATTGAACCGATGTCAGTTATGTGTGAATCCCAACCAAGATCACTAAAGAAACACCTTTAGAATAATTTAAAGCATTTAAAATTACTAGATTTTAATTTCTAATTATCAAAATGTGGCATGTCTAAGTGTGGTTTTAATAGTTTTACTGTTTGTGATTGATTAAAAAAGAGTCCTGGAAAATGTTTTTAGTATCTCTGATAATCTAACTGCTCATCCCCTGGCCGAAAATAAAAATGTAACTAAATAATTAGACAGGATGAAATAAAACCAAACCTATTTAAATTTTACATGATGATCAACAATTTTTGTCATTTTAATGGCAATATAGTGTTTTTTTTAATATACTTAAGAGACGAGTTAGTTATTAAAAATATTTTTTTAAAAGGTCAATTTAATTATTTTCTATAATGAAGCAAACATTCCTTGTTTAGGTAACGTAACGAAATTTCTAAAAGTTGAAAAGCTGTTCTAAATTGTTTAAAACATAAATTAATTACCAAATAATTTTTAGGTACCACAGACGTCCATCTAGAACATGAACAGAAACTGGCCAAATTTTTAAAAATGGAAGAGGCAATTGTATATTCTTATGGTTTCGTTGCTATTTCTAGCTCCATAGCAGCCTACTGTAAAAAAAGTGATGTCGTTTTTGTAGATAAAGAAACAAATTTTCCTGTCAGACAAGGTTTATTAGCAGCTCGGAGTAAAGTTGTTTACTTTAACCATAATGATCCCAAAAGTTTAATGGAAAAAGTGGAAAATGTTATGAAAAACGAGAAGAAACTTACAAGAAAATTTTTAATTGTGGAGGGAGTTTCTTGGAAGACAGGTATGAACTCATTCTTATTGAATTGTAGATGCCTTTACAATAAATTCATGTAATAGGTAAACTGCTTCCTTTAGAAGAATTTCTAAAAGTGACAGAACGCTTCAAGATGCGTATATTCCTTGATGAAACCTACTCGATTGGAATTTATGGAAATGAGGGTAGAGGTCTTACTGAGCATTTCAATATTGATCCAAGTAGATTGGACATGATAATTGGGACATTAGAAGCTGCGATAGGATCGATAGGGGGCTTTTGTGCAGGTTCCCATATGACAATTGAACATCAAAGATTATCTGGATCTGGATACATGTTTTCCGCTTCTTTACCGACATTTTTAGCTAAAGCCTGTATAGAATCAATCAGACTTTTGGAAGATCGATCAACAAAAATAAGAACGTTTGCTCGAGAATTCCAATTATTTTTAGAAGAAACTTGTGAATTTCAAGTTGAGAGCGATCCCAATTGTGCTTTTAAGGTTTTTACAGTTAAGGAAGAAAATAATCGAAAAAAAAGAGAAGAGATGATACATGGTTTTTGCAAACAACATGGAGTACATCTTCTTAAGGGTGATGCCGGATTGATAGTCAATCTTTCTATTAATCTTTATGAAAATAAACACAATTTGGAGAAAGTATATAAAGTGCTACATTCCGCTGCTATGGCGACATGAAATACATTGAATAATATTTATATAATCTATTTTTATTTGAAATATTTTTTATTCTTTATTCTAATTTCCTTCACACTAAAATTTTAAGTAGAATAATATGTACAAACACAATCGCAAAATTATTATAAAATAAAGAATAATTTACAAATTAGTTTCTGGGTTTCATTAGAAATGAAACAATTTGTACTTCACTGTTTGCCTGATTTTTTTAAATGTCTTAGAAGTCTATTTCAGTTAACCAATTTCTACATTGCTACATATATATATATTTTTTATTTATATCCTTAAAAATGCCAATTTCCATCAAAATATAAGTTTTGCAACGGTTTTTATATGTTTGGCAAGACGACGAGAAAAATGAGTCGAACCTGTTATATTTTATTGGCTTACCTGAAAATGTCTTTGATCACCACAATCGCTTCTTGAACGACATAGTTGACTTTAGTCTGTATAAGATCTAACAATGTTGCAACACATCTCTCTGCCGATGGTTCAACTTTTATGGCACATCTGCCGATTGCCCGCACAGCTTTTCTTACAAAATCAACATCCACTTCGGTAGCGTATTCTTTAAGTTCACTAAGAACTTGAGCAATGTTGACTTGCGATGCCAGACGTATCATTATGTCTAGTTTTTCCAATTTCACGTAAATTGGATCATTGTATTTCACAAAAAACACCTTAAATAAATTTTGCGTTAACAAAAACCATAATAAACGTGGCAAAGAGGGTTATAGATTATTTTTAGAACTCTAAATTTACTGCTGGAGGATGTAATTGGATAGATTCATTAAGAAATCTACCTATAGTTCTTCCAGTGGGTATCTATCCATGCGTCATTAATATTTGATAATATAAAATAATGATAAATAAAATATTTGTCTATTAGGAAGAGAAGTAAAGGTTGGCAAATTAATTTTGTCATTTTACTTAGAGTACTTGTGAAATTCAGATTGATAGTACAATCTAAAGATAAGTATGCTTATAAAGGTTGTAAGTTATTCAACCCATATGGCTAATTCAAAAAGAAAGTTCGTCATAGAGACTTAGGTGAAAAAAATGATGAGTTCATAAACATTTAAATATTATGACTTAGAAGCGAACTATAGCAAGTTAACAAATCTGCTGCAAAAATTAAGTTTTTTAGTGTAGTTATGTTGATCTAATTAACAATATCTTATTTATAATATTTATAGCCTCTTTGGATCAGTAGCCTCATTATTTTTCTTTTTAAAATAGCCGTTGTAACTAAGAATTTCTTGACTTACTTCATATACATCTTAGTTAAGAGGCAGTGGTAAATACTTACTGGAAGCGCTCTTATCCACATATCATTCGATTTCAAATGATATTCTATACATATATTACCAACGGTTGAAACAAAAATATAGTTTTACTAACAGGTTAACTGCCGAAAATATTTTAATATTCGTCTAGGGTGCCGAAACATTTTTTGAATTTTTTATATTTACTTTATTATAGGTCTTAGTAACAAAGAATTTAATGCAGGTGATTTTAGGTAAAATGCTACAAAAAACTTCACATTTAGATGTGATTGGCATTTACTAGCGAAATTTGTTACTGGGTGCTAGAATGTACCGTTAGGAGTATATGAATTTTTATTAGATATATTGGTAAAATATATTTATTTAACTTTAAAAGAAATATATAGGCAAAGTAGATGATAAGGCTGATTCATTTACCCCATATAGGTGGGTTCGGCAATTAACCTGTTAATAACAGAGTGTGTTCAGAAAAAAATACAAACAAAAACTATAAAAAATGCTCAAAAAATCTGTGGTTTACCTTCATTTCATGCTTTAGTATGTCTGGTTTCTTTTGAACAATCAAATTAATATTTCTTAATGCGACATATTGCACCTCGGGTTCAGAACTTAGTAAAGTAACCAAGGGAGGAGCTAATTTTTTACTCAAAGTGTTACAGAATTCAGTATCGCCAGCCAATATTTCCATCATCTTAATCAGAACTTTAACGGCTGATAAAACTACAGCTGCATTTGCATGAGCTAAACGTGGAGTTATACGCTCACAAATACTTTGTGCTTCACGGTCATCACGTGGAGTATAATTAGAAAGAGAATCCAAAATGAAAACTTGGCCCCATTCAGTGCATTCATTCAATGCAGTAAGAAGTTTGTTAATGGTATTGGTACTTAATTCTAAAATAATATTAATCAGTAGACAGTGTATATGTTGAATAGTTTCTTTTTTTCTTACCAACAAGAGGTTGACCTGTAGGACTACTCTCGTTAATTTCAGACAAAGCTGCAACTGCATTTGCTACCACCATGGGGTTAGAATCACTAAGCAGTTCCTTTAGCTGTTCCAAAAATCCTTGGTCTTCAACCAAACCTGTAAATAATCAGTAAAACCAGTTAATCAATATTGTTTATACAAGTAAGAAATTGTTACCTGAGGAAATATCATACAATTTTGCAACACAAACAGCTGCAGTTTTTCTCACATAGGGATCTTCATCTTTCAAACATTTTCTTAAAGGTTCACATAAATATTCAGTAATTTTGTCCACTCTGATGCAGCCCATGGTTCTCACAGCAAGTGCTCTAATAAGAGGATTTGGATCTTCGCAATCCTGTTGAAAGCAGGTAAAATAAAGACACAACTATTTTAACACTGCAAGTCTTACCTTAACAAATGTATTAACTGCCATAATTGCCATGTCAGGTTGAGATTTTGCATAATTCATCAAATATAAATACACCAATTTTTTCAGCTCCAAGTTGTCTGTCTGCATACAATTAACAACATCAGGAAATAATGCAGAAACATCTTTTCCAACAGTCATAGAAGCTATTACCTAAAAATAGATATATTAACAGGTTATACTAGAAATGTATGTGTGTGTGTATATATAAAACCCTAATCATAAAAGCAATAAGAATTATTAACTATTAAAAAGTGTTTACTTACTTTTTTAACAGCTTCCTTTTTCTTCTCCTTCTTGTCATTATTAAGTTCTGATTTTAATTCAAATATTTCTCCTTTTTTAGTTGTTGTGAAGTATTTGGAATCGGTCATTTTAACCTAAAACGATTGTATATATAAGAAAAGATGCAGATCAACATTATCCATATAAAATATATTATACCGTTTATGTGTTTATTTAAATGCAAATAAATATCTGTAATAAGTTCAAATCAATTGATTTTTTCTTTGGTCACAAACGCCTCTTAATTTGACGTTTCCAGTGAAACGCCACCTGAATGTCATTGTCAATTAAGCATATTACACACGAATCTTAATTTTGACTTTGATTGGTCTAAAAGAATATTAAACATTGTAAACGAAGTTTTACATTGATATTAAGCGGAGGATTCATATTTAAAAAAGAGAATCGCGATTTTTTATCTGGGTAGGTTTTCAGGTAAGATATTCCTACAACTAGCCACTCTAGTGTGAAGATAGGTAGGTAAAGGAAAGAATCGATTATTTGCCACGTCGCAATGATCAATGAAATAAGAAGAATGACAGATTAAGAAATCTTACAGTTGCAGTTTGTCTTTATAACTATAAATGTTTTCTATATTTGTATTTGATAATTATTTATTGACATAGTAAAAAGCAAATTCTTATTTTTTTATGATATTAAAATAAAAATTATATTTAATTAATTACTTTTAAATTTTAAGTAAATTAAAATGTGCGATTTAAACAGTGACCCTGTATATGATTTTGTTCTTAAGTTGACCAAAGAAGCAGGAAAGGTATTTATTATTGAAATAATTGTATTATAATTGTTTACTTATTAGTTATTATTGGTAAAGACTACATGGTCTAATCATTAATTTATACATACTAATCTCTAAAGATAAATTTAAATTTAATCTTTATACTTTTCTTCTAACTTAACGATTAATAATTCATTTACATTAGCATTATATAATAACGTATTTAAATTATTAACTTATTTATTCATTAATGAAGTTTTTAATGGTGTTTCTAGTTAATCAATGATAATATAAAAATCAGAAACAAGAAACGAGAAATTAAATCCTCTAATATTGATTTGGTAACAGAAACAGACCAAGCTGTTGAAAAATTTCTTATTGATGGCATATCTAAAGAGTTTGAAGACCACAAATTCATTGGTGAAGAAACTGTAAGTGCAGGGGGTGAACTTAAATTAACAGACGCTCCAACATGGATTATAGACCCAGTAGATGGGACTCTAAACTTTGTTCATTCTTTTCCACATTCATGCATATCTATAGGTAAAAAAAATAATCATGTTTATGTATAGTTAAAAACAACAAGTTTGTTAGTTATGACTTATTTTCAGCTCTGTTTACAAATAAAAAACCAGAAATAGGGATAATTTATAATCCCATGATGAATCAAATGTTTACTGCCCAAAGAGGAAAAGGGGCATTTTTAAATGGCGAGAGAATACATGTGTCAGAAAACAAAACTTTGTCAGAAGCATTACTTATGATAGAAGGTGGGACTAGTAGGGAACCTGAGAGAGTAAATGTTTTCCATGAGAATCAGAAAAAATTAATGCCATTAGTACATGGGTAATTATTTAACACTTACAATAAAATTTATTTACTAATTTTTTATTAATCAATATTTTTAATTAAAATATTTAGATAAACTCATTGAAGAAAATAATCTATTTTCATAAATATTAAATTTAAAAATAAAGGGACTTTTACTAAAACAGAAGCGTTTAAGAAATATAAAGAGAAGACATATAAAAATGGATAAAAGTGGTTGAGGAGGGATGTAAGTTTAAAATTTCCTGTGTACAATTGTAAGCATTTTTATACATTTTATTAACATTATTTAACAATTCTGTTAATAACAGAGTGTGTTCAGAAAAAATTAGTAACAAAAACTATAAAAAATGCTCAAAAAATCTGTGGTTTACCTTCATTTTATGCTTTAGTATGTCTGGTTTCTTTTGAACAATCAAATTAATATTTCTTAATGCGACATATTGCACCTCGGGTTCAGAACTTAGTAAAGTAACCAAGGGAGGAGCTAATTTTTTACTCAAAGTGTTGCAAGATTCAGTATCGCCAGCCAATATTTCCATCATCTTAATCAGAAGTTTAACGGCTGATAAAACTACAGCTGCATTTGCATGAGCTAAACAAATACTTTGTGCTTCACTGTCATCACGTGATTTTGTGTTTTGCATCTTACTAATAATTCATTTTTTTTTTTCAAATTATAATAATATTTTTTGATAATTAGAGAAGTAGCCATGAAATATTATATCGTCTATTATAAAATTACTAATATTAGTATTTTTATTTCAGATTTAGATCCTTAGGTTCAGCAGCTCTAAATATGGCCATGGTGGCATTGGGAGCCGCAGATGCATATTTTGAATATGGCATACATATTTGGGACATTGCTGCAGGTGAATTAATTGTTAGAGAAGCAGGTGGAGTGGTTATTGATCCAGCTGGAGGCGATTTAAACCGATTTTCTAGGAGAGTATTATGTGCCAGTACACAAGAATTGGCCGAAAAATTGTCCCTTGAGCTGGTGCAGTTGTATCCAGAACCAGATGCTTAAATACAACAGTTATTTGGTAATGTAATTCTAGACGAGCATTGAACTTAGTTATATTGTAAATATATTGTAGTATGTGATTGATCCAACATTACTTTATTTATTATTTTATTCTTCCTTTTGTTTCCTTAATACTTATAATAGTTTCTCCATATAGTTTGTCAGATGCCAAATTGTACAACGCACATCGAAGCGTACAAGTATTGTCAATGAAATATTATTTTTCAAAATTGTGGCCGTTAATTAGAGATTCGGTACCGACTTAAAATTTTGGCATTGGCGTTAAATCATACCAATAAAAATTCATTTGTCCTTTTTCTCTTTTCGATATTAAAACATAAAATACCTAGTTATCTTTATTAGGCATTTTAATAACCTGTCGTTATTAATATATTAATGCTTTTCTATGAGTATTTTCCTGCTATTATCAAAAATCACATCCTATGTTCTCAGTGTTTTCAAAATATGAATTAACTAATTGTCTCTTCAGAACAATTTAACTGATACTAAAAATTGTTAAAAAAACGTAGATTTATGGTCCGCAATAGAAATTGATATAACTACACAGACTAGCCTAATTTGATAGCTTCTAATTCTGTTATGTGTATATGAGCTAAGTCCCTTTATATTGTTTCCCGACTATTTTCATGTTCCGAGTACGGTTTTTCAGAATGTTTCTTGGAGAGTTGCTTTGGTAAGCTTTATCCAATTCGGTACAGAAAAATTATAATTTTGGAATTTTTGAGTAAACAAATGAACGGCCTATCTACAGCTCTGAATGAATTGTTATAAGTACTACAAATGTGTGTTCATATTCTTTTAAAACAATATCGCAAAGGTCAAAATCTCAAAACTATGAAGAGAATAGACTATTTCGCCTAATTATCTAAATTATACCAATCAAAACAATAAGAAGTCTGCCTTGGATATGTTCATAGTTCATAGTTCAAAAAGGAAGAAATATTCTCTTCACAGAGAAGAGGAATTAAAAATTCCTAAGTGAAAATCAAATTGAAATTTCTATACACAAGTGAAAAATTTTTTTATTCTTGTCACATTTTTTAATTTACTTGAAGGGGGTATTCAAAAATGTATTAATATATGGTGTGTCCGTGACCCAAATATTTGCCAACACCGGTATAATATAGCCTGGATCTTTTTACTTATAATAATTTGCTACTTTTATTCCTAGGAAGGAAAAGCTGCACCTGAATTATTTTGAATTTATTAAACAATGTTTTTAATATGATAATTATCTTTTATTAGTTCTAAAAAATACAACATAAGTTATATATCAATATCTTTTTATTTGTAAATATTTTCATATTTATATATTTACATTCTCAAATATATATTATGAAATTAATGATTAGTTTTTAAAGCAATATATATGTTAAAAATAACTATATATGGAAATTTAAAAAGAGGATTCCTTTAGCTAAACAATATATAAATATATATTGAGCAAAGGTGATATATATATAGTGTGTACACATATTTGATTTATAGGATGTCCAAAATAAATTTAGAAAATTTTCAAAAATATTAAAAAAGCTTATTAAATATTAACTTCCTTGTTTTATTTTGAATATCCCTTATAATATTCGTTAGTTTTTAATAATGTAGTTCTAGCTCTACTATAAGAGAGATGAAAAATAGTTATAAATTCTGTGAAAAATTATAACAATTAAAATTCCTCTTCCAATTCCATATGACTATAAATATATTTATTTTCTTTTCCAGCACATATATCTCATTTTTGACGAGTATTTAATCTTCATTTTTTGACACTCTCGGATAAAGCTGAAACAAATAAAAATATGTAATATATATATATATATCACATTGTGTTATTCATAAATTAGTTAAGAGTTGGGATTTTAATAATCTCCTTATGATGGCCTAATATAGAGAAACGCGCGTCGAGAGCAATGTTCTAATTTGGAGTTTAAGTGGTTAACGACTCCGACATTAATGCATAAATTAGATTTAACATTGATTTGTGCATTCCAAGAAAAATGAAAATACAGAAAATTATTTTACTCAAACGATAATAATGGTTGTTTTTACTAGATCCTTAGATTAGATTAAGGATTTATTACCCGGCACCTTTACATATCCATTGTAGTCCCTCATCTACTTAACATGACATCTTGTATAATACTTAATTATCTTTACGCCTCATTCTTATAATCCACAGGTTGTTATAGACCTTGTTTATATTAACTACATGATGAATTCCAAGAGATTGTGACCTTTTTTATGAACTTTTCATACGAGAGTAATGTGAGCCATTGATTAAAGATTAACTCAAGTATTTGACTTCTTTAGCTAATAGAATCCTTTTTAAATACAATTAGACTATAAATCTTTAAATTAATTTTTTCGCTGATTTAGTAATAAGAACGTCGACCTAAGAATGTTCGAACTATTTAAAATACTTATGTTAAATAAAATATAGAAGAAATATTTTTTTTAACTTACCCCAAGAAGATTTCTTGGGATATATCCTTCTTTGTCGCCCAATATGGACCACCACCATTCTCTTTCGTTTTCGTCTCCTTTTCTCAAAACTGTAATTTGATCCCCTTCTTTAAAACTTAGTTCATCGGGTTGTTGAGCAATGTAGTCGAATACTGCATACACTATTCCACCCGATAATATGCCCAGTTTTTCTTGAACACCTACAAATAAAAAAATGGTTTTAAATATATTAATTAGTGTCAAGAGAGATGATTCAAAAAAAATAATTAGTTGTCAAAAATTCGAAAAATATTTCATGTTAAGTAAAATACTTTATTAATGAAATATATATACATGTTATTAGATAAAAAATGGTGAAATATTTTACAGAATTAAGAATATATTTGGCTCAATTGATATGTATACAATAGAGAGCAATTGAAAAGAATAAATTCATTATTACATAACTCCTTGAGTTTATAAAAAAACTGAAACGTTCTGTCGGGTTTCTTTTTATTCGTTACGTTTTCTATTCATCATTTGCAAGGTATTTCTATTATCTATCCAACCATCTCAATAATTTTAAGTAATTGAGGTTTGTAAATTATAAAAAATATTTAGAAAATACAACAGATAACTTTTCAAGGCGGTCACTCGAAAAACCTGTTTGTCTCTTGCTCGACTTTCTTTCAAAAAATGTAATTCTTATGAAGATTATTATGTTCAAATTAACCTTTTAAAAATATTTTTCCAAATTGAAATGCAAAGAACTGAAATTCTGGCAATTGGTTTTGGATGCAAAACAAGAATACAGAAATATCCCAAGCAACAATCAAATTTATTATGAGTAAAATTGAGAAGAAATTTTGAGATACGCACCATGCAAGAAACTCGCATAAAGGTAGTAGAAAACAAATAACATAAAAAATGAATAAACTAAATGTTCTACTATATATATATATATATATATATATATATATATATATAAAATAATAACACTAAATAAAAAAGGAAAGATCGAAACTCTATAAAATTATTTTAGTTCAGGAGCTTCTGGAAGACTATTTTGATAGACAAATTGAATTTTTCGAAATTATATTGGAAAAAAAATAAGAGAGTAGATGATTTTAAAAAGTTACATTTTCGGATGAACCTACATTGTTTCTAAATGATCATGTAAAACGGTTAGACATATTGGTATTAGGCTATAGAAAATTCACATTGGATGAAGGAGTATCATACTCAATAACCGGAAAAATTGAAGGAATCAGCGGGAATGATAGGTAATAGGATTATAGGACATACTTTTTCAGTGAAATTTGAATAATGTGTTTTCAGGCAAATGGATTGGGCGACGAAGACCATCGAATAATAAGGAAATGTAAAATGTTTATACTTCCTTGTATACTGTATCAAATCTAACCTTAATACTATCTCAGCTGGGATAAATTTGGGATGGAAGCATGATTTCAAATATCTATGTGTCAGTAATAGACATAAGGAGGAAGTATAATCTACAAAAGCGTTGACCGATAAAAAAAGTTGGAGATGTAACCCAATTATCCTGATATGGTACAAAGGCCAGAGTCACCAAAAGAACAAATCTCTATAATTTAGATATTATTATCATGAGTACGAATTATTAGAACAACGAAGGTCATTTTAAACTTTTCATTGACTAATAAAGAATATGGCGAAAAGATCAACAAACAGAATAATTAGGGAAGGAGTGGCTAGGCACAAGTTGGCCAGCTAACACTTAAGAAACCATCAAATGTGTGACATGTTTCAGAATCAAGCAAAAAAAAACATAGCCTTTGAATGAACTAGTGGATGGTTAAAAAACTATATACGGATCGCGACTAAGAATGGATGGACTTGGGACTAAATACTCTGAAATCCTTTGCAGTACTAGAATCTTTTTGGTCAATGATTAAGGCAAGATCATTTTGGAAAACTACAACTAAATGCGATCGAACATATAAGAACAAAATTCGCAGATTAACAGGTTTCCTAATTGAGCATTATTGGTTGAAAGGGCACACTAGGAAACTTAGCTTATTCTAAGAAAAGCAATTTAGGTGAGTGGAGAACTGGAAAAGTCTTTCAATATCGTATCATTTCTAAAATAAATAGGATTGGAGGAATTCCTGTAGTCACTATATGTGTATAAATGCTGGCTTGATAGATACACTGCCTCCTAAAAGATATCCTGTGCCCTCTTGTGCCCCCTGCTTCTGGTATGTCGTGTCAGGATGTTGTCTTCGCAGCTTTAGTAACTCTAGGCTAATCGCCCTAGGAAATGTTATGATGTGAGATGGCTCTAGATTAGGTATGTCTTTGTAAACCTTTGTGAAAATATGCAACGATAATAAACAAGCAAAAAGATATAATGTTAGTAAATAGCTTTTATTTAATACTTACTATATAAATATTCTGAACATCCGTCGAATCCTTCTTCGTCTTCCTCGCATTTTTCAGCGGCTGTTTCATGATCGCTGAGAGTGGTAGCAAAAATGCAGGCTCCGTGTTCAACTAAAAACTTAACCATTGTTAAATTATTGCAACTGGCGGCACAGTGTAAAGGTGTCCAGCCGTCACTATCTTGCGCGTTCACATCACATCCAAACTCGACCAAAAATTTTACGATTTCCAAATGGCCCGCGCAGATGGCGTTGTGTAGAGCAGTAATTCCTTCATCGTTAGCTGCGCTGGGATTAGTGACTTGTGTAGCCGTCTTTTTTACCAGCTCCAGTTCACCTTCTAAACTGGCGTCTAATAGTAAAGCTAAAGGGTCGAAGCTAACCCTTCGGCTTAGGTTTGGCTTTCCCGTTTGTTTTAAGTTGCCCTTTTTGCAGCGTCTGATGACGTCGATTTTTTCATCGTTTTCGTCTGATATGGACGATTTGTCTGTTTCATCCTTTTCCTCGGAATTACTCTTAGCTGTATTATTGGATAAGTTACTCAGTATAGGCATTTCAGTTATTCTTCGGTTCAGATTTAGGCCGTTTTGTGTTGAAGATAGAGTTCTTAGTTTCGGTTGCTCGCTGAAAGGTTGTTTCTTTATTGTTAGGGGTTTTGCTTTGATTATCATTTCCGATTTTGAGATGTTTAGGGCATTCGATGTCGTGAGTGTTCCTAAAATAATTATTATAATTAAAATAATGCGCTTAGAAAAAAATAAATTATATAGAGTGAGTTATTATTTATATATTGCTGTATAATAAAGCGTTTAGCTTCGCTTTTTACTGGGATACAGGGTATTGAAGTTGAAAAAATAAATTTAATTTTTGCCTACAAATTAGCAAGTTTTTCAGATATAGTTTTGAAAATTTTTTGCAACGGTAAACTAGAATATTTTAGTAAATTTCAGTAAACGCTAAAAATATGCCGTACATTTTTTTTATCTATTATATTCTTTAAATTTTGAAAAAACTTCATTTATACATGGAAAATGTATCCCTTTGTCAACTTCAAAAAATTCGTTTTTAAGATATTTGCATTACTTTGGTTCAATATACTATCTCCGTATTATTCAATGATAAACAGTTTTTAGTTGCTTATTTCTTGAACCACTTAAAACAGCAAATCAAAATATCGTATATTCTCTTTTTTCCAAAGTTATCATTTTGTCGTTTGGATTTCCGAATAATGTTTTTAAATTATTTGATGACTTATAAACTAATTTTATATCTATAGCGTTTAAAGCTAATTGAATTCCTTTACAATAATGTTGATTATATAGAATTAAAATATATTGATTTACTATTTTCCTTCCTAAATTATCAAGGTTTTTCCTTAGATACATGTTTGTTAATTATTTTTACATCGTGGCTATTAACTTTTCGCTATATTCCTAATTTTCTTCTTTTAACGATCAGTTGGTGGTTTTCTTCCTAAAGATTAGATTCTAATCTATTATTACTTATTATTACTAAAGTGTCAAAAAATGGGCGTCGAATTCAGTGTTTCGATTTGATTTTAAGTGGTTCAAGGCGAAAAACCAAACATTCCAGTTCATAAAGTTAGTTTTTAGGTTCCCTTTATTTATTTTTATTATTATTTATTAGTTTTAGTTTAGTTATTTTATGGACAAACAATGTCAAGGTGGTATATTGATAAAAAATAGATCTTCTATTTTATAAGGACCATGATTTATAAATTTGAAATATTTATTGGCCAATGCAGACATAATTTTTGCAAAAAATTAATTTACCTTGTTTTTGATTATTGCTCTCTATTTTTTTAGCTACAATTTTTTCTTCATTTGTGTCGGGTAGAGTGGCCGAAGAAATATTTTCTTCACTCAAAATTTGAGTTTGCCTTGGCGGTGGTTTTATTGCAGGTTTTGGAGGCAGCGCCGGTTTTGGTGATTTAACAATTTCCGGTGTACTAATCAAGGATGTGCTAGTAACTGGCGTATTATTCAAAGGTGTACTACTAGACTGTGGTGGCGAAAATACTAAAGAAGAAGAAGATTGCACATTGGAGTTATTTGCAGTCGTAGAGTTGCTTGAAATTGTTGTACAACTATCGTAGTTGATTCTATTTTGTAAACAACTGCTCGTGGTTGGTGTATAGTAGTTCGTAGTTGGAATATAGTTGCTAGGAGTTGTGTAGCTAGTAGTGCTAGTCAGAGTATTGCTGCTACTTGATATAGTTTGTGGTTCTACAGGTTGTACCTTGATAGAACTAGTTTGGTAAACGTTTGAGAGAAGACTAGTATGCTGAACTGATGTAGGAGCCACGCTACTGATGGGTTTCTGAAAAAAAAATGTTTGCATTTGAAATTTTATTTGAATAAGCTAGTTAAAGAGACAAAAAGAAAAGTTAAAAATCGTGGAAATTTAGATTTCCCTGTTAATTTATCAACAATATCTTTATATTAATTTAGAACTGTTAACCGTGTGATCAGATGATACATCCTCATTTCTTGTGCTGACCTTCAGATGCTACTGTAAAAATTAGGATAATGTATTATACAGAATCCTTATTAATTCTCTATGTATAAACTTGTAAACTTTTTCCAATTCTGAACAACTTACCTGATATGTAAGCGGGACTGAAGAATTAGAAGAACTTAGCGTCAGATCCCTCTCCCTTTGTGTTATTTCATCATTTCCGTTAATTAGACCGTCAGTGTTTTCGCTGTTATGTTTTGTTAATAAATCCTGCTGATTTAAAGCTTTCGCAATATTTCTGTTAACCATGTACAAAGGGGCGCTATGTACTGTCATATGACCAGAATGTATGACGCCATCGTTATACTGATCATCTTTAATTTCTTCATTATTATTACTATTATCTTCTTTATTCATTTTGTTCATGATTAGATTTACGGTAAATTTCGTATTATACGGCAGGGTTTGATATTTTGAATCTGTTTTTGAAGCAGAAAAATCTTTAAGAATATCATTTTCTTCCGGTTTGCTCAGATATAAATTTTGGATTTTGTTGTTGACTTCCTGAATTTCATTGGTTGCTTTATGAGTCTCCTGATCTTTTTTCATATAGAATGCAGGTTGGTACATGTCGAAGGCTGGATTCTGCAATATGAATATGATGAATAAAAGCAGACATATTAGATAGTAAAAAGCTGAAAAATGGAAAGTTTAAAACATTTGGGCACCAGTAATTGGAATATAAAAAATATAGGTAGGTATATTTAAATTTTTTATGTTAATAGACAGGATAACTTTTTCAGTATTAAATAGTTGTATTTTAGAAAAAAAAATGCTGATCTGCTCAACTTCAGGAGGATTTAATTAATGTATGTATTGAAAATCGATGAAGTAAATAATTCAAACGAACCTTCATGTCTGGATGACTGTTGATATTCTTGACTTGATGATTGGTTTGCGGTTGGACGGGGATGTGATTATAAGGTTCAACGGCTGCGATGTTCCCTCGGGAAAACCCTTTACGCTCATTTGGCTGATGATGTTTTCTCACAAAAGTCTGGTTTCCTTGATCCTGACTCCCTGTTAACCTGAAAGAGTAAATTAAAACTCTAGTAATATTGTTTTGGATAAAATATAATCTTGAATTCAAAATTACGAAATGAATTGTTAAAAGTTGAAACAGCAATATCAGTTTTTGATAAAATCCTTTTTTAGTTCTGCCTTGAAATGGTGAAAATGAATTAAACCGAATTCTAATCCCTGGCGCAAAGTGGCTATTTCTTGAAATAATTTTAAATGGCAGGGCCTTAGCTCATTTGCAAATATTTTTTATTCAGTATTAATGTATAGTTAGCTCAAATTATACAATCGTATAAATGAACATGGGTTTATCTACAGGAATTTCAAAAAGCTAGCTTCTAAATGCAACTTTTTTTCAAAAAAAAAAGAACTGTATGAGGTTTTTACTTTATGATAAATTTAAAATTTGATTCTTCCTACAACTTTCACAGATCTATTGCGGATCTCAGAGCTCGCTGTCTAGCTTTAGCTTCTGATCAGGGTTCTTATCCTTGATAGTGGCTTCATCGTGTAGATCTCCGCTTTCGTTTTTTCTTCTTTGAAATAGTGAAAAAGAAGCTCGGAAACCAGAGAAGAACTGGGCGTTAGAACATAACAGAGATAATAAAATCATATGGAATAAAATGGCATGAACACGTTTTAAGAATGGAAGATGATAGAATACCCAAAGCCATTTTTGATTACAGACCACGAGAATATGAGGATAACATTGTGAAATCTATCAATTATAATGGCGAAAGATAAAATATACTTACCTTAAATTTCCACGATAAATTTTAAATATTATGTATTTAGCCGAAAAGTAATCTAAAAGAGGACAACTTTCCAGATTTATTTGTTCGTTTAGTACTTATATTGTAGATGTCTCTTTATTTGAAATTCTTCCAAAAAATTAAGTGCTAGCTTCTTAGCACGTACATAAAGGATTTTCATGGTTGTTTCTATTGTTTAGTCAAGTATAGGTTTATGATAAGTGTCTGTGAGGCGTTTTAGAATCTAGCGGAATTTTCAGATAAGTATATTTTATTTTTCGCATTTATAATAGTGAAGTTAGCATTAAAGTACATAAATCTTTTTTAGCTCACGATTATTAGATTTTAATGGGCTTGTTTTCTCAGGAAAGGGATATTACTATTCAATTAACATATTCCTGTTGATTTAAGCGAAGGGCGAAGAGTGGATTTTACCTCACTAACTGATGATAGGCGGCTTTATGCGAAGTGGCACTTATTTGGTTCGCCAGCTGTTGATTTAGCAAACGCTTGCGATGTAATCTTTCTTGAAGTTCCGAGATTCGTTTGTCGATTGCGCTCATCTCTTCTTGCCTGGCCGTCAGGGCCTCCCTTTGCTGATGTAGCCTCTGATTTTGTTGCTCGTTCAGCTTATTTCGATACTGGAAAAGGAATAATAATTATAAGTAAATACGAAAAAATTGAGATTATACAGCTTAAGTTAATTCAATTCATTCGTGGTAAAAATCATAACGTTTTCGAATTATGAGAAAAAAGGAGTGCAGGAAATAATATACACACCGTAATATGGGTTCTTGAATCGTTTATTACATTTTACCGGACTAAACATTTTCCTTTTAAAAGAAGTGGAGTCAACCCTTTGAGCTATGTAAAGGAATTTTGTTTAAAAATGCTTAACAGTATATTACAGAAGTTGAGCTGTAAACATAATTTTATATGTGAATAGAGCTATTTTTATATTTTATATTTTTTTATTATCTTGAACACAGAAATCCAATTTATGCGATTATTAATTATCTGTGTTGGGCACGGTATAATTATTTTAGATCACAATATACTCATACATACATACTTCTAAACTTCATAATACAACGACCGGATCAATAAATGATTACTTAATTACATTATTATTACGTAAAACTTGTGTTATTATAGCCATAAATTTCATCCAAAAGCTTTTTCTATTACGTATTTTTTTTTATTTCAACCCATACATTTTTACCAGTTGAAAGAAAACCAATTTTTATATATTTTAATAGAAGAATATTTTTTTTAAATCACAAATAATATTTTTTACTTTTTATAAATGTTGTCAAACATTTAGTATTCTTTCAACTAATAAAAAACCTCCTTTCCATATACAATTTGTTTGAATCGTATTGCATAATATTGTATGTATATATATAATATTAAAAAAAGCCTAGTAACACGGTGGAAATTCAGATAAGTACAATTTATCTTTTTATATTTGCTTAAATACGATTCAGTACTTGTAAAAACAGTCTAATAAAAATGTTTTTTCTAAGACTGTTAAGAAATATATTGTTTTTGTCACATTTCATGAAACCACATTATAACAAATTACCCATTCCGCGAGAAAAAAATTTTCCCACCATATTTAATACATTTAAATAGAGAAAAAACAAAAATTTGACTTTGAGCTTCTGTCATAAACGTCAAAAGAACAATTTTTGAAAGATTCGGTTATTGCTGCAAAACTATCTCTAAAAAAACTTAAAATGTAAACAAACAGTGATTTTGAAAGTACACTACCAAATATTGTGGAAAAAGCGGTCTACTGTAACTCTAGATTTATTACACGAAAATTTCCTGGAAAATATTGTTTATGGAGTCGAGGAAAAAGTGTATTAATTGGCACTCGTAGAAAAAGTACGTATGCGACATATGGAAAAAATACACAAATTTTCACAATCGTGAGAAAAGTCTTACTTTCTCCACTTATTGTATAATATATAATATTAACTGATCCAGAAAATCGGTTAATCTCCTTTTTATGTTTGAAGTTATATTTTAAAAGTATGCTCTATACTAGACAGACCAGTTATTTGGTATTATTTTTAGGTATTTGTGAGTAACCGTAGTATTTTTTGGTAGAATTAAACCCTTATAAATTAATAAATAGGGGCATATATTTTTTCATAGAAATGATAAAGAAAATATTGGGAAAGCATAAAATAAGAATAAAATAAATTAATTGAATTGAATGTTCAACGAGTTTGATCAATACAATCAATTGAAAACCACAGATTGTGAATTTTAAATGTCTGTTTTGTGAAACCCAATAATCAAAAACTAATTACAAGTTCTAATATTCAAATAAAAAAAAATCTTCTTATATATCAAGCCGAAAACTGTAAGAAAAAGAAAAGAATAATACATCAATATTTGGCTTTCTAAAAATTAATAATATGGATCGCGGCTGGATGCATGTATCACAAAGCCTTATATTCCATTTGAAATGATTCAACAATGCGAGCAGAATTTGAATGTGAGAATTGTCGGGACCGCGAAAAATGTTGCCTGTTGATACATAGAATTTCATCAGCACAGACATCGTTTTCAAGTCCCCAGAGATTTATTCAGAGATTTATTCTTGAACAGCGTCCACATACGACTTGTGATTGACTCACGTATCAGGAAAAATATAAATATTTTTTTTAAATTCCTTTTAAATCTATCGTTAAAATTTACTTTTTTTCAACACGACGAATTTTGAATATTTATTCGGCTTTTCATTACTTAGCACCAAAATGTCAAAATTTGAAAATTCATAAACCTACACTTAATAACACAATGGAAACAACAGTGGAAGTACTTCAAATAAGTGACAAGAAAGAAGAAGATAAAGCTAGGAAGTTCAAGTGTTTTAGATTACCTTTTAGACTAAATACCTATATAATATTAACCAAAAAATGAAGTATAATCTATTCGCCGAATTTATTCTCTTTGTGGTTTAAGTGAAAATTTATTTATATGTGCATATTATACAAATACACTCTAAAAAATGACAAATAATACTAATTACTAATTTGTTTATGATTATGGAAGCATTTTACTCATACTTAATTACTTAATTAATTGGTATAATTATTAATTGCTGCAACATCATTGGAAACTTTTTTTCTTGCATTTTAAAATTTAAAATAAAAGGTAGATGTGATAAAGTTAAATAGGTTCAAAAGGATCTCAATTGATAATCTAGATACAACAACATGGTAAACATTATTCTACTTAGAATATTACTGTTATCAATCTAAGCTTACGATATTTTTTTGATATAATTACCCCTACATAGCACATGCTTGTTCTTTATGAAAAATTGTGGCGACTTCCTATGTACCACTTTTTAATTTAAACTTGGTTAAATAAAATACAGTGTGTTAAAAATTCTTCAAAAAAAGGGAACACCCTGTATAAGAATAGAGTATTAATTTGTCTCTAAATATGGTGATGGATTTTATAATCTGTTCTCTAATACTTGGAAGTCCTCGTGAATTACTGTCCAACTTGACTTTAAGATTGATTTGATAATAAACACTTGATTTGTTCCAAGTTGTTTATGTTCTGTAAGTATGTGTGCGTGCGATATTAGTTTTTTATTGAGATATGTACAAGCATTTAACTGTATCTGCTTGTGATAACCGTTTGCCGTTTAATGTAAAGGTTGAACAATCTCTTATTCGAACACTTACAGATAATATGAATTTTCTTTCATATGCTCTTATTTGCAAAGGTTAGAAATAACCTTTAAGCTGATATTTGTAATTCTGGAGATGCCTTCTTTCTGTAACAGGATTATAATACGAAGAAATAATTGTAATGTCACCTTCATATGTTACTGTCATTGTTTCTAGGGTTACTGTTAAGTTAGGTGTAGGTAAGTACAGTGTGGGTTCTAGGATGTTGCTTTGTGGTATTCCAGATGTGACTTGACTAAATAAGATAAATTAAATCACTCTTAGTTTCCGGAAATTGAATTCATCATGAAGAAAGAAATCAGACCCCGTATTTGGAAAGTAAAAAAAATAACAGCGATAATCAAAAAGAAAACTCACACATTAAGAAGGGACCAATGAACAGTCTTATAGATCTAACTAAAACCATTTGCAGCAAAGCAACAACGTTAAAAAAAGAACTGAAAACTATTATAGAAGATATTTGTTAAAACCGCAAAAGAAATCCAAAAATTATCCAAAAGGACTCAAAAGCACTCATGTGATAAAGTGAATTTGTCAACATCAAAAACCTATTTAATTTATAAAACTGCATTAAGAAGACATCATGTTAATCTGAAATAACATATGTGGGAGAAACAAAACGACCAAAGGAGGAAAGCCTCAAAGAACGAATAGAAACAATAAAATCGAAAATAAGAGAACTTGTGTAAATAGAACATTATCCATCATTAGAACTTTGCCCACACTATAATTATAAAAAAAAATATGTAGATAGAAAGTAAATATTTGATTGGGGTCAGAAATATTATTTATTAAAAAACAAAATAAGGAAATTATGAAGATAACATATTTATTTTCTAATAACTAATAACAAATAATGTGAACAACATAATTTGATTACTACTTGATTAACATCACCCGAATGCTCTAATCGCCTTATAAAAATTGCTCCTGAACCATCAAATCTCGATTGAATTTTCGTTTTGTTTTGTTTTCAGCGAGAATTCCGTTTCAACTCGCACATCTTTTTTGTTGAGTTTGTCAAACGATGAGTACAACTCTAATAAGTGAAGTTTGAAGTTATACACATTCGAGCACTTCATATTGTCAGCGTACAGAGGTGTAGAGACAATAAAATGTTAATTAACTCGCTTTTTAAGTGAAACAGTTAGACGTATTCCAATTTCAACCGAGAACTAATATCCAGCGGCGTAGAATACACGTAAATTCATACATATGAATTCATTTATAATGAAAAACAAGCGAATAGGTACAATTTGTATGTGGAATATAGTTTAATGTAGAGAGAATATGATAATATTTTAATTAGTATAAACTTACGTCTTCATTTGGTTCGGAAAAAAGGCTTGTGATTCGATATATAAAATTGTTATTTGACTCACTAGTTTCAAAAACCCATTTTTGGAATAAGAGTTTGACTGTTATAAGATGACATATATGAACACATCAAAATCAATTAATAAAAAATAAATAAATAAGAGAGAATGAATTGGTTTAAAGCTTTTAAGGACATAGATAGAGCCAATTGAAGAAGGTTATAATAAATAAAATTAGAGACACGAGCCTTTAAGGCTTGGTACATTTACAAATGTAGTAAGTGTTTACAAGATTGAAACTAAATAAAGGAGAAAAAAAAACAATCCGTGGGAGGGATGGGAGGAAATATTGCTGGTCAGTGGACGAAAAGAATAATTAATGAACAAAATTAGAAAATAAATGAGAGGAAGAGAAGTAGGCAATAACAGAGTAATTGTTTAGTATTTTTCTGAATATTTATTTCATTATGTTAAAATTGAAGAATATTTTTATTCTCAGATACATATTTAAAAAAAAGATGGTAAGGGGAATTTTCCCATGATTTATAGGTGAAAATGCGAAGTGATGAAGACGCACGAACTGGGAAGTACGAGTTCACAGATAATGAAGACCCAAAGAGTAAGATGGTTGTATCATATACAGGGTGCAGGATTAGTGCGTCGAATTATGATATATTCGTTATTATTGAAGTTACGAAAAAAAAGTTTTTACAAAAAGTGTAGGTAATCTTGAGATTCACATATTAAAATTAAATTAAAATTAAATTCAGGAACGCAGTACCAGACAAAAAAATTTTTTTTCAAATGAAACACCCCGTATATTTTTACCTTTTTGTAAATCTCTTGCCGAGCTAATTTCAATGATGTATCATACTTTATGTTTATTATGTTTAATAAAGGATCTACAGTCACCTGAAAATCTTTTTTTAAGTGCTATTCTATGGTATTAAAAAATATTTGATACAGAGTGATCAAAAACTTGAAATCCCATCTGAGTTTAAATAACTCTGTATCAAATATTTTTTAATGCCGTAGCATAGAACTTGAGAAGTTCGGAAAGAGACGTGTAAGCCCTTTTTATTTGTTTTCAACGGTTTTGCTGCTACAGACAGTTAGATTAAAAAAATGTGATTTTCAGGTGGCTGTAGATCCTTTATTAAATACAATAAACATAAATTATGATATATCGTTGAAATTAGCTCGGCAAGAGGTTTATAAAAATGCCAAAATAAAAAAACAAAATGTTTGTCTGGCACTGCGTTCCTGAACACATTGTATATTTGGGAAAAATTTTTTTTTTTCGTAACTTCAATAATAGCGGACTTATCGAGCTTTGCCACACTAATGCCTCACCCTGTATGTATATACAGAGCAGCAAAGAATTTGTGAATTACAAATACTGGAGAAAAACATATAAAGAAATCATAGCATATTTGGCCCGGGGCGCATAATACTACAGAAGAGTATATATATTCTGTAACAGAATAAATATTCTCTTTCAAGAGTGAGAATATTTACATTTTATTATTAAAAATGATTTTGGAATTAACATTTTCCACTAATGCTCGTGGAGAAATGTTTTTAAAGTGATATTGTTTAAACTAACTATTTGTGTGTTTTATAAATAAATTATTTCAAGTAACACATATAATTTTTTAATCTTCCATTGGATAATGTTAGACATTTTATACTTTTCGGGGATATACTGTATAAATTATAACTTCCATATTATGTAACATTTGACTGTTTGGCAAAAATTAAAAGCTTTTGTAATGTAGGTAGTTTATATTATAAAAAAAGTGAGTCTGGTATTATAAAAATGTCCTTTTAGGTTTTTGCCGACTGAGAAAGAAGTACTTAAATACAGGAATGTTTGGCATTTATCACAATAATGCTTCTGTAAGTACAATACAGCTGAAACTGAATATTATTCGGCATTTACTGGGATTAAATTATTGATCTTCGTCCAGTCCTCATTGAGATTCAAAAGAAAATTGAAATGCAGTAGGTACAGATTATTAAATCACGCCTTAAAATGAGAAATTTCTAATGAAGTCTCGGATGAAAAACTGACAATCTTACAAATATATATTTTTATTATACAAGACGAAATCATTGAAAGATTATTTTTTTCATATTTTATATTATTAATACACACCTCACACATCACGCATCACCTAAATATTTTGAAAAACAAACAATTTGAGAGGCACTAAAACAGTGTAGGCGGAGCTGATAGTTCATTTTTGGCCAGTTTTTGTACATTTTTATCAATGAATCTTACCTCTTAAATGGTATTCAATTATATATTCTACGAGGTACTTCCAAAAATAAAAGTATACAAATAATAAACCCATGTATGTGGGTGAAGCGATAATTTTTGTGAGGTGTGTATTATTAAAAATTAAAATGTCATGTAACTTTTATATTGAAATTATTCACCAATTTTTCATTGATTTACCTATAAAAAACACTCAACGTCCCTTTTGGTATCAGACTTTACAGAAAATAAGCTTTCTCGAGTCTGACTTCATTTCGATTGTGAAACATTGCAAATATTTGCTCATTTTGATGCTTTTACATTTGTATTTTTCCTACAAAACCTTATGAAGTGGAAGTCAAATAAGGGGTTTAATGTCAATTAGGCTTGTTATTATGTGTATTTATTTTGTATGTATATTCATTTCTATAATAAACCTAACATAATGAAGATCAACAACATGGAAAATAATAAGAAGCTTTACATTTAAGTAATTAGATATGATAACATTTATTATCTCAATATAATGATTGGGTGAGTAGGTGTAACAACAATAAGAAATTCAGTCTTAGGAGAATAAAAGTGTTGCAAACAACATATCTAGTCTGGCAAATTAGACAAACTGTACTATAAACTTAAATGGTTAGTTAATCATTTTAAGTATAATTTTATTAATGTTTAAAGTGCTAGAAACGACCCTGGTGGTGGTAGTTGTCAGGTTAACGAGAATTTTAATTGGTGACGTTAGTTGATTAATTAAAGTGGCCTGGCAACCACCCCAAAAATTGGCTGTAATGTAATTTATCACCGTTTTAATAGCTGTTTAGCTAAATTATATTCCGTTTACGAATTCGTCAAATTTTAAAGCGATCGAAAAGTTCAAAAACAGTGTTTTCCTATACCGAGTTTAGTCATAATCTAAATCAATTCAATGTACACAATAATTCATAATAGAGAGCGCACATGCCCTACATTCATTTAAGCCAAATGTATAGTTTCCATAAAAAATCCTGAAATTGATTAATCTTTTATGAGAGAATTTGATTATAGAACGATTAATTGGAATGACGATGTAATCGAGAGCTTTTCCAAATGACACTGTATATTACTCAATTTACACGTAGAACATTAATGAAGGTTGTTCAGAAATGTATTTCGGGTGTGTTATATACAGAGTGGGCCACAGAAAACAGTCCACCCCGATATTAGGCAGTATTCATTTGATTTTAAGGAAATGCTGAAACCCGTCGATTTTTGTTCTAAGGAGGACACATTTTTACGATACAGACATCTGCCATTTGTCAACCCCCTCTATTCCACCTCCCCAACCCCTTAATTTTAAATAGGGAATATACCGTGTGTGATACATAATTAGAAAGGCATTTACATGGAGTATTCAGGCATATCCACGATTTTTTTCGATATTTACACCGTTTTTGCAAAAAAAAGTCTTAAATAATTTAAAGTGCAATACCTCTTCAAAATGAAACGAAACGTCTATGTTTTATTAATGTTTTAATTGTTTGTTTCACATCAAAAGTAAATTAAAACAAATTTTGCAAAAATATACAGGGTGTCGCATTTAAATTTAAAAAATTGAGGATATATCCGGTTAAATCGGAAGTATATCATTAACAAAAAAATGTACATCAGCTGCATTTTGCCCCATTGCACTTACTTGTAAAATTTCATAAATATTGTTAGTTTCGTTTTAAAGATATTTACTTGGTTTACCCCAATCTTGTATAATATAAGGAGTTGGTTCGTTCATGACTGATATGATCTCTATAACTAAAGATTTCTTTCCAAATGTTAATAATTTAAAAATTTAATAAAATTTTTTTTTCTTTTGTCGCTTATTTTGATTATTTTAAAACACTTTTAACAAAACTTGATAAAAAATAATTTTCAAAAAAAATTATACATAGAACTTAACACAAGAGTTTAAGGGTAAACTTTTGATTTATTTCATATTTAAACAAGGTGAATTAAAGACATAATACCAAAACCTACAGTCTTTCAGTAAAAGCTCATCTTTGTGGTGAAAATAAACTAAATTGTATTCGAGCCTGCAATTAGATTTATTTTACTTTTAAAAGATATTATGATGTAGACAATATTATACATATTGGACTGATGTGTGATCTACCAATTTTAAGATATTTTCTTGTTTATGAATATAATAAACATGTGTTATAATAAACTTCAACCACTTTTTTATTTTCAATCCTAGTTACTAATAAATCCATTTTTTCTTTGTAGTTTATTGTCTTTCTCAATAAGTGAAAGTGGTCGCGCTATTTAAGACAAGTACAATGAAACCAAATACGAATTAATGATATTTTTTGTATCTATTTCCTAAAGAGTTGTAGATAAGAGGAAAATAATTTTAAAATTTACCAATTACATGAAAAAAATCCGATTTTAACAAGGAACACACAGAACAAATTGCAGCTAACTATAAGCTAATCACGACAAGCGATACGTCCTTTGGCAAGTAAGTTTAAAACAACAGTCATTAGATGTTCGTTTACGTTTTGTAGAGTTCTGCTTCGAAGTGTTTGTTTGTTGATTTTTTTTGTTTAGACTTATTTCGAGCGATTTTTATAATTAAACAGAATGAACTATTTTTGTCTTTTACATAAGCTATTTTCTAGTTACACAGGGTGTTCCTAAATATCATGCACATGCGAAAGGGGCAATACTTTGGCTTCGTTACCAATCTACAGGGTGATGACATTTCAATATTTTCTTTGTTTTTTTTTATAGTTCCTGCAGTTTTTGAGATTTAGTTTAAATTTTGAATACGCAGTAGAACTTACATAGGCATGCCAAATAGTTGTGAGAATCTACAGGGTAATATTTTTTCAGGGGTCACTCCTACTTTTCTCCTAATGAAATTATTTGGGGTGCGCCGCTGGTACATTCTGGAATACAAAATTAATTTTCTGATTTGTTTAGAAACTTTTTGGTATTTTGTAATTTTTTCGTATAAGCGACCGATCAAAAAAAAATGTTGTGGATGAAACTAAAATTTTGAAAACGGTCTATTAGTCTTTGGACTTGTAGAGATAATATCTAGTTTTTATTAATTTTGACAATATGCATTTGAAGTCGTAACTTGTATCTGGATATGCTTTTAATTTGAAGGTTTATGTTTTATTATTATTATGTCTCCATTTTTTTTAACTGTTTTGTCTATTATTTTCAATATTGTAATTTCAGCACTGAAGAAGGTGACAATAATCACCGAAATGTTGGTATTAAATAAATAAAAGAATTTAACTTTTTTCCATTTAACTCGCGAGTATCAGCAAAAAATATTGTAGAGTAAAAAATGAAAACTCTATACTTTATTTATTATTATTACCAGGATGACATGAGCTGACATTTATTTTTTCTAAAGAACATCTCTCTGCAGTCGTGAATTGTGGCTTTAACGCCAACCCAATGAATTCAGTTTGCCCCAAGGAAATATCGGTGTTATTTTTATCTGACCAATTTTTTACAATCGAAGAAGCAAAAACCAAGAAAATAATTCAATATATCACGAATGGGTGAAAACGACATCCGAATATATCTCGGGGTGTGGAAAGAGCTCAGTTAGAAGTGTGACTAAATGTAATGGAAACAAAAATAATGCGAATTCCGTTTCGCGACAACGTTTAGAGAAATGGAAAACGCCAAACAAGGAAATAAGATGGAAATGCAGCTATTCCTTCAATCTTCTATATTTTTTAACTTGAAAACCAAACAAAAACCGCCACCTCATCGCTATTAATGTGGGAGAAACGCGAAATTCAAATCTTTTATGAAAAAAATATACAAAGTCGGGAACTGAAAACAGTCCACCCCAATATTTGGCAGTAATCATCAGATTTTAAATAAATTGTGAAACAGGTCGATTTTTAATCCATACGAGACACATTTTTCCAAAATTGAACCGCTCCCCTCCACTTCCCCAATCCTTTAATTTTAAACAGGGAATGTACCATATGTGGTGCATTATTAGAAGGTTTTCAGTTACACACTCTGTATATATCATAAAAGAGAACTTCTATAAAATCTTCCTGTAGGTTCTTCGAAAATTAATGAACGCAAATTTGTTAAATTTGTGTTACCATAAGGGTTAAATTATATAAAATTTTAAAGCTGTTAATAAATAGGTTGTTTGTTAATTATGTTATGATAAATCACTAACAGTAAAAAATTGTTATTCCTAAGCATGGTAAATATATTACATCACTAGTTTGGTAACAGAAAAATATTTTGCAAAAATGGACATTTAGCAATAGCCGTTTAAACATTACATGAATAACATAGATTGTTCCAAAAACTTTTGACAGTTTTATGAAATTATTTTAACTCAATTAAAAAAGAAAATCTTTATTAACATTGATATATTTTTTTATTGTTTAAGTTAGCGGGTTTTTTTTTGGAGTTATTTTCATAAAAATATTTTCACTATTTATAACAATAAATATTATGTTAAACATTTTTTACTGCTTACAGTGATATATTGTATTAAAGAACTCTTTCTTGTAAGTTGATCTGGTATAGATAAATAAAAAATAATCGTAAAAATTGTTTAGGACCGGACCTGGGCCGCCTTACCTGCCGCTTTCTAAGAGTTCACAAAAGTGAGAATGGTCTGAAGAGCCATCCTCTTCTACTTAACATAAAGCAGGCATTTTCTTTGGTATTTCTAAAGAATTCCAACGAAACTGGAATATTTACAAGAGATTGAAAGCCAAGCAAGAACGAATAGTTGTAGGTATGTAATTCTTTAGAACCTATTTTTAAAGTTCTTATTTGAACGACGATAGTTTAAAATAACACAGATTTTTCAATAAAATAAATACTAAAGAGAATTAATATTATTAAAGAAAAATATTTAGATAATACAGAAACCAGTCTACAACAATATGATGAGAAACGTGTATGTAAATTTTCATATTTATCATTACAAAATCCATAATAAATATAATAATATTAATAAGACGGACCTTAAAAGTGAAAATTAAGCGTTAATAACAATTTGGAAGAGTGAAGCTGTAGAAAACGTTGATATTACGCAAAAGCCATAAGCTGTGTAAGTTTCCATGCTTTTTTGAATCGGGATTTAATTTTGTTTTGATTGTATTTTTCGTAATTTTTTGCTAAAACACATCGATTTTTGTTCTAAGGGGGACACATTTTTATGATACAGACATCTGCCATTTGTTTGTGGAAGGGAGGGGGTTGACAAATGACAAATGTCTGTATCGAAAAAATGTGTCCCCCTTAGAACAAAAATCGACGTGTTTCAGCATTTCCTTAAAATCTATTGAATACTGCCAAATATCGGGGAGGACTGTTTTTTGTGGCCCACTCTGTATATGCTTCGAATGGTTATTACTTTTATCGAGAAAGGAAAATATTCGGAACAATATTTGGACTAGTGGTTGAAAAATGGATAAAAAACATAATATTGTTAGCAGTTATATAAGAGGAAAGAGAAATTATAAAAAGAAATACATGTTCCTTTTACGAACCTGTACAACAGTAAAGAAAGATATAAAAAAAATGTTAGGAGTGAGGAGAAAAAAAACCATAAACGGTTGAAGAAAATTTGCAAAAATGCACTACTACTACTACTCAGAATCTCAACGAACTAATAGTGATGATAATGAAGTTCTTTCAAATTATTTGACGCCTGTTGCATTGTTAGTTGTATGTTATAGAATAACTCTTTAATGAAAAAGATATAGATACTATAAAACATGTATGATCAAAATACTACAAAAGGTAAATTATGATACCTGATATATTTTCGTTTCGTTTTACTTCAGAAAACAGTATTGACGGAACACTAATTACGTATAATACTAATTGTCTATACTATGCTTCGTCTATTTTTTTGCTATCAATTTACTTGTGAATTTTAATTTCTTGACACTAGTTGAAGAGTTTTTATCACGATGAACCAATTACAGCCATTATAAAAAAAATCATGTGCATTTTGTTTATATTACCTACTCCAAATTAATAAACGTTTTGTATCCATTATTTACTATTATTATTATTATAAATATTATTTTTACTATTATTATTATTAAAGAGTAACTGTTTTGACCTTATGAAGTAATTGTACACCGTTTTAATAAAAATCAATTATTTTAATGTGTTTGTAAGTTTGTATTTGTATTTTACCGACCAATGTGTTTGTCCGGATATGATTGTTTTAAATTTTTGACACATAAAACTGAAAATTGAATCTTAAATCTTTAATATAATACCATTTTCAAAAGTAAAAACGACATTTTTAGAGCCCTGAGGATGACAATAGTAAATTATATTACTAGGCTATAATTATTTGTTGATGTCGGATGTGCAAATTGGGCGAAACATATAATGAGCCTTCTAATCCGAGTGACATATACTGTTTTTTCTCAAGCGTTAAAATAAAAAAATAAGTATAAAAAAGATGATTTAACACTAAATAGATCTCTTTTGTTTTGATCCGTTGCTAGGGTTACTTTTTTATACTAGTAATAAAATGGAAAATACTTTTTTGTACTAGTACAATAATAGGCTATTTCTACAAACCGTGTTATGTATAATGTACCATATTATTATACGCTTGAAGAGAAAATTAATTGACGAAACGTCGGCCTGTGGAAAACAGTAGTTTTCTTTTAAAAATTGACCTACAACTCCAAAACCATAGAAGAATTATTATTATTAATATTATTATTATTATTATTGTTGTTTTTATACATTGCTAGTCAAATGTCTCCACCCCTCTCGTATCTTTTGAACGGTTATAGTTAGACTAATGAAATTTGGACGATGAAAATAGGCGGATGTAGGCTTCTCAACTAGATATAATAGGTGACGTAGTAGTCATAGATAACGTCACAGGGCCACCGTGGCCAAACATTTTAAATAGAACCTATTGGTAAGTGACACCTTGTTTGAAAGGTCCTGAAAATACCTATTCAGTCATACTAATTTTGTTGGAGTTTAGGCTGATATTGATGGATAAATTAAATAAATACCAAAATCCTACATCCGTTTATTTTCACTCTCCAAATTTCATTAGTAGAAGTAGTAGGTGACACAGAATAACGGGAATTTTTAAAACCTGGTTTCATCAGGATGGAGCGACATCACACACTGCACGGAAATCAATGGAAGCTGTGCGAGAATTGTTCGGTAACCGTGTGATCTCAAGATACGGTGGCCCCCTAGATCGCCAGATTTATCCGTTTGTGATTTTTTTCTTGTGGGGCTACCTCGACAATAAAGTGTACACGACTCGACCAAGAATCCTGGATGAGTTAAAACAGAGAATTCGGGATGGAATTCACAGTATCCCAGCTGAGATGTTGCAGCGGTCAATGAGGAATCTCAACAGCAGATTTCAAGTATGTATTAGTACAGGAGGACCATTTTTAAAAAATGATAAATTCCAACAATGTTTCTTAAATGGTAAGTTTTAAGGTTTCAATTACTATGAATAAAATTTATTTCTTTTATCACTTCTAGTTTTATTGGATTGTAAAAAAGTTCCCGTTTTTTTGTATCACCCTGTATAACCGTTCAAAAGATACGAGGTGGGGGAGGAGACTTTTGACTAGCCCTATATAATATGATTTATAGACAGATAACCTAATGTTGTGGTAGATCTGCTTAATATTAACGTTTGAACAACATATGGACAGGAAGATTAGAAATCCCTCTTTATCACCAATTCAGTGAAGAGCGCCAGAAGACATCGATGATTTTTACCAAGTAAATCTTGGTGATATACAAACTTATAAGTTAAAATGTTTCAAGAGAGCGCTGGTTTATTTTATGTTGTCCAAACCAACACTGGGCCAATCTGAGCTGTGGTAGCGGAACAATATATTCAAATTAGATTTCAGCGAAAAATAGAATGAACTTCCAACTTCTCACATTCTAGTGGGATTTTACATAATGCGATATACAATTCGCTATTTCCTTCCTAAATATATATTTATACATATTTCGTTCCAAAACAGGGTCGTCGCTCTACTTATTTTAATAAATTTTTCATTACTTTTTGTTATTTATTAATTACTTATAAAATCTTCATTTTCAGAAAACTAATTTTGTAAGTAATATATACACATTGAATAAGATAAAGAATATAAAATCGCTAGTGATTAATAATTATTTACAATAAAAGGTAAATAAGAGTAAGGTAAAATACTAGTGAATTATTTTTGTAATATTTATATTTAATTATGTTACACACTATCAGTCAATCGCCTTTTATAATTTTTCAATAAACTTGTTATTATTGGAAGTCAATTTCAATAATGGGTTTTTTGGATAGTCGTCACGCGAAGGAATTTTACCTGTTTTAGTGTCAACTCGCCACGTTAATCATAATCTCCAAATAAAACTGGCCACACCACGTTCAATGCAAGTATTTATATACCTTTATAATTAGTTACTAGTTTATCTCCATTTTAAAAAATATCCTTAGATTAATCTATTATTTGGGAATTGTGAAGGAGTGAAAATTTTAAACCAGAGTTTTTTTAGAATCAAAATACAGGGTGGCCAAACGAAAACGAAACAGAGCCATTATCAGGAACTGCGTCCAAAATATTTAAATGGCTTAGGGGTCAAGTAAGGCATCATTTTAAAGCCCTTTCAATTCTCTTTATAACAGTCTTTAAATTTTAAAATTCGGCCTGATGCTTTTCAAAAAATTACATTTTAAAATTTAAATTATGTACTTGTTTAGTTTTTAATAAGAGTTTTTAAAAGATCGTTTTCCATCATTTTTAGGCAATTTTTTTTTCTTCAAAAATCGCCAAAAATTCAAAGGGCCCATCAAAATTATGAATTTTTTTTAAATCACTTCGAAATGTAAGCAAATAATTCATAAATCGAAGAATGTGTCGTCAGAGTTGTTTACCTAAAGTTAATATCACTTCCTTAATGTGAAACAGAATTAATTTTTCTTCAATAATAGACATTTTCATGATATTCCACCTATTTGCGTAATTTTCGTTTCGATTCCGATTCCGTCACAGTAGACACGGCGCATAAAAACCATAGATGTTAGTACCGCTACCGTTTCGGGGTGCCCTGTTGATAATTAATGAAAATAGAACGAATATAGGATTTTTAATACAAATCCCGTTGCACGTCATATATCAATTATGAGATCACGACCCTGCAGTGTTGTCGGCTTGTCTAAATTGTCGAGGAATGTAGGAAGTTTCAAAAATGTAAGGTTAGGTTATGTTGTTTAGCTTTATTATTATGAAAAATTAATTTATTGAAGCGTATATGAACAATATATGATCCTCACACTCAAGATACTTCATCCTGCCAGTTTTAAAGTATATTTGAAAAATGTTTTTCTCAGTTGATTCATTAGCAATCTACAACTGTGCTATTCTTCTTCTTCTTGCTATATTATCTACTTTTAATATTCAATAATCTGTTATAAAAATCGTTATATTATGTTGTTTATTTGTACTATATTTTTATTAAATAAATAAAATAGAGACATATAAAAAAGATAGCAAACTATTTATTGTTATTAAAATAAGACAATGTTTTGTTTAAAAAAATATATATTTTTCTTATAAGAAACAATTCAACTACAATATTCGAATTCCTACAAAAGGTAAATCCTTTCTCCTAATTCAAATCTGAATCACTTGAATCACTGTCATCGCTGTTAGGATTAATAATAATGGGATTAATTTCTAGTCTATCAAAAACTCTCTCTCTTTCATACCATTTTTGTATTTCTTTTCTATGTTGACGGCCGGACGTCAGAAATCGTTGAAATATTTCAATCTAAATACTCGACAACGTCGCATCAAGGCATGCCAATCGCTACAATGTCATTTCTTCATCATAAATACGAGTCTCACGGGCGTAGAAAATTTCAAAATTATTTAATGTAAATTATGGTTTTTTGAGTACTAAACATATAATAATGATTTATAAACGTTATATTATAAAGAATAAGACGTATTTAAGCCAATATAATTGAAATAATTCTAAAATTATCAAAATAATTACGATTACTTTTTCGGTTTTTTAGTACTGTGACTACGTTCATGAGTACTCGTGAATTTTCGTGATGTTTCGTATGATTTATCTTAGTTAGGGAAATTTTAATTAGTTGGCAGTACTATGACGAAAGAGGTACGTCACTCCTGACGTGCAACGGTATTTGTACTAAAAATCCTATAGGTCTATAATGACCGAAAATATGAATGAAAATAGTAAAATAGTAGTAATAGTAGTATTAGTATCGTATGCGTTATGAATGAAAAATTTTGAATGAAAATGCATAATTTGAAGATTTTTGAAGATATAATTGTGATCTTTTTATAATAATATAAAAAATTAGGAATTGAATAAAAAAAATTGGGTTTTTATCCAAAATAATTGAAAAAATATGAGGATTTCCTAAAAAAAATATGAAATCTGGGATTTTCATTATTAAGTTAAAAGTATTAAATTTTAATGATAAAATGGGATTCTCTGTAAGACACAAATCGATTTTTGAAGAAAATTTGAAATAATAAGGATATTCTAGGTATGAAAAATTATAAGAAAAAATTGGATTTTAATAAAAACATTAAGGATTATTAAAATAAGGTATTAAATTTTTTTGACAAACATTTTTTATGGAATAAAAGTCTTTTGATTCGGCTGAAATTTTGCACACGGGGGCTTTGAGGGTCCAAAAATATCGGAGCAGTATCAGTTCCTCTGAATCTCTTTTACTTTTTGAATTATCGCCTTTTCGAAAATGTGCCCTAAAACGAAAATAATTCGTTTTTAATAAAAAAACAGATATCAAAAACGAAAGAGGGCGACCTTTAAGATCGGTTTTCTTCGTTTTTACGTAATTTTTTTTTTCTTCAAAAATCGCGAAAATTTCAAAGGGTATTTTAAAATTTAAAGACTGTTGTAAAGAGAAATGAAAGGACTTTAAAATGATACCTTACTCCACCCCTAATGCCATTTAAATATTTTGGGGCGATTGTTAATACCGGAAAAAAGTGTCCCCCTTTGATCAAAAATCGACGGGTCCTTGTGTTTTTCTAAAATGTTGACGCAGTTCCTCATAATGGCTCTGTTTCATTTTCATTTGGCTATTCTGTATAATGTTGATATTAATATTTATATATCATATTGCGTTCGAAGTATTTAATGTTGGTATTTCAAAAGAAACCTAACAAGGAATATAATTACTGAAATTTGGCCACCCTGTATGTACTAATGTTTGTTAGTCGTTTGAAGAGTCAAATCAATATTTGACTAATAAAATCACTCAGTGAAATCTCTGACATTCACTTACCCTTTAAAAAATCTTTGTGTATCTTTTCTGAAAAGAACTATTTATTCAAAAGGATTTATAATACTAATTAAATTTCTTAGAACAAAACGGATGATAAACTATGGAAAATTTTTTTTAAAATCTGTTACAGAGATTTTAATCCTATATATAAAACGTGGTATTTTATCAATAAGTTTAGTTACAAAACAAAAAAAAAGATTTCTTTACAAGACTCCGGTAAACATTATGTACTGACCTACTAAAAAATATTTTTATTTTTATTATTTTAAATTGCAAATAAAGTGTGGCGAGTTAGTACATCTTAAAATTTGTTCTACTGTCGTGTGACGATTTGGGACCATACAGGTTCTCGTGGCGAGTTGACATATGCCGAATCGGGAATAAACATACAGATAAATCATCGCTGCATTCAGAAGTTAAGAAAATAAAATACGGTCCATTTTAAATCTTTATATATTTTGCCATCATGATTAACTAAAATGATCCTTTGTCGATATGTTCAGCGAAACTTAGACCGCGCGTTATAAAAAAGAACGACAGCTTATGAGTGGAAATCGGATAATTTAATCCAAAAATGGTATTGCAGACAAGATATAAATATATCGCTTGGTTGGCAATATTTCGTCATCTCTTCCTTCTTGAAACTTTCTTCCAATTCCTTTCCGTTGTTAACTAACAACGATTTTCTTTCTTGGCCTTCCTCTTCTTTTCTTTCCTGCTACTGATCATCTTATTACTAACTTCTACGTGATTTATTCTGTATGATATTATCTCATCTCTGCTGTTACTAAAAGTTTTTGTATAATCCATTTCTTCTTTATTGGTTTTTATGAACCATCCTTCTTCTATTCTTTTCACTCCATAGGTCTGTCTCAGCATTTTTATTTCCTATATCTTGAAGTTTCGTATTTTTCATTTTATTAAGGTATTTCATTTCCGCACAGAGTAATCGACCTTATTACTGTACGATAAAGTCTTTCTTTTGCTTTTTAGGACTCACGTTTTCCAAATTTCCTTTGTTTATAGTTCCATTGATTCCCAAACTTTTCTTATCTCTGTTATTTATGTTGATGAAATAAACAAAGTTGTTAGAAACCTTAAAATTGTATTCTTTGTCCCTTGCGCACTTTTTGATTATAAAATCAGAAATAGTATCGTCATTACCACTTCTTACTACCATGTACCTCTTCTTTTCCTTATTTATTTCTAGTCCTACTTGAATCGCGATATTTTCTGATCTCTTTATTATTTCTTTTGATTCTTTTGCTGTTTTCGGGAATAATGATATGTAGGTCATCTGCGTATGCTAGACTTTTATGTTTATGCCTCATGAATTATATGGTTGATAGTTTTGAAATTTGCTGACTTCATTTCGATCTAACTTGCCAGATGCCTATATATATAAAATTTATAAATAATATATGGAAAGCCATATTATAATAGTAACTGTTACTTAAAATTTATTTTAAAGAGATCATTTTATCTATTACTGTATGCCCCTTCCTGAATCCGATATTCTTGAAGAATTTATTTTTTGTGCTCTAATTCGGTTTTTCAATATTTTCGATACAATCTTATATGTCGTGTCCAGGAGCTTGTAGCATCTTTTTTTCTCAGAATTGGCATTAGCATTGTTTCTGTTCATTTTGCTGGTATAGTTTCTTCTTTTCATATTTTCGATATTATTTCGTTTCTCTTCTTCTAGTGCTGGTTCACATTCTTTCATCAATTCGTTTGGTTCTTCTTCTTCTTCTTCTTCAGGTACCTTCCGAGATATTATTGTTTAAGACCTTTTTAAAATGTTGCCTCCAACTCTCTAGAATTTGAGAATTACTTCCTATCGTATTTCTTTCTATATTTCTAAACAAAAGTATCCTATGTTTGAAGGCTTTGGCTGTCTTCTTTGCTTCGGGACATTAATTTCTTAATCTTTATTGTTAAAATGTTTCTCTGTTTTTTCTATTCCTTTTCTAGGAATTCTCTTTTTTTCTTTTGGTAGTAGGTACTTAATTCTTGGAAGGTTTTCTTATTATCAGCTGTTACATTTATTAACATTTTATTCTTTGCAGATACCTTATACTCTAACTTAATTTTCGTTATGGCTCTCAACCCAAATATCCGCTTAGATTAATAGAAAAGAAATGTTTTGATTCTTATGACTGTTAAATTAATCACAACAAAAT
This sequence comes from Hermaeophaga mercurialis, assembly GCA_951812935.1. Classification (NCBI taxonomy): domain Eukaryota; kingdom Metazoa; phylum Arthropoda; class Insecta; order Coleoptera; family Chrysomelidae; genus Hermaeophaga; species Hermaeophaga mercurialis. The sequence continues at coordinate 6,559,271 of OX638358.1, read as the reverse complement.
TCAATCAACAAAATAAATGCATGCTGTATCTACAATTTAATAAATAATTTATAAAAAGAATCTATGTAATATAAATTTAATATTAGTAGCTACGTATATGTAGTTTACTATTTGATTGTTTGACGCTCGATTTTCATTAAATTTTTAGAATTTAACTTACCATAAGCTCCCTTCTGAGTTTATCCAATTCCAAAGCGGACGGTGGTGGTGAATTTTTGTTCGACCTCCCCCTGCGGAGTTCCTCCAGCTGCCTTGTGAGCTCCTCCACTTTGGCCACCGCCAACGACAGTTCTTTTTCTTTTTCATTGAACAAAGCTCTTATGGAATCAAGGTCACTTGCTGAAATTAAATAAATTTACTTAATTCTCGTTTCGATTGTATGTCGATATTAAAGAGAAACATGTCACAGGTGGTGGAACTGTTATAACTAGATATTTGTTTTCTGTTCACTTTTTATAATTGCAATTTAGTGTTTACCCGTAAAATGTATTTATCTTATATTGTAAATGATGTGTCACAGTTGGTAAATTACATTTCTTTCATAAATATTAAATTTCTTGTATTCAGAATTTATCACAATTTTTTATTTCGTGTTATGCGGTTTCTCAAGTAAAACAGGGTCCATTTTTATGTATAGAAAACTGTCAGCATCTATATCATCCTTAATAAAGCAATTTTAAGAGGATCACATGGTTTTTGAGCTTATATTCATTTAGTTACCATATCTAAAATACTATTGAATATATTCTCTTAATATATTGTTACGATAGTATGTATAGGGATTTAGTTAAATATCGCCCTTTACATAAAACTTAATTTTTCTTTTCCAAATTATATTATTTACTATTTATTTAACATTACGTGAGCGAGAGTTATGGGAAAAGGCCGCCCACGAATGTTAAATAAATATTTTTAGTAGAGTCGTCAAAATTAATAAACATTAGAGTCTTCTTGGTTAGTAAAATAAAAGAAGATCGGGTGTCAAGTTTGGGTTGATGATCGAGAAGTTAATAGTGCCTATCCCTGCTATTAAGTGTATTAGTTATTTAATGTGTAAGTTGCCCTCATAATTTAGTTGTTTTCTTTAGATAAATAAATAGTTATTGTTTCACTCGGCCTCTTTAATTTCCATTAACCAAATTACGTAATGGGTAAAAACCCCCTTAATTTAACATTTAGATTCTTTTCGTACATTTATTATTCAAAAAAGACAACCCAATACGTAACAATATTGAAGAAGCATGAGAAATGATCAAGCATTAATATTCAACATACAAAGTAAAAACTGGTCTGTAACAAACTAATTTAAATTTTATTAACGTAAAATATAAAAATATAGGGACCCACTGTGCCTTGTAGTAGACACGTTTTTAAAACAGAAAATAGTAATGGAAAAAAAGTAAATGGTTTTATTATATACGGAATATTTTTTTGACCTAGGAACATTGGTAGATCATAAGATATTGATTTCTTCTTAATTTTTTTAATTTAAGTTTTAACAGAGTTTCTAGTGAAAATTTAGTAAAATAATTTACAAAAAATAAATCAAAACGCACAGTTCTACTGTCTATTTTGTGGATATTATAAAAATTTAGTCATTAATTATCCCTTATAATAAGAAACACGAATTAATATTTAAATAAATTATTATTATTAATCATATTTCATGCAGGTTTAACTAGGTTTTTAGAAGTGAATATTTTGCTTTGGTAAAATCCTTTCTTTCACTCATGATTTTTAACTATTTATACGGATACTTTAGAAGTACCAATTAGATGTTTTAGAGGAACTTGACATAAAACTTGAAGTATAATGTCGGATAAGTCCAATTCATTTAAAATAATTAGATCATCCAACTACTTCTGGTTTCACCGGATATAGACTGTAACTTCCTTATTTCAAATAGATCACACTGTATATTATTACTTATTACTATAGAAACCCCAACCCCTAGAATAACACAACAATACTCCAAAATTTTGATTTTAAAATAATTTGATTTTTTTAATTTAAATTCTATTTTTTTACTATCTCTAAATCACTAATTCTTCTAATTTTTTAAACTTTTTGCTCTTTTTCTAATTATCTTGCTCTCTTCTTTCTTGGAATTAAATATTGGGCACTTTTGTATATCCTATTTTTGATTGGATTATACTTTCCATTTCTGATTGCTTTACTTCATCCCAAAAATATTTTGAAATAAATTATTTTTACATTGCCACCATAACAATGCATGTCCACTTAGTAAACTATCGATGACTCCTTTTATTTTTTCTATATTCTCTAATCTTATTATTTTCATCATGAATTACTCAATAACATTTTCGGATATAACTTTTTAATATCTCCATCAAATTTCGTCTAATATTTTTTCTCTAGTTATTTTAACTTTTATATCTTTATTTGCTTCTGTTTTCTTCTTAAGTTCTTCTACTTTTTTCCCAATATCACTTTCAAATTTCTCAGAATTTTCTTCTATCTTTCTTATTTTAATATTTTACTCTTCCAATTTTTTTATCCACATCTTTACTTCTCAATGCTATATAACTTTCAAGTTACTTCATGACTTTGCACTCCATTTCTTAAATCTCGTTATTCATAATTTTTTTTTTTTTTTTATTTTCTTCAGTTCTTCAAAATTCTTTCTCTGTTCTTCAAATTTTTCATCTATTCTATTTATCATTTTAATTAATAATTCTTCCATTCTATTATTTCCTTCTTTAGTGGATGGTTTTTCTTTACTTGAACCTTCCTGTTCCTCTCTTGCATCATCAATTTTATCTGCATTTTCGGTAGATTCAATTTCGTTTCTTATTTCTTGTCCATCTCCTATCGATGTTTTTTGCATTCCTTCTGCACTTTTTCTTTCCCGTTTTTTAGAATTCCATATTCTGGGTTCTCAAAATTTTTAAGTGGTTATTTACTTCTTTGCCCTAATTTATCAAGGGCCCCACGTTGGGCGCCAATTATTATGATATTCATTGCTTTTATTATATTTTTATATACTTTTCTTACTTATTTTTATTTTACATTTACAAAATCTTAATCGAATGATAATATTCTTTATTAACTCCTTGACATTTGTCAAAATTCACCAGATTATCAACAACTTATCTTCTTGTAACAATATATAGGTATGGTATATATCAATAAGGGCTGATCTCTTAAATACGGGAGATGGGGATTAAAACTGTATTCAAAAAAAAGTAAAATTTGATAATTACAATATAATCTTCTTTAAGATACAAAGTATTTGTAATTTTCAAAGCATAAAAAACATGTAGATTCTATAATCCTTAAAAGATTATTGCTTCAATTTATTACTTGTAGAAAACTTATTAACTATGCATTACTTAAATAAACTAGGGCATCATTAATATATAAAGAAATATCATCAACACAATATTAAACATAATCTGCATAAACTTAGTGTATCATTAAGAGATTGGATTGAAATTCTAATCATTTACTTACTATTACTAATGTTTATGTAAAATATTACTGAAATAAAATAATTTTTACTTGGTTTTAATGTCACTTAGTACACAACAATTCGAGTATTAAAATAGGGTCCACAATTACAAGTTCAAGAGGAAAAGCGAACTTTGTTCATAATGGTTTTCTATATACTTTTGAAAAGTGTTCTAAAACCAGTGAGCGTATTAAATTCTTGCGATGTGAGTAAATGGGACGTTGTCAAGCGCGGATTCATACCGAAAAAGAAGTTAATATCCATTATTATTCCTTAAGTTTACAGGAAATGGTTTTCCCCAAGGCATACGCGCAATATTTTCCAGAGCTCAACACAACACATTTTTTTTTATTTTGTGATAGTGGGGAGGGCTCGGCGAGAATTTTAATTTTTTGACGGATAACATGGATACAATACTTATTTATAAACGTCTACATAGTATGCAAATTATATGATTTAAATTGCTTCCACATTATTTGCGAAAGTTTATACAATAAAGGCAGAAAAATTTGGAGGAGTTCTACCAATCTTGTAAGTCAGTTCTAAAATTAATACCTTGCAACTAGTTATGATTTTTAAAAGTTTGAATATCTACAAGTTATTAAAGTGACATTATTATCATGTATTTTCCAAAAAATTTAAATATTACAAAAATATGAAAAGATACATTATTCTTATCTGAATCAAGGTTTCACTACTGATGTAGCATTTTTTAAAGCGTCAACAACTTCACATCACAAACATTTCAACCAACCACCATTACGTAATATGTACAATTCTTCTTTTCCTAAAAATATATTTGGTTACTATTATATAGGTATTTAGTCTAAAAGGTAATCTAAAATAATTGAACTTCCCAGGTCAATTAGGTTTGTGTTTAGTGTCAAGTAATGCAACTTATCTGGTTGTTTTAATCTATAAGATCGTAAGTGTTCATAGTACCTTATGTTAAAATCTCTAAGGGTCTGGCCAAGATAGATGGCGTTAGAATCTGGATAATTTATTTTGTAAATATCCGATAGTAACCAAAAATTTTTTTGAAAAAGAAGAATATTATTGTACATATTGTTTAACGGTGGTTGGTTGAAATATGATGTGAAGTTGCTTACTCTTGAAAAAATCTATCAATTTGCGTCACTCTTTGAAAATGTTACATAAGCTTTGTAATACGGTGGAAATTTAGTATAATTTATCTTTTCATATTAATAAAGAACTAAGTGTTTTGAAATACTTTCTTAAACTCCAGAGTGGTATCGTTAACTCTTTATTACTAAAAATAATTTTGCAATTATTAAATATAGTAGAGCATATGGAGAAAAATATTTATATCTGATGTGTACTTCAAACGTGTTTGATGTAATTCTCAGAAATCACGATCGAAAATGAATTCGAAAGAATTAATTCCCCGAGGAATTCAAGTTAGTGCCTTGAGATGATGTTTGTTTGTTGCCTACTAAATTGAAAAAGCAAAATTAAATTGCTTGCGAACATTTCACCATAGTATTTTTGAAAATATTGTTGGCAAGTATTGAAAAGAGGACGACAAATTGTATGTTGAAAAATATCAAGTAGTTTAGTTTTTAGATTAGTTCATCGATCACGTAATTAGTTATTGGTTACATGTTCACTGTTATTTTAAATGTTGTGTAAAAGAATATAAATAAAACAAATTTTAAATGTCGTACTGTTATTATTAATATTATACAATTAATGATCTATCAATTCCCGTGCTAATTTTTAGTTCTCGATAAAATAATGATTTTATTATTGGAATTACATTGACCCACTACAATAAATATTTGCGCGGAGAAATATAAAATTGCATCATTTAAAACAATAATATAAAAGTAAATAAGTTATTGAAGAAAGTGGAACATTTCTCTTGTTTGTAGAAATCCAAAGAAAGCTTTTCACAAAAAAATTCTATTTAACTTAAAATAGAATTTTTAAACTAAATTAATCGTTAATTAGTATTATTTATTATTATGTTATTTTACAAAATTTAATATAGGAAAGCGCCGTTAACTCATTTCCTTTTGATAAATCAGAGTTGTGGTCACCACCTTTTTAAAGGAGTGATTCATTGAGGGCCACATAATCCCTCCTCCCGAAATTCGGTTTTCCTAGAAGGTCAAGACGTAGCGGCGGTTTTCTTTGACGATTTATGAATTTTCCAAACAGTCAATAAAATATTAATAAACTTAAAATTCGGCACAGGTAAATTGCACACCAATAATCCTTTAATGATTTTGTTAAATTGAAGGGACCGTAATCTCATCGGTAAAATGCACACCGAGAGGTAGAGTGTGGATAATAAAATATAGATAACTAATTTAAATGGTTATAAATGTTTCATGTAGTTTCAGTTTATTTTTTACAATTTTAGTTTTTTTCTATTTTTCTCAAAAACTTCAATTTAGCATTAATTTCTTCTAATGTAGAAATGTTAGTACTACTCTTTGCTATCTTTATTAGTACAAAAACATGTGTAAAAGTTAATTGAAGCCACAACTTTATGTTTATGTTGAAAATGTTTTGAATGAAATGCAAAATGGATCATTCATGACAGACTTTTTCTTATTGAAGAGATTGATCAAGTGCAAGTTTTTGCAAAAACTATCCGGAATCACCCTGTTAGCGCATGATAAAATTAAGTTGAGTATGCAGCGGCGTCCCAATGAAACAATTTGATTAAAATTAATTTCTAGTATTTTTACATTTTACTCTATGTGTACAAAAACAAAAATCACAGTATTAATAAAATTTGAAAAATTAAAAACTAATTAAGAGTACAAAGATGACATCGAGTAATTCAGTAATAGAAGTTGTTTTTATATAGAAAATGTTCCTTAACTTTTCATCAAGCTTTTTCCGAAACGAATTTATTTACTTCGGCATACGATAACATTATAGTTTGATTTGATTTTATATTTTTTTAATAAAAATTTCTATTATTGCAGTAATAAAGTACGTCCCAATTTTCATTGATTTTGAAGGTTATTTGAATTAATAATTTAAAAAAAAAAACTGTTCTAAATGTCGCCATGTAGTTAAAAATCATTTGATAATCAGCTTACGCATATCGAAACCATGTTTGTACAGGTTTTTTGCATTTGCAAAAACTCAATTGTCTGAGAAATAGAATTTCCCTTAACAAAACTGCACCTGGATAATAAATCAATTAGAGGATTAAAGTAATGAATCAAGTTTAATTATAAAACTATGTAGGATTAACCCAAAATTATGAAAAACAATTATACCTACTTAATCTTCTTAGAACCATTAGCCTAGCATCAGCTGTTATTAAATTCTAATAGGGTTAAATTCATTGTGCGCACTTTTGGTGTAATGTACTTAGTGTTTAAATCGAAATACAGTTTAGAATGTTAAACTGCTAACAGACTATATTAGTAGTAACATGTTTTTTTAAATGTTGGTTGGTAACTATGAGTGATTCTTTCGTGTAACGCCACAGCAGCTGCTTTGTGTGTTTTCTACAAGACGGATTTCTTCAAAAATGTATTTTTGGCTGAAAAATTTGGTACGTGGGTTATTCATCCGTGCGTGGAACAATTTATTATGTGTTGCATATTTATTTTCCAGATTAATCGCTTTGAGGTGACTTTCTCTTAAAGTTGGTACGGAATAAAAATGATTAAAATCATAAGAACACATAATTGGAATTTAAAGTTTATAAGTTATTTCTATTGTTTTATATAGAGCATGATATTTTTATTATTTTCTGAAGTACTATACCGTTGCTTAAACTTAATTCGACTAATAATTGACTCTTTTGGATTGGATTAACAAATAGATCTTGCAATTCTTTTGAGGTAATTATACTTGAATATAAGATTCCTTTTTGAACAAATGATATTGGTATTTCTATGTCCTGAAGGATATAGTTTAATACTTCATACAAATAGATTGTTATTTTATAAAATTTGATAAAGCAAAAAGTAAAAATATAATATATAATATATATAAATATAATATATAATATAATATAATATAATTCTCTGAAAAGTGGCATATTATTCAAATCAAGAATATCACATGTCTAATCCGCGATGTTTTATATCTCCCAAATATTGTTAGAAACCTGTTGTGTATTACATAAAAATAGTAGTAGTAGTAGTAGAAATATCAAATGAAGTGTTTAGCTACGGTTTTAATATAAATAATAACAGATGTTTAATCGATGTAAACAATATAGAGTTTAAATACGTTCCACTTCCTTTTATCGCGATTTGAAAAGAAAGCGATGTGTATTTTCAGTTCCCTTTAAAACACAATATGCACTGTGAGACCGTTATTTCCATACACGTATACTGTTTTGTTTCAAGCCCACTGAACCGTGTGTTTCCTTCCGAATATTTATCTGCTTTCTCGCATGTTTTTCTATTATTATGCCCGGAAATGCTCAGCCGCAAATTCTCCATGTAGATGGACAAAAACGTGGGGACTAAAAGATCAAAACAGTAAAAGAGAGAATTTAAATACAGGTACAGCAGCACAGAATTTAGTATTCGTACTTTAGAAATTTACTATTGTTTAATTTATAAAACTTTAACATACCAAAAGAACAAACTAATGAATTTATGAAATCTTTCGAGATAGTTTGAATGAAATTCGAACTAGTAGTTCTGCTTTATATCTAAAATATGGATTAAGATTCGAAAAGTATTTATGATTCCCACTTTACTATTCATTAATTAACAGTATTGTTCCAAAATATACCTAATTTTCAGCCCAATAACGATAATTGAGGCTATTTTTACCATTAAAGTAAAAAGTAGCTTCATCAGAGAAAACAATATTGAGAAGAAAATTTCTGTCACCATCACATTTTTCACTCATTATCTTGGGGTTATCACCCCCTAAAAAAACTCCCCATTGTATGAAAGTTTTAAACCATCTAAAAATGTAGTTTTTATGGCCCTTTAGTGTTCTCCAAATTTGTAGATTAGAAACTTATGGTTCCGTCCCGGGACTTTTGGGAAACCCTCTATTTAATTATTGCATAAAAACTAGAAAGCTCCATAACACAGTCAACCGTAAACAAAATTGAAAAAAGAAATAGGAAGACTAATTCGATCGAAAATTTATCCAAAGCAGATGTTACCGATAATAAACAATTAAATGTTCAACTAGAAGAGTAATTCTGTTCCTCAAGTTAGTCGCGATTTTGATGTTTAAAAGAAATAATATTTAAAAACAATAAAAATGACAATAAATCATTGAATGATAATCCAGATCGGAGAATACAATTTTGTAAACCGATGATGGGTAACTGAAATAAACCATCCAATTGATACCAAACATTAGGCATTGAGCAAAAGCGAATCCTATAAGTAGATACATCATATTCATATACATTATCCTCAAGACTTGAATGTATGGGTTGGAAATGTAAGAAACAGAATTATTGGATCATACTTTTTAAAGGTACTTAAAACAGGAGAGCATATCTCGAATTTTTAAAAAATATCACGTTCCAACTTTGACAAATATATTCCCTACTAGAATTAATCTTGGCAGTTTTGATGACAGTCTATAGATTCAACTCTCCATTATTCTGTAGATGTCCGAAGGTACTTCGATAAAATATTTCCCAATAGGTGGATTAAAAAACGTGGACATATAGAATGGCCACTGAGGTAGCCAGACCCAATCCTATGGATTATTTAGTGTGAAACCTTCTGAAGAACGTTGTGTATAAAACTAAATGAGAAAAAATTGTAGAATTAAAAGAGAACAGAAATAAATAATGTTTCCCAAGATACCATAATAAAAGTACACCAAAAATTTATTCACCGTTTAGGGACTAAAGTTCAAACATTTAAAGTAAAGTTGTTTGTATTAAGTGATGTCAAGTACGATATAAAGCAAAAACTAGGTTACTAGTTTTCTTGTGTTAGATATTTATATTCCAAGCGTCTATTGGGTGTATCTTTCATAACGTTTTATCGCAAGTGTGATACACTATTGGAATCAGCTCTTTAAAAAGAATCTAAAAATTTCAAAATATACAGGGTATTGTATAAAAAAAATAGTCCATGACATTATTACTAACATGTAGATGGCCTGTGTAATAAAAAAATACATAACGTAAAAAAATAAAATAAAAAATAGACCTGTAACCCACTTTCTTGATTATATTTTTAGTTTAGGAAATAATTAATGCATTCCTAACTTTATGGACACACTGTATATTTAGCCTTAATTAAATGATATAATGAGAAATGAACGAGTTTTCAATATTTTCTTTTTTTTCCTAAAATTTTTTTTCCTATAAAAAATTATTTCATTAACGATAATATAAAATAAAAAATATTATTTACAATTAAAAAAATAGGTTTCCTAAATTGGTTCATTACGGGATTCTTGAAACAGAAAATTTCAATGAATTTATTTACATCTTCCTATTTTTTATTAGATACAAATGAATAAAACAATTTCATGAGATTTCAAAGATATTCAAATTTTATTAAAGATTTTGCTATAATCTGGGCCCTTCACATCCACTTGTCTTCCAGAAACATGCACCTGTCTTCCAAAATCGTGGAAATTAGATATAAATTCTGTAAATGAACACAGTTTGTAGCTGTACTATGAGATTTTACAAAGTTATATTGATATTCTGATATTGCCTGTTTAACGTTATTGTATATATGTCACTAATAATTATTTCATTCATACTAAAGCAATCAGCCGAATATTCAGTTTGTTAAATTCATTTAAAAACCGGACATATTCCTGAATTTTTCCACAATGCATTAGTATTAGTATTAGTTTTTAACATTAAATTGAATAGTTTGCATAATGTTGTTGAAAATTTATTTATATATTTTTCACAAAATTAATCGAAATGATGTCAGGACCAGAGATCATTTGTCAGATGTTGATTATATATTATACAAACGTAAAACCTTTCTCATAAAACATACAGGGCGTCTAGGTTAGCTTATTTAATGGGATTTTGCATTTCACATTATTTATTTTTTTACAATCTCTTCTTATTTCCTGCCAATTCCTTCGCTGAGTTCCAAAATTCTCCTTTTCTCTTAGAATATCTTCTGTTCCGCTAACTCATTTTCAACTAGGACTTCCTCGTCTGTTTCTCCCTACAGTTTTCGCTTCCACATATTTTTAATTGATACCTTCTCCCCCATCTTTACAAGATGTCCTAACTAACTCAAGATTTTCTTTTATACTATTTCTTTTAACGATTTTATTAACTATTTTATATCTTCGTTTCTCTTCTTATCTACTGTTATTGTTCTTATTAATTTCCTATGGTATTTCATTTCAATCATTTCCAAAGATAAATCAATTGGAATTATTTTCATCAATATAAATCTAAATATTTGGATTTGGAGCCAGGTTAAAGATGGTTCGTATTATCCTTTATTGATTAAATATGATTTTATAACAACTGATACGATTGTTGAACATTTTATGAGACAATATACAAGACTGTAATAAATTGTAAATAAACAATTTGCCAGAAATAGCGAACCTAGATTTATTGAGTTTATCGTAAATTGTGTGAATAATCCAGAGTAAATAATATCGGGATGTTCCTCGTACATAAAAGAAAACATAAAATTGTAGCAGATACATCAGAAGGATCAGTTTCTTTTACATGAAAGAAAGTCACGTAATACATCAGATATCGCCAAAGTCTTAAATCTTATTTGGAGAATCCGGTATAGTCTTTTCAATATCCCAGGAAAATTCAAAAAAAGGATATTAACCAAAAGAAGGTAATTATATTAAAAAAAATAAGATTGATTGTCGATAATTAATAGAATGGTAATATTTATTTACCAATTTTTTTATTACGTACGTGAAATCATGGTACACATAGAAAAAGAATTATTAAATCAGATGTCTCTATATACAGGGTGTTAAAAAAAACTAAATATTTGAACAGGGTATAGTATGGACCAAAATAAGTCAAAATGTCTTAATAAACATTATTTTTATTATTTACAAGCAAACGATAGAAACTTATAAACAAAATCAAAAGAAAGAATGTCTTTGAAGGCAGGATATTTGAACTCTCTCTAAAACTCCTTCATTAGTTCGGAATTGATGACATTCTTGATTAATTAATTGTTGCAGCATTTCGAGGTTATTTACAGGAATAGCGTACACTAAGCTTTTTAAATATCCCAAAAAAAAAGAAATCAGATGGTTTAAATGAGGCGATCTTGCAGACCATGATATAAGCTCGCCCCTTCCTATCCATCGAAGTTGAAACGATTTTGTTTACAAGTTTCTGTTGTTTGTTTGTAAATAAAAAAATTAATAATTCTTTTCATCTCCGAAACCGCCACTTTTGCGGACCCAGGTTTATTATAACTTTTGGACTTATTTTGATCCATACTATTAGATCTTTTTTTAGCACCCTGTATTTTTTACATGTAACAGCTTACGACTTTCAAAATGGTTAAGATAGAAAGCAGCTGTTACTATTGAAATGCTTTATTCCAGAAATACCAAAATGGTAAATGTGGTCCTATATTAAACTTAAATAACCGATTTTTTTCAAATCGAACACCTTGTTTATCTCCACAACATCTGAAACGTTCTGTCAGAATTGAGTTTCATACATGTGTAGATATTTAAAAATTTAAAACTAAATTAATCTCTAAGTGAAATGTATTTCTTTCAAAGTGAATTTCGTTCAAAATAGATATTTCCCAATTAATATTCTCGATTTAAATCGGAAATGTATTTAACCAGGCCGAGAGCACTTTATCTTTCATTACACTATGTAACTTTAAAAAAGAAAGACGTGGAACATTCAATAGAGAACTGGAAACGTTAATCCAGTTGCTGACCCTTATTCGAGATCCCAGTGTACTGCATACTGCATGAGTTTTGGTGGAAAAATGGCTTATACACTTTCTATGTGAGCATTTTCCAGCTCAGAGGACAATGCTTCTCTCCTAGTTTATGTATATACGCGTACCCTTCTAGTTTTATAGTCCAGTTTCAAAACAAACAACAGATACGAGAGGCGGAAATTTCAAGATAATTTAATTCTGCAAAAATTACTAAATTTGAATGTGGTCAATTAGAACAGAATAAAGAGGCAATTATAAGAAAATTTGATATTAGAGCTACTATTATTATTATTACATTAAAATACAGAGTGTAGCACAGAAAACAGGCCACCCCGATATTTAAGAAACAATTAAAACATTAGCAAAACATAGGCGTTGCGTTTCATTTTTAAGAGGTGTTGCCTTTCTAATGACGTGCCACACATGTTATATTCCCTATTTAAAATTAAGGGGTTGGGGAAGTGGAAGGAAGGGGGTTGACAATTGGCAGATGTCTGTATCGTAAAAATGTGTCCCCCTTAGAACAAAAATCGACGTATTTCCGCTTTTCTTAAAATCTAATGAATACTGCCAAATATTGGGGTGGACTCTTTTCTGTGGACCACTCTGTATACAAATACATTAAAAAAGAAGAATTAACAAAAATGATGTAATATAGAAAATATTAGTTACATGAGAAAGATATGGTGGAGGGCTCAAAGTAAGTAAAAATTAGTAATAAGGTACAAGAAGAAATGCATTTTAACAAGTATACATTCAGAGTGCACTAAAGGGAAAATAGGATGCAAGTCCGTTTACTAAACATTACGTTTAAATCGTTTTATTTCCCTAGAGGTTATGTTAAATTGGCAGAATTATTATATGGAACTATAGAAGTAATTTAGCGTTTATAGCAAATTATACTATAACAGAGACAATTTATTTTCAAAATTATTTTTCCCTATTATTAAAGAATAATACATCCCCATTTTTTTACATGTTTAATAAATACTTGTGCTTATAAGGATTGAAAGATTTTTTCTAGGTGTGATTAATAAAGACGAAGAATAACGTTAACCATTTTATTTTATTTTATATATTTAAGTAAATGTGTACTTCTAAAGAAATAATTTTTTTGATTAAACGTACTCAAGATGTTTAATAAACAAAATTGGGATGTTGATTTATATAAACGAATATAACGGTAGCTATTTTCAAATGTTTTTATTCTAAATTATTAAAAAAACACTATATCCCCATTTTCGAACACGTTTAAGTAAAAATTGAATATTTCCAATAATTGAAAACAAAAATTTTTTTTTGATAAAATGAGCCCAACTTGCTATATAAATAAGATATATCTGTGGGTATGATTTGTAAAGAGCAGCCAAGCATTTTCAAAAATGTTTTTTTTTAATAGATTAGGCTTTTTTCTTTTAATACATGTTCAAAAATATATTAGGCACTTTCAGAAAATAAAAAAAAAATTGCGAAAAATTTTTATTTATAAGGGATTTATATTTTCACTCATTTTGATATTGTATAACCCCTTTAATTGAATTTTATAAAAAATGTAATTAACAAAAATATGTCATTTTTATGTTATAAATGAATACTTGAAAATTCGAATATATCTTAAAACTAAAAAGAAAAATTTTCGTTGAAGATTAACTGGCCTGTTTGATCCATTTATATGACGGAAAGTAAAATCCTTTTTTATGCGAGAAAAGGTTTTTCAAAATTCAATTAGGCAATGTTATATAGATGTTTATAAAAACAACAGGGGTTGAATATTTACCTGCCTCCACTCCCTGAACGGTAATAAAAAATGGATGTAGCGGAAAATCAGTATTGTTCAAATATAACTTATGATGGAAAACAGAATCATAACGGATAATGCCGAGTGACATATTGAAGGAACAATGTGTTGGTTTAGGATACATGTTACTAAATAAGGATATAATCATCAGACTATTTACTGAATACTCAAATTTTTGTAAATAATTTGTTTCGTTTCATTTACCTGGAACATATACACGTATATTTTGTTTGTTATTGACCTGCAAGACTTGCGGTTATATTATCTGACCGGTCAAGAAATATTTCCGATATGTACTTGAGTACTATCCCTCAAGAATATCTGAAACCGCGAGTTCAGTGTGCGTAGTAACGGAAACAAAATAAATGATGACATTGGTCATTCGAGTGACATTCTTTGAGCTGTTCACTTCGTAATATCGAGGGTTGAAAATAACTAGAGGTAGTGCAATGTTGCCGGATTGACAATGACCACAAAAGTGAAAAATAAAACTTTAGGGACACAATCCCGCGGAATTATATATACAGTTTGGAAATTTTCCCAAAAAGAAGCAGAAAATAAAATATTGACCATAGATTTACAAAAAGTACAAGAGCGAGTTGCTGCTTTAACAGGCAAATATAATAAATAGTATTAATATTTACATTTCTGTGATTGATTTTAAGAGACTTTTTGTTATTAAACAATTTTTTTTAAATATTTAAATATTAGCGTGCAGTATATTTCATAAGAGGCTTATTTATTTGCAGGTGTAAGTTTATCTAGGGTTAAAAAAATTTGCGAAGGAAGGACGACAAATTGATGATGGTCTTGTTTTCGACTTCACATAACTCAGAAAAAGCAACAAGAAATCTTCGAAACTAGCATTAGATATCTTCGATAAAGGTGTTTTGTATTGAACAATAATTAATTTTACATCATACATTACATAAAGTTAACAAATCACTCTGGTCTTAAAAATTCTTCGCATGTGTCTAATTTGTGGTACCCCTCCTCCTTTAAGTCACTACGCATCTCGCGGTTTCAGATAATCTTGACGGATAGTAAGTCAAATGAAAATGAAAATTTGAGTTATTTTATTTATTAGGTATCAGTATTATTAAGGAATAAATAACTGGACATATGATAAGCGAACAAAAAACAATATTTCTGGTCTTTTTTTACTAGATAAAAATATCCTTTTCAATAAAATTTTAGTATACAAAATAATTCTTAAAAAATTGGTTTTAAATGAAACTAAATTGAATGATTCTAAAAAACTTTTGAAATTAATCGCTGTAGAGCATCGAGTGGTTGGTAAAGGTTTGCGGTTGAAAGAATTTCCATTTTTAAAGCGATGTTTCCCGTATCTGGATTCTGGTCTGTGCAAGACAAACATCTAGTAAAGGGCATGTAACAAATCAAAATGTTACCAGGTATACTCGTATAACGGTAAACCAACCGAAAAGAAATTGAATTATGCCATTTCCACAACTCCGAAAAGAAGTAAGGCATTCTACATTAAGGATTCCTATACATATTTTTCATCGGTTTTCAATGTCTACAAGAGGAAAAAGAATAGCTTGATGAATTTTGTTGTCTTTGAATAAAATCCGGATTTGTTTAAATAATCCAAGCTAACGAATTCGTATTTAGAATGATCCTAAAAAAAAACCACTTCCAAACATTTTCTAATGCATAAAAAATAAAATTGGGCCATCTGTTTTGTGAGTTCTTTTTAATACTCTTTAAATTCTTAAGATGAAGTATGTTTTTTATGTACTGATTTTAATAAATATTAAATATATGTTACGACTAACGCCAGAATAAAGGGTAATCCTGGGTTTGACCAGTTAGAGCTAGGTCTAACCAATCCGAGTCGGTTAAAGCCCGAAAAGTTTAAATGCTTTCTAAAACCGTTTCTAACCAATCCTAGTTGGTTAGTTGAGGTTAGGTTAAGTTAGATTAGGTTAGGTTTCAGTTAGTTATAGCCAGTTAAAGGTGGAAGCGTTGTAAACACTAAAACTAACTAAAATCTAATCTAACCTAAAATAGTCAACTAGGGTTGGTTAAACTCAGCTTTAGCCGATTGTAACAATGAAACTTTTCGGGCTTTTACCGACTAGGATTGGTTAAACCTAGGATTATCACTAATTCTAGTTTTAACCGTAACATGAACATAGGAAATTATGCACGATTATTAATTCAGCTACATTATCTCACTATAACATTTTGCTCTTTGTACAGCGGTTGTCTTAATATTTTATCCCATTCTGTTCATTTTTATTAAAATACCAGTTTCTTTTTTGTATTGGCATTTCTCATAATCCTGTTCCGCCAATTTCTAAATTTTTTCACAAATTGACCGGTTCTAATTATTTGCTTAACATATCAAGCACTTTATTTTTCAAATTAACGATTTATTGAAAACTATATAAAAACCCACCATCAAATTGAACGAATTTTCTGTGAACGACCCACTAAAATATTCA
Source organism: Hermaeophaga mercurialis (assembly GCA_951812935.1). Lineage (NCBI taxonomy): Eukaryota > Metazoa > Arthropoda > Insecta > Coleoptera > Chrysomelidae > Hermaeophaga > Hermaeophaga mercurialis. The sequence goes on along the minus strand of OX638358.1, from coordinate 6,542,672 downwards.
GTATTAGCTAAAATATACGAAAAGTGTGTATAATTCGAAAATAAATATTAATAAAAACGTTCTTTTTATCCTAGCGCTGAATCCGATGATCCCAAAAGGGTACTTTTTCAGCGAAAATTACGCCAATAAAAGAAATCGTGTCTGTCATCTAAGGGGCAGATAAAAATGGTGTCGGATTGTCGGATCCCCCATTATGTCGAGCCAGGATTCAATAAAATCAGAAATCCACACAAGTAAACACAAAGACTGAGGCGGCTGACCCGGAAAACTGTGGAGTTCGATTTTGTTGAGAAAATGTAATTACATGCATGCAGAAATTTCGGACACCTGCCACATAACCGACGAAAATCCCCTATTAAGACAAATCCGCAGAATCGCGAGGATGAAAGGGAATAAACTACAGAAATGCCAGACCGGTATACAAGGATTTTCAATTATTCAATTGCTGCCAAACAATGGACAACGTACGAAAATGAAACTCAACAAATTTAATCCCACAGGATCTAAATAAGAGGTGATTGAAATATTTATAAGTATATATTTAAATATAACTCAATTTTAATTTCTAATCCAGCATTACGCACGGAAGTATAAGAAGGTCTGAACGATAAAGGATCTACAGGGTGACTCAATGTTTGACGACAGCTGTAAGCTGAAAAAAATTACCGATGATTGAAATGCTCAAAATAATTAGAGGAACATTTATTTACGTCTTAATAGTTTTATTAATTTTAACAATATAGAAATCTAATAATGCTAGTTTAAAGGAACCATATTTAGTGCGACTATAAATAATGCAAAAACATTTTACTAATCACTTTTATGATAACAAAACGATTACCAATTCAAAAAACTACAAGAACTACAATGGGCTAAGCAATGAAAATTTTAATTTAGAAATGTAATAAGTGTAATGTAGTACAACTTTTTCAGCTCTTCTTCTTTTAGATTGGGTTGTTCTCCAATGAAAGAAATGGATTTAAATCCACCAGCCGCTATTATTTTTTCCTTTTCAAATATTGCGTTTATAAGTTGATTGTTGTTTGGATGAAAAATAGATGCTTGAGGGAGATTTCCATTAGGATTGTGACATTTACATTTGGAACAAATTAGAAGAAGATATGACCCAGGACAGGGACCAATATGTGGCGATGACAGAAAATAGGAGTTCCAATACAAGATGAACAAGAACACAAGAAATGAAGACAAATAGCGATTTCAGTCGACTAATCCTATATTTTTCGAATACTTTTTTAAGTGCCTTTACATTTTACTGCCTGATTAATAACTTTTCATTTATAAAAAAATAGCTTTTAACTGAAAAACTTTGTATACTTTGTCTGTTTTTAAAATAAATGTTTTGTTGTCATGCAAATATGACAAATAATGAATTTTAGTTTATCTATTATCTACGGAGACACCATACTCTCTGAGTAAATCCGAGAGTAAACCTAATTATATCAAAAGTTTTACATTAAACTTTAAAACGTTTAAATATACCAAAAACGGTCTTGGTAACAGCAGACCAATGATTTTATGTTTGACGAGAGCAATACTAACGAAGAGATTAACGTAAGAAAAAATTACAGGGAGGAAAAAATATCTATTATATATTAAGAAAAAGTAGAATAAATAATGTATTAACAGATTGTAGGCTTAATACGATGATAAGGGAGATGAAACATTTTCACCATAAAACAAACTGGGTAATTAATCGCTTGAAAGAAGAAGAAAATCCCGAGTTACCAGTGCACCAAATTTCACAGTCTAACCCTGTAGTATATTTGAAATCTCTTACTGTTATATTCAAATTTACTCAGTCTACAGAATTAGTCATTTCTTATTTTAATGGGTCTTAAACAAATATATTCAATTGCCTAATTAAGTTCACATCTTGATTTCCTAATAAAAAGCGTCGGGATTTAACTTTTTAGTGAGTATCGATTACTTAAATTTTTCAGCATAATATAAAATATTCATACGTTAATATCCGGTGCAAATTGAAAATATTATACAAATTCGGTTGCAAATTTTTGCCAAAATAAGTACTGAACAAAGCTCATTAACAACTGATAAACTGTAAAATATATTAATTGTATTTTTCACTCACTTAACATTAAAAATAGACTGGCTTGACATTTAGATGTGCTTAAAAAAAGGATAAATAAATATTACTAAGCAGTTTTTTAATGAAAAAAAAAGAGTTGATTCTTAATAAACTCGAGATATATTTGAAAAAAATAATTGAAACCTTTATTTGAAATCGAATGATTTTTATTATGAAAAACTATCTGCCAGGCACTTTCAAACGTATTTAAAACCAATAAGGCAATTAGGAAAGAGGGCTCGTTGAAATGAATATTGAAGACGGAAAATGAGCACTTCTGTGCAAGAATTCTCTTTTTTACTTCGCAATTTGGCTAATATTAATTTTTTAAATTTAAAATTTTGATAAAGTTAAACTAACACATTAGTCCAACACAAGGGTGAGTCATAACTATTGAGATATGAGTAAGCGCCGTGGTTATTTGAACCAAAATACGAGGATTAGACTCAATGTTGCTGTGACAAAATTACCTTTAATTATTTTTAAATAAAAAGAATAAAAATTACTTACATATATACACAAATAATAAATAAAAAATTAAAACACTCACCAGTACTACAAATGAAAGAGAGAAAAAAGTTATTTTAAAGGCAACGTAAGTCAAAAAGTATTTGTTAAAGAAAAACCAACAGATGCCAAATCGAACAGAAGAATTATAACAGAAAAAGCAGGTTGGATTTCGTGCAATTCACAAACCTAAAAAACATTTAGAATCTCGCTAAAAGTATTTTGTAAAAAAATAATAATAAAATAAGAATATCCATTTAAATTTAAGAAAGAACTTATTATTTGAAATCTCTTTCCAAGACTCCGAACTATTCATATTAATTTGCATATTTCTCGAAAATGGTTGAAATGATCATGTTTCAACAATTATAACAATTTTACAAAAATATAATGTTTTCTAATCAAAAGTACTAAGAAGTTTTTTCAAAAAATTCACAACTCGGTTTCATCATCGGGAATCAAAATGTAAAATAATAGAATAATATACCTTGACTAAAGTTAAGCATCTGTGCCAATTTATGAAATTATTACAGAAAACGAAAAAAAAAACATTTCAACTTTAACACCCTACATTTTTGCCACAGCAACATTTAACTAAGACATATTTGGTCCAGTCTCATATTTTGGTCCAAAAACCTTGCGCTTACCTTATGTCCCAATAGTTATGATTCATCTATATATATATATATATAAATATATATATACAGGATGGCCAATCGAAAACGAAACGGAGCCGATATCAGAATCTGCGTCAACATTATACAAAAATGCAGAGACCCAGAGACCCGTCGATCTGGGGGATTTTTTCCTTTCGTAAAGAAAGTTTAATAGTTCTCAGAGCTGAGGATCATGGTTAGGTTTGTAAAGTCGAATAAACAACCGAAAGTCATAAAAATCTGTGACAATCAAAAGTAAAGTTCATCTTAGAAATTTCAACGAATTCAGGAAAAAGTTGTAGTTTAACATTCGTCTCGAAAAGTGTCTTCAGTAATTGATAATAGAGTCAAACAGTTTATCAAAAAACTCGGTGAGGTTTAATAATTAGTCAAAGCATTAAATGAATTTTATTGTATTGTAAAGTCACTCGTTGCTCATTATTTACTTTTTATTTGTAATCTGCACCATTTCCTCGCCCATTAAAAAGTTCAATTTGTGGTTAAGTGACCCTAAGTTTAAGTACATACAGGGCGTCCTCCAGTATCGGTGCCCCAGGACTGAAGGCATGAGAATCTGGTAAGTGCCAATTTTCCTTATTACTTGAAACCTTTTAAATTTATCAAGTAATGTACGTCGTCTTGAATGGTTTAATAGTAATGCAAAGTTAGACCATTACTTCATGTTTCAATTTTAAAATGAGTATTAATGTTGGATTTTATAAAGCTGATTTCGTTCACATATCTAGGATTGAGGTCACTTAGTTTAATTTTGGAAAAAGTTTCAGAATTGTAGGGGATACAGGCTCAACGATTTCTATAATGCATTATTTTGAGGCTTAGAGTGAACTGGATTTAGTAATGCAAATTTTAAAATATAATTAACTCTTAAATAAATGATCGTAGTCACTAGGGTTAATAAATTTAAAATTATTCACAATAAACACCTCATTTCTAATAGATACAACATTTGTTCTGTCTACTCGAAAACCTATTAAAACGCTATAAAGATATCCAAAATATTCTTACATATTGGAACAATAAAGATATAATATCCCAGATAAAAATAAGTGATGTGTCTTGTAAGTGAAATCTGTCAAAAAATAGAAATTAACAAATGCATAATTGTGGCTTAAGTCGATACTTAGAAAAAATCTTATTAATTCAATGATTATATTAATTATAGACTACATTAAGAGAAATTATGCATTTGTGGCAAAAAAATAGTTTAAGTACTAAATAATTGCCCGCATGATATAATTATCATTATGCAATTACTTACTTTCCTTATAGGGAAACTTAAAGAAGACCTATCGTGTTTATTACTCCAGTTAGTACAACCATAATTAAATCCATCTACTTATTCTGTTACTAAATTTAATTTATTGATGTATTAATATTAAAGGATGTATTTCAACTATTTAAAATATTGAAATTAAAATTTGATATATCTATTTTTGACTTACACTTACTTATTCATTAATTTCCAGTAAAGTATAAAAACTATCCCTTTGAACGGATACCAGTAATATTTTAGTTGTAATTAAAGATAGAAAAAGAAGTATTATACCAAAAGTAAAATGTTCCATATTTAGATTTCAAAAATTTATACAAAAACAATCTTTATTAAACATCACACCCTGTATAAGATATTAAATATTTTAAAAATTGTGTTTTTGTGGTTTTTTTACTTTGGAATAATTTAGAGAATAGCATATTTGAACTCCATATTAATAGTAATATATACAGGATGACCTACTACGGCATAAATACAAACCTTGTGAGTAGCCAATATTTTGCAATAATTAAATTTCAGTTACAAAAAAAAGGAAAGGAAACAGTTACTTCACAGAAGAAGGGGAATTATTGTGTAGAAATACATATATTTATTGTTTGAGAAAAAACTGTGGATTCCGGAAAGCGGAGTTGGTTGGTATTTTATTTTCCAATCTATATTATATTTGGATGAAAATGTCGAAAATTTAAAGCTTAACAAATTCATTAGAAAAGGGATTATCGTCACCCTAATCAGAAAACCTCGTAACTCTAAATTTGACAAAATTTGGTGTTTTCTATTGGTTAGAACCTGAACTCATAACTCTCGATAACCCCCCAACTCAGAATATTTACGACTTTTTATTAAAAAAAAATATCTAATATTTCTGATCTATAAAGATAAAGGTAACGAAATGAGTCAGTTTTTTCCAATTTTCTCTAAAATATTGAAAGTTTAGTTAAGAGGTACTCAGATTAGGGTAACGATATGCTAAATAATTCATATTTAAAGCACATACGAATTTCTGATTAATGATATTGATGTCGCTGACATATACTTGAATTTATCTAAAGTCCTAAATAAAATTGATAAGAGAATTAAAGGAGAACATGCATAACACGTTACATTTTTCTATTAAACAAGCTATCCCTGAAGGGTTATTTGGTAATGCATATAAATCGGTTAGTAATGAGGGTAATTCGATTTCTACTATTCTACTATAAGAAAAGAACCAAGGGAAGAAAAAAAGGTCCTTGTTGAAGATACAGAGGATACAATAGAAAATAAATTAATGAAGAATAGGCTTATGAGAAGCGCTGAAATAGAAGGGTTAAGAGAAACCAGAACAACAAGAGAGAGCGAAGGAGAATGTAAAACACCAGTTAAAAGTAAGAAAACAAAGAAGACCAAGCATGAAGAAACTTTTGAAATACAAATGGAAAATAAATATGAAACACTAGAGGAATGTAACGAAAAAACAGATCAAATTGAAGAAAGGGAAGATGAAAGAAAAATATAGATACCACCAGTAGTGCTGGAAGGCAAACCAGAAAATCATGGACAATTTATTAACCAGGTGAGAAACACCATAAATTCCAATAATTTTTATATTCAATTTAATCGAGACAATAGTAAAATATACACGGGAACTAAAGAACTTAGGGAAAATTTAATAAGCCACTTAAAAAGTAAAAATCTCAAATTTTTTACATATATTGATAAAACTGATAGATTAAAAATAAATAAACCAAATAGTAAATTTAGACAAAATGTTAAAATTATTAAACCAGATGAGGGATGAAAAACTACAAAAAATGTAATGGAAAGAGTGGAAGTAATGTTTAAATACGAGGAACTATATAAACAAAATGATATAGTATTGAATTATGGTAATAGTAGCAAATAGAAAGAATGGAAAATGATCAGTGATCATAAGTAATCAACAACTTAAATAAGGAAAACTCTGGCTACCGCCGAGAAAATTGCAGGGAAAAGAAATAAAATAATAAGCCAAATTAAAACGGGAACTAAAATAATGAAGGAGAATTTTGGTATCGGATAATAAAACTAAATTTAAAATGATAAGGAAGCTCAAAAAAATTAAAGTCTAAAATGGCCAAACCCCATTATTATTATTATTTTTATATTTATTACGTAAAAAATTATTTTTACATTGTAATTCAAATGATGGCTGTTGATGTTGCGGTTAAACTTTGGACATATAAACATTATTTAAAAAATGGAGAATTTCAAACTTCTTACAATTTGATTTCATTAAAATGAATTCAACTAGCGCCGTGAAAATCATCCCCTTCTTCACTTATTTTGCAGCTCTATACTTATAATTGCGCTAAAAATACACCGTTGGCAATGAACTCTCACGGGCCCCATAAAAGTCATCACGTTCTTCACAAGAGTAATAACAGTTATCATTTATCGATCACAATTATATAATCTCATTTTTCACTATTCTCAAGACTATTTTAAAGATCTTAATTACCACTTACAATTTATTATTTAATTCTGCCCGCAATAAAACATTGATATGTTCATTAGAAGTGTGGGTAATAGAGACAAACCGAGGTATAAGTGATCTATTACAGACTATCAACGTTGAAAGTGTTAGCATTTATTTTGTTGACATTGGCCGTTGCCGTTGGATTCACCAAAAGTTGCTCTACTCTTGTTTTAGGTATAATTTAAATTTTTGGTTTACTTACAAACTTGAGATATAATTGTTCTTGTTTTGCATCACATAATTTCATTCTACCACTTCCCTATTTCTTTAATAAATATTTTCCCACATGAGCTATTTTGGGGAAAGTGGGTGCTGATTGTTCAAAACACCGAACCAGTAATTAGCCCCTACTATTATTTATCGTGGATTTAATTCGAGCCGAGATTAACTTAAGTGCGTCTGCCTTCTTTTAGTAAATTTAAATTACACAGTTTACGAGAATGAACATATGTCTATCTCTGATGACGTGCTAACATATAGTTTCCAACATTCTCTATGATAATAGAACATGGCAAATACCATAAAAGTGAATTTCACCAATAAATGAAGTTGGCAGACGAATTTAATTGTTTAGAAAGCTAAAGGTAGGTAATTTTTTGCAATGTATGCAAGAATGTTAATTTCTGTATGTGCGAATTTAGAATTTTTCTCACTAAGGAAAGTCCTCACTTTTTCATACCATTTTTTTTTGACATTGTTGTGGCGTATTGCAATCGTCTAAAATGAAATGCAGGGATTTTATTTTTTTAATAAAAATACAAAATGAACCAGAATTATGTGAGAGATTGGGAGAGTCTCCTTTTACTTTCAATTTTTAACATTGTTTGATTTATTGTAAATATTTAATTTCTAGTCAATATAACGAATTTTTTAATTTAAAATTTAAATATGTTTTTGATTCTCTTTTTTTACTTGAAGTAAAGTTTTTTTTATTAATTTCACAACAGCAACCGGTATCCAGGTAACGTGGTAGAAAACAATTAAAGGCTGTTTTCCACAACTTTCAAAATTTTGGGTAATTTTTTAGTCGGACCCCTGGAATACCATAACTCCATCTGTTGCTACCCAGACACCCTTATTGCTAATTTAAGGGATCGTGCGTTCTCCATGAAAAATAGAGGACTGGCGCCCGAAAGCGCCAAATTGTAATTACTGCTTTTTCACAAATCGCAGGAAAAATGCGCTACAAAAGGTTGGTTCTATTTGAGCTTGGAATTGCTCTTCAACTTCAACTTCAAGCACGTATATATCACTAACTATCTAAAGGCAATAACACAAAAGTACCACTGGAAAACTTTTCCGCCACACTCAAACCGAAAAATAACTGTAGCTGATAAAAAGCAAAAGACACTACAGGTTCCTCTATTCGTAACATTAGTAGGAGGAGTAGGAGGAGTAATTTAAAGTGTGAAATACACAATTCCAAGGTGGCGAACTCCCGTTTTATTATAAGGATGTGTTTGTGACTTTTTCCCTTTGGAATAATTAACAACATTGTTAATCTTATCATTTAATGTAAATGACATTTTCACATTGTGTTTTACTGTTTTCAATTACAATTATTGTGTTATACGAGGATGTATCAGAAAATAACGAGACTGGTGCTGTAACTTCTTCAGAGGTAAAATTTTATGACACAAAAAATGTAACATGAGAGCTTCATATTTAATGTACTTTGACCCCTCCTACTCTCCCGACCTTGTTCCATGTGATTTCCATTTGTTTCCTGAAGTCAAAAAAGAATTGAGAGGTCAAAGATTTGAGTCGGATTTAGAGCTCAACAACGCTGTGATGGGTATACTAAAAAGACTATCAAAAAATGGTTTCTCATAAGTTTATAACAAGTGGATAAAGCGGGATAAGTGTATTGAACATAATGGATAGTACTTTGAAGGTTTTTAAATAAATGTTTCATTTAGCACCAGTCTCGTTATTTTCTGATACATCCTCGTATACTTTTGACAGTTTTGACGTTTATCTAACTCCAAATAAAATTTAGTATTCTCATAAATAGTAATGATTCTCCTTATTTAAACTAATTAGGGCAAGCCTTTGATCGTCATAAGAGAAAAATTGTGTAAATAAAATAAATAGGATGTTCGCTTTATTACTGACATACATTAAACAGGAACTTACATATTGAAATATTTTAAAATAAGGGTAATATTAAACGTGGGGTTGACTGATAAAAATGTTGGGATTTAAAATTCGAAACACCGGGCCTACATTGCTACCGTCAATAAAAGGCCAGAGTTAAAGGAAAATAAACTGGTTACCTAAAAAGCATCTCCTTCGCTTTTTAAGAGCAACATGGGGAAATTGAATTTGTTTCCGGATACCCCCTATGGTGATTGGTGACGTCTAAAGTTTGTTTTAAGATGAAAATGTAATTTTGAAATTTGTTATGGTTCATTGAATATCGAGGGTAGGTCATATATTCCGACGCCCCGGGTCATAAACTCACGATGTGGAAATCCTCCATGAAGAAGATATAAAATGGCAATTTATGAGGACATAATGTTACTTTCAATCAGATAAAATCAAGACGTTTGCTTTCTTATTATGTAACTTCCAAGTAGGTGAAAATTGCACCCCAATCCTTAGTTCTTGAAAATCAGAGACCAGTTTATGTTTTGCTTAGAATGGACATTACTCAAAACTGTGTCATTAAATTTCCATAGTGGGGTTGTAAAATATGGAACGCCTAAATAATACAATATAATATTTTTTAGAGAAAAGATGGATTTTTAAATTTAATTTTTTATTTTCTCGCTCTACTAACTTTTTTGTACAGTAGCGTATCAATCAGTTAGATTTAAGCTACATAAAATAATAATCTTTTATTGGGGTAGTTTTTACCAACTTCAATTAATTTATTTCCTCATTTTAATAATATTTATATTTGGTTTTAATAGAATGGAGATACAGATAGACCGGTAGACCAATTATTTCTTTTTAAGTCGTTCAGTCTACAGTCAGAAAATTAATTGTCAGCAATGTATTTAAATAATATGGGGATCAAGACTAATAACCACTAAAAATAAAGAAGTTTTAAAAGATCATACCGACACAAACAAAATTCCTAGCTCCATAGATTTCTTTATTGTTAAATATATCTTGTCAAATAATTACTTAGAGGATCAGGAAGATTCAGACAGGATCGCTCTCTCATACTTCTTATTGTAAGTGACAGTACAATTTAGAAAGAAAATCCTCCCAGATCTGAAGAAATACATTGTCGGGTTGTCAAATTGTCAAATTTATGCATGACCGTTTTATTAACTCTTTTAAGACATAATTAAGTATATCAACATGCATCAAGCTTCTTGGGAAACTAAAGGAAACAATTTTCCTAAAGAAATCAGAAAGTTTATCTCAGTAAAAAGAGAAAATTAAGAGTAGAATGGCGTCAATCCAGATCACCAGTTGACACAAACAACATTGAACAATGCAAGTCAAAATGTGTTAAATTTATTACATAAAAAATGAATCAATTTAGGAATAACTAGGAGAAATCACCAATGATAAAAACAAAAATATAGATTATTTCCTCTGAAAAGCTGCCAAGCAACCGAAAAAGCCACATTTCTTAACAAATAATGGGGATTACCATCAAAATTAGATTAAACCAATTCAAGAGGAAATTGTTATCAGATTTGCCTCATCGAAAGAAGTTTCAACTAAATTAAAATGGATATTAATCCATAAAAAGGGCCTTGATTCACAGGAGAAACCTTGAAGCGACTCAATGAACGCAATAGTAAAATTAAACAAATTTATGAATGCCTAATGCCCTATTTTAGTATTTGCTATATTCCTAAAATGTAGAAGCTAGCCTAACTGGTGACTATCAGGAAAGTCAACCAAAAAGGCTTCGTTTTTTATTTATGAACTCGAAGAAGTTTGAAAAATTAGGTACTTTTTATAACACTGAAATTGATAATAGAAGAAAATAATTTGATCCTCTTGTTTCATAGTCATCTTATCATAGATGAGGTTCGCGTAATACTTGTATTAAAAAATCGCCAGAAGAAAAGAAAATTTGCTGTACTATATTCTTAAAAGTTGTGTAAGCTTTTTATAAAGTCAGGATCGAAAGCTTGTATGACAAACTGAAAGTATTTCTACTTTGACAACATTCTGAACTATTATAATCATACATGTCAGAAAAATGACAAAAAGCAGACTGTTTTGAGGGAATCTCTATTCATTCAATACACAAAATACTCAGAAAAGGCTCTTAGCATAAATAAATAAAATACAAAATTATAGTACTTTTTATATTCACAGTAAATTTTGTGTGCTTTTTTTATTTTTGCTTTGCAATCAAATTTTTTTTAGCCTATCAAAAAACTAGTCTTTCTTAATTTGCTTGTTAAAAAAGTTGATGTTTTTATATGTTTCGAACGTTTCACACATTCACAAATGGATATTTTTTACGAAGATGAATAAAAGTATGTTCCTTCATATGCTACCATAAAAAATTATGTAAGTAGTTTTTTTTAAAAAACAAATAGAAAAATATATACAGGGAGCGGCATTAGTGCGTTGAAATACGATATATCCGTTATTATTGAAGTTACGAAAAAAAAGTTTATACAAAAACTCTAGGCAGTCTTAAGATTCACATTTTAAAATTAGTCCCAAATATACAGTGTGTTCAGGAACGCAGTGCCAGATAAAAATTTTGTTATTTTAACAAAAAAATGTAATATTTTTTTCTTGATTCGACTGCGACTAGGCACAAAAAACGGTCGTTGTAATAATCAAGATAATTTGATTAGAGATAAAATAATACAATAATGCAATGTAAAAATAGATTCCATTAGAAAAATTAAGCGAGTGATATTTAGCCAATTCTAGAGATAACGCTTTAGTATAATCTTCTTGAGGAAATAATAATGGGGTTACATGTAATATTTCTTAATTTGTTTCTACTATTAAATTCCCAAATTTATAATCTTTGTTGAGAATATTTAAGTTTTGTCTTTAGATTATGTAGGCAACAAATTGCAAGAATGTCGAGTTTTAGTTTAAAGAGGCGTTTATTATATTTTTCTTATGATATTCCTTAATCTCAAAAGTATTAAGTGCTATATGATTAGAAATTATTTAATAATAGTAAATTTTATTTAATCCTCTTAACTTACTTCAGCTCAAAGTAAAACTGATTATGAAGAAATTAATTACATTACATCAAAAAAAAGTCTTAATCAGTAACTCAAACTAGCCACATAGTATCTCTGCAACTGGATACGAATATGAAACAAGTACTATATTTTCCCAACTGACTGATTAACTTCAAACAGAAAAAATAAAAAAAGGTTTTGTCATATTTTATCATCAGTTTTGTGTTTAATGTCAATTAGGTGTTTTGTATAATGTGACTTATCTGGTTGTTTTAATCTAAAAGCTTGTAAGTGTTCTCTGTATCTTATTTCGAATTATCTAAAGATCTGGCCAATATAGATAGCATTACAATTCGGGTAATTAAACTTTTAAATACCTGTTTTTTTTTACATTTGAGAAAACGTTATTTTTTACTTTACACCTTTTGACACCCATCACAAACCTACAAACAACAGTGAAGGTCCCTCATATAAGTGACAAGAAGCAGGGACAATTAAATCTGAGAAGTTCAAGTTCACATAAGAATGTTTATAGAAAACTGTCGAAATTGAGGATAAGCATAATTTATCTTTTATCATTATAAAGAATAGATTCCACAAATTAATAGTAAAAAACATTCAATTCAAATTATTGTTCCCTAAAATAGACTTGTTTGTCCTATATCTCCGACCCTGTACTTCTAATTGTTTATTTGAAGATCGCAATGATAGAAACAATAAAAAAGCCTTCCTGTACACAGACAAACTTAATCCAATCTGCTGAGACCGTATAAAATTAATGATAACTCGAACTCTAACTCGAGAGTTGTGCAACGTGGTTATTGAAACTGTACTTTGTAATGTATTTATTTCAACATTTTTTTTTTAATTTTGCGATATTTTTTATCTGATTTTATAAAGGAAACATATTTGTTGTTACTAGCATTTTTTTGGCTAAATAAATATATATTATTATTAATAATATATAAAATCTGTATGGAAATTTCAAAATCAATGTCAATGCTTTTAAAAATAGAAAATAATTTCTCTTCAAATTATTTAAAAAAAAAATCGAAATTCCGATTAAAAATATTCTTTTGATGAATGGATCTCGTAGTTCTCGTTTCGGATTTCCTTGTTTAATGACCATTTTGATTAATGGAGCTTGAAATAATCTCCTTGAATATCAAAATAAATAAAACGAGCTACTTTTAAAGCCAATAATGAGACCGCGAATGCCACTCGCGGATTATAATCTAAAGCTAAAAGTTCAAGCGAGATATTTCCAAAAAACTTGTCTTGAGAGAAGATATTAATACCGCCGAGGAAAGAATTTAATTAATATAGTAAGAAATAATATGTAATAACGATCCTTTTTCTTTAGCTTTTATGAATATTCACTACAATGCCAATGTTCATTAAAACATCATCATGCTCAAAGATAATAAAATGTTTCTTAATTGTAACATCTTTTGTCTATTCGCACCAAAGCACTTTAAGTCACCATCGGGTAGTAGTGGGCCAAAATTATTTCATTAAAATTACCAGAAAATAAAAAAAAAATATCGGAGTTATCAAAAGAGCAGAACAGCCTTCTAAATCTCTCAAGCTTATGATTTTATTGGTGTTACGTCATTTGCCATATTTACCAAATATTTAAATTTCACTATTTGGTTATCAGAAAATGTGATTTATTTATTTTTTATTAAAACTTCAATTTTTATTTCGGCAAATGATTGAAGCTGGTTCAATGTCATTAAAACAGTTTATTTGGAGGCTATAAAATATTAAAGATTTTTTAAACACTAACAATTTCAAAAGAGTGTTGGCATGTGTGAGTTTATATTAACAAAAGAAAAAACGGAGAAAAAATAAGTCCTTTGGTATTACAGTTTTATTTATCATAGAAAGAACTATCAGTTTAGTGAAATAATGGACCACATCGTCAGGTTCAAATCACACTCATTTGTTTTTAGTTACAGAGTTTTTTTGTGATTCGAATCTAAAGATGTGGCCCATTTTGCCACGAAATCGATAGTTCTTTCTATGATAAATAAAACTTATAGACTGTGAGACTATAGGACTTATTTTTTCTATATTTTTCCTTTTACTATCAAATTCTTTTAGTTTAGCTAAAGCAACAAAAAAAATATATGTTGATGTATGATTGTATTCAAAGATAACAACATCATTTTGTCCCTTCAGTGAAGCTCTTTATACCACAGTGTAAAAGTTCTCCCTTTAATGAATACCGACACCCCAATTTTGTGCTCATTATAATATACTATAGAGAATTCATTTCACCATAAAAATACTTTACATCAAAATATGATACGAAATTGCTAGTTTCTATAATTTAGTCGAATGTACGTTTACAAATACATGGTTGGGATAAAGTATGGAACCAAGTAAATATCTTCAAAACGAAACGGACGATGTTTATGAAATTTTACGAGTAACTATAATGGGGCAAAATGCAGCTGATGTACATTTTTTTGTTAATAATATACTTTCGGTTTAACCGGAAATATCCTCAACTTTTTTAATTTAAATAGGACACCCTGTATATTTCAACAGTAATGTAAATGTCCATTCATCAGAAGGTGTACCTTAAAGGGATGCCACTTTTCATGTTTTAATACTTGAATGAATAGAAGTAAAAGGAACACCATGTTCTCGACTAACTTGTCGAACGCTGTTGTGTGGATTTTCTTCCCTAGCCAATAAAACTTTTAATTTAGTATCTTCGGCAAGTGCTGGACTGCCTGATTTAGGTAGATCTTCTACGGTACCAAACTCCCTAATTTTTTTTCAATTTTTCTCACTGTTGACTGACTTATAGGTTGTTCTGGATATTTATTATTAAACATAGCACATACCTCTTCATACCTTCAATTCCTTGTTTTATAGGAAAACGCATTTTTAAAGTGTCAACAAGCAAATTTAGAATAACTAACTGGTACTACACTTCACAAGTGTCACACTCATACGTGAGTATTAAAGAGTAGCCTAATGAGTTATTATGACAATTTTTCACATCTGACAAGTTTTTACAATAATGACAACCAAAGGTATGCCGGTATTAATTTTAAAATTATCGTATCTTCAAAACTATTAATTACCGAACACAAGTATGAAATTTTCAATCTAATATATACAGGGTGTGCAATGTAAAAAAATTGTCGATGACATCGTTACTCAAAATTGTTTGTTTAGTTTAAAATAAACTTATTCCGTACTTTATGTACACACTATATATAAGACTTTAAATATTATTAAGGACCGTTGACTCGTCTTGCTTTCAAGTTTTGAAGCATTTTTTTAGGGTTGAATAAACTTACTTAGAGAAATATTATTATGCTTATGTTGGTCAACTTGGCCTCGGAGCGCCCTGAGTTTGCGCAGTTTGAGCTCTTGTGCATCAACGCGGTCTCTCAACCTACGCAGGCGTTCGCTTTCAGCGTGAACGCGCTGTTGGCGCGCCTCCTGCTCTTTCAGATACCTCAACCGCTGCTCTTTGGCTGCGAGCAGCTGATGCTGCGATTCGATCTGCGCTTGCTGTTGACAGGCCATTTCGCGCAGCTCACTCAACGTCAACTGCACTCCCTCTGGTAGCTGAAACAATAAACATCAAATTAATTTTGTGCTCGCTCATACAATAGAGAACTTGAAAAACATTTTTTTACAGATCATAAGTGTATACATTGTCAGAAAACATGTATCAGTAAGAAACTAATAAATTTTGGCCCAGACGGCCACTATATAGCATTTAAATTCCAAGCGCCCGTAAACACGCTGCTATTAGGCATGACGTCATATAGCACGAAG
Source organism: Hermaeophaga mercurialis (assembly GCA_951812935.1). Classification (NCBI taxonomy): domain Eukaryota; kingdom Metazoa; phylum Arthropoda; class Insecta; order Coleoptera; family Chrysomelidae; genus Hermaeophaga; species Hermaeophaga mercurialis. The sequence continues at coordinate 6,526,675 of OX638358.1, read as the reverse complement.
TGATAGAGCGCAGCGGTTAGATGCAATTGTAGCTTTGTTTACAACGTGTTTGTGTATTTTTCCGATTCTTTTCTTTGATTTTGTGGGTAAACACTTTAGTTTACTTGTGGTTTGTGTCCATATTATAATATACTATGACTGAATCGGACATTCCCTTTAATTTTGGTGAAGTTCCAATCTCTTTATGTAATATACGATGTGGTGATAGACCAACTGACACACCCTGTACGACTAAGCGGGCATTGAAAATCGTTTGATATGCTTCCAGAACGCAAGAAAATTTAAGCATTTTTTGCCAAGTTATTATTTTTTTAAGAAATAATATTTGGGTAATGCTCTTTTTAGAAAAAAGTCAAGTTCCCCATTGTACTCAAATAGTATAAAATATATAATTAAAAAAAAATACCTATACAATAAAGCAGTATATTTAACATATTTCTTAGGTTTCCATTCGAGAGTAGCATCGCCTGTATGCCAGTAGTTCTCTAAAAAGCGCACTTATAATGAGACCTGGCAAGATTCGACTGCGTATTTACAATTTTATGTGATCGGGGTTAACGGTTGCTTATTTACTAATAAAGAACGTAAGTCGTGCATGAATCTATTCCGCTCGGCCGGTTTTTATTAGTCCGCAAACTTATTTTAGAAAAGCGTAAAATACATTTTAAACTTGCTTAATTAAGTACGATTTATCTTAATTCGGAGACTTATCCATATTAGTTACACTGAATTATACCCATTAAATACTTCTAAATATTTAATTTTTATATGTTCAGTTTTAGAGATATTAAATAAGTCCGGCAATTGATTTTCTTTTAAATTCTTGTATTTGGGAGTCATTCTAACCCCTGTATCATTATTTTGTTAAGACCCCTACCAAATATAACAATTTTTCTATGTTCCGTTTTAGAAATATTTATTAATTTTGACCTCTAAGTTTCTACGTCTTTTACATCTCCCTGTATGGTTGTTTTAACCCCCATTAACACGACTATGCCCATTGAGACCTCCAACAAATATTAAAATTTTTATATGACGACAAATAATAAACTAAAAGCAGCATAACAAAAAATATCTTATCCTCTTATTACTTGCCGCCACTATTATACGTCTGTGAACTAGTTCGTAGATGCATCCTAAAATTTGTTGCGCTCTCTACGTATCAACGAATGATGAATGAATTATTATGCATTTTCTTAGAATACTTCTAATTGGTTTAATGTAACAGTCTTAGTATTAATTTGTTTTTTAATTACGGAAAATATTTTATGATTTGGGGATGATCACTGAAATCTTTTATACTTTTTCCTTAAAAAAAAATGAAGAAATAAAATTCCTGAGAAAAAACATCTACCCGCAAAAGAGTATTTGGACAGAGTTATAAAAAAACTCGCATGTGAATTCGATTCAGAAAAAATATATAGATATTCTCGATACAGGATTGTGAACAACGCTCTTAAGTTATAGTTCTTTATTTTAATTATAAATCGATATTTTATTGATCGAAAATTAGTAAATAATAGAGTGAAAACAAAGAAAAAACACAGTAGCGTAAGATCAGAACCGTTATATTAAATTTGAAATGTATAAGACAAAAATGTACTACAAAATGTAGAGGTAGTATTAATTAAATTATATAGGGTGAATCATGAAAAACTTACGGGGATTGTTATATGACCGTTAAAATGTAATAAATCCCCCTCTTTATTGATTTTTTAATTTGGATATAAAATTTATTTAAGTATAATATCTGCACGGGTTTATAATCTCCAATTTTTTCATAATTTTATTTCTGGAGATTTTCTTGGAGAAGTTACCAAAAAATTTGAGAATGTAAATAATCCATGTAGACTTTATTGCCACACGATTTTTTATCCACATTCACAAGAGAACTTGGCATTATTTAACGATCATATAAAATTCCACTTAAGTTCCTCATGATTTATCTGCATAGAAATAAACTTCGAGCACATTTTTCGTTGAAAACTATGAAATGTTGGAAGCGTCTACAGAATTAAAATTGGTAAATATATGTTCAAGTATTTCTCTCAAAAGAACTAGAACAAGGTATAACTGGCAACATTTTTTGCAATATTTATCGCGAAAGCACTGCGTCAATGAAAACGAAAATATTCTGGCTTGGAAATAGAGCTTTATGACACCTCTTTGTACACCCTCGAGTTTGCTGAGGACCAAATGATCGTTGCAAACGATAAAGTTAATGCAGAATATGTCGTAAGAAAACTCCTTGAAGAATAGCAGAAGCAAAATATCACTATGAACATTGAAAAAAGAAAATATCTCTTTGTTAGAGCAATGTTTGACACATTTTCATATTTTTTATTACAGTTAGAGCATTGTGAGAATATTTGTAGACACATTTTATTTTTAAATTTTTATAAATTTATAAATTCTTAAGTGCTCACAGTAGCGTATGTTAAGATTTCTTAATGTATGGCCAAAATAGATGGCGTTACAATCCGGACAATTTAGTTTGTAAATACCCGATTTTGAATATTTATTAAGAATAATTTCCATAAAGTAAGAATTAAAACAATTAATTTAATAATTACCTGAGTTAAAATTTGACTTTGGCATTTTGAAACCAAGTTTCGAAAACATATACTACATATTTTTTAAAACTAGAATTTAAATATTTTTTGTAATATTATTAACATAAAGAATGTGTTTTCTATAGTTATTACTTGTAACCTTATATTCATCTCAGCAATATTATCATGTTTATTACTATACCCTGCAAAGCGAAAAAGTAGAGCTAAATAAGACGATAAAAAATTATTTTTTTTTTTATTAGTAATCAAGTAAATTTACAATCAGCTATATGTATTAAGCTATAAGTAAATCGGATTATAGTTTACATTTGGGGGAAGAAGTTATCCATTGATAACACTTCCTTATTATATATTATTTTTTATTGTAACAAGTCTGTTGGCCAGTGTCTGTTTAGTCTCCGTATGATTTCTGGCGGGACAATTAGGTTGCTGGCGTCTTCATTTGGATGATCTTCCAGGCTATCGAGGTAGTTCGTGGTTAGTCGTCGTATTTCATCTTCAATGAATGGTATTCCAGCGTCATCGTGCAGGGTTTTATTACTTACATACCAGGGTGCTTTGAATATCGTCCTTAGGATTTTTGATTGTACTCGTTGGATCACATGTTTGTTTGACTTTTTTGCGCATCCCCATAGTGATATGCCATATGTCCATATAGGTTTAATAATACATTTATATAGAATGAGTTTGTTTTCGGTAGAGAGCTGTGATTTTTTACCGATAAGCCAGTTCATTTGCCTCAGTTTAATGTTGATTTGCTCTTTCTTTGCTGCTATATGCGATCTCCATGTCAGTTTCTGGTCAAGTGTAATTCCCAAATATTTAACTTGATCACTTACTGGTAATGGCACATCATTAATTGTTACATTAGGGCAAACTACTCTCCGGTTAGTGAAAGTTACTTGAGCTGATTAAAAAATTATTTAAATCAAAATATATTTTATATATTAAAATACAGTTTCAAAACCATTTTAAATATCTGGTGATAATATCCAGGTTATTTCATGTGATACTTTATTAACTCGATAATAAATTATGTTTATTGCATTATAAATAATTACTTGTTAAGAACAGCAATATGAAGTAGGATACTCAATTATTCATACTACATAATTAGCAAAATAAAGTAAATACTAATAAAACAATTTTATTGATATGAAGTTAGTAGCACACAAGCAAGAACAAAACAAACACTTAAAATAAACAAGGTATTTTAATGATTGTATGCACTTTAATCTTTTTTTATAGCAAGCTAATATTACGGGATTACCTTTTATCTCTTTTTTTTTTGTTAGTGTTTCAACTACTAGCCAGAGGGGACCTTTATTTCAAAATTATTGCGGCAAAATGCATATGAATTTTTTGCCTCTAGAAAATTGAGTTGAAAGAGAAGGTAAAAATGTGTATTGGTGTCAGGATATTCATAACAAATTTACGAACTTTTTAATTACAATTTGATGCACGCACCGTGAATCCGTTTATCTAGAAAAACTGTAAGGTAATCTAAAATAATTGAACTTTCTAGGTTTAATTCTTTATTTAATACTATATAGATAGTATTATTAAGTTCAAAAGGTGATCTAAGATAATGGAACATCCTCAGGTTTAATTGTTTATTCAATACTGTATATTGAGGATATTTTAGGTGTTTCTTTATTTCATATTCTTCCAAAAAATCTTCTTCTTTCTTGTCACTTACATAACGTACTTCCACTGTTGTTTCAATTGTTTTGTTAAGTGTAGGTTTGTGTTTAGTGTCAATGAGGTGTTTTACGTAATGTGACTTATCTGGTTATTTTGATCTATAAGCTCTTAAGTGTTCACAATACCTTACGATAAATTTTTAAGGGTCTGGCCAAGATAGATGGCGTTACAATCCGAACAAATGTTCTTCATGTAAGTAACAAGAAGAACTTGAATTTTTGGAAGAATATGAAATAAAGAAATACCTAAAATATCCTCAGTATTGAATGGACGAATAAATCTGGGAAATGCAATTATTTTAGATTATCTTTTAGCCTAAATACCTATATAATAATAACCAAAAACATTTTTTTAGAAAAGAAGATTATTGGATATATTGCTTAATGGTGATTGATTGAAATGTTTATTTACGCTTGTCAAAATCTGTTAATATTGCTTGTCACAAGTAGGGACGAAACCTTGGTCAGACAAATAATTTAAATAAGCCTAGTAATACGGTGGAAATTCGGATAAGTACAATTTATCTTTTCAAAATTATTGCCTGGTATATTTTTTGCTGCTAATAATATAATTTCAAATATATAGTAAACGAGAACAGTTTTAGTGGTATACAAAACGACAGAAAGCGCCAAATTTTAATTACAATAAATCAAGAAGAGCTGCAGTTTCACCTACTTCACCTGGATAAAAGGTTGCAATCTAAACCGACTGGTTAAACATTTAGCCAAGACACCAATAGTTAAAGGCAAACCTTCTTTTATAAGTTTTCTCAGCAACTGTTGCATAACAAACTTTCGAGCAATAGTGTCATCCGTTTGGGTTGGTAAACATGACTTAAACAATACAACTAAAGGCAATACTTAGTACTGTTATTGTTGTATTTATTAAAAACAATAAACGTGATATTCAAACTGCCATGTAACAATTAAGACCAAAGTTTACCAGAGGTCACCATCTTAACTAGCTGAGAAATAATCAACATTTTTAATTTAAAATTAGGTTTGAAACCTAGCGCAGAAAATGTATAATATTTTTTATAAAGTTGTTGAAAAATCACAGGTTATAGCTAGACAAGCTAATGGCAACATTATTGAAGGTCAACATTATTGTTGAGAGCACATTGGCCAGTCCCAACTTGTGTTAATCTATACACTACACAAACTGTTTTTGATGCTAGTAATCATTGCTTAGTTTAAAATTAATTTTTGGTTTTCCAATTTTTTATTTCTTTCTTGATCTTATTTTATAAATAACATCCAATACGTTAAATTTACACCGTTAAAAGCCGTACACATTCTTGTTATTATGGTGTGTTACAAGGTCCAATATTAGATATTTGTTTATTTTGTTCGTTAGTATAATAATCAAATACTTAATTTTGCTATTAGTTTTAAATGTTAATGATGTTAATATTTTTTTACGGATAGACATTTACAATGATTGTTTTGTTGTACAGAGTCATTTAAAGAAGGTAATATTACAAAAAGAAAACTATAGATGGAAATAATATCACAAAAACTTTATAAGTAAAAAATCTGGTCGGTTTTTTGATTAAAAATTGTGTGTGTACATTGCACAAACCACAAGACTTTTAATTAAATCTTCTGTACATTTTGTGTGTAATGTCTGTGAAGTGTTATTAATCTTTTAAAACGTATATTCTCTTTATAATATTAGGTAACATCGTGTTTTTTATTACTTTCTATATATAGGGTGTCTCAATAGAATGTAAAAGTCCAACAATTTTTTTATTAGATTGGAACCAAAAAATTTTGAATAGCAAATTAAGCTTTACAACCTAAAATTATTTTCATTTATACAGAGTCTTTTTTAGCTGCAAGCCAACCTTATACTTTTATTTTTATCTTAAAAAATAACTGCTGGATTCTTGAAATTTTGGGATTTTTATACTGGGATTAATTTAATTAATAGATATGAAAATGATATTTTTTTGTATTACCCTGTAGATTTTTGGATATTAATGATTTGGGTGTCAAAATATAAACGAGTCAACTAATAATAGGTATATTGTTGCATATTTGGTCTTTTTAGCGTTACTATTTTAATCCAGTTCATTTTAATAGTTGTATTCCCGAATTTCCTTTAATAAATTTGTATTAAGTTTAAGGTTTATAATGCCATTATAGAATTGAATTATTGTTACGGTAATTGAAAACTCGGAAAATAAATTTTCTCAAATTATTTAAATGGAACACCCTATATTTTATACAGTATTTAGATAGACCTTAAATAAATCCCTCATTTTTGTACCCCATTTACTATACCTATTTATTTTTTTAAACAATATTTCTGTTGCTTATATCGAATTTTTTACAAAGATGATGGAGTTATTTTGATTTTCAGTGTTTTATTCGTTACTTAACTTATACTTTTATTTTTATCTTAAAAAATAACTACTTGATTCTTTAAATTTTGAGTTTTTTACACTGGGATTAATTTAATTAATAGATATGAAAATGATATTTTTTTGTAGGATTACCCTGTAGATTTTTGAATATTAATGATTTAGGCATCAAAATATAAACGAGTCAACTAATAAATATATTGTTGCATATTTTAATCCAGTTCAATTTAATAGTTCTATTTCCTAATTTCCTTTAATAAATTTGTATTAAGTTTAAGTTTTATAATGCCATTATAGAATGGAATTATTGTTAGGGTTTGGCATTTCGTTTAATAACGAATATCCTAAATCGAAAAACAACTTTTTGTGCGCCAAAATGAAAATGCAGTGACATATTGTGGAGTTGTATCAACAGAGATTGTTCGAGAAACATAAAAATAAACAGTAAAATGACTAGAATATTGATGCAGGTAGAACATTCAATATGGGCACCTGATATTGACAACAACGAAGTGTTAGTTTCCATTTCCAATATCAAGAAACGTGTCCGTGAAGAATGTATTCCCGTTACTAAAATATATAATGAAGAAATAACAAAAAACACAGATAAAGGATCTTATTTTATTACTACAGTTCAAAAATTCCATTCTATTAAAAAATATTTGTGTACTGCTCGACATTGTTTTAGGTATAGAAATATTTCCAGATTTATTGAGAGGTTATTTTTGGTACTGGAATAACCTTTATGATATGTTCACACATTATTAACACAAAAGAAGGAAAAAATATACGCAAAAATTTTAGCTTTAAAAGAAACCAGTCTTTAAAATCAAGATTTTGAAAAAGCCTCCATAAACTCTTCTCTTAAACTATTTCCTCCAGAAGTTGAAATAAAATTGTTGCGGTTTTTGTTTCATCCACAAATTTGTGAAAAAATAAATTTATTAAAATGTTTATATTAATGGAAAGACCATCAAATACAAAATCGTTACCACAAAATTGCTTTAATCAGATTGAATTTGACGACTAGTTTCGGCAAAGAACCATCATCAGAACTACAAAACTAAAATGACAAATTATATCAACATAAGATTACTATAGAAAACTAATAAACTTACAAAATTAAATACAAACACCAATAATAATAATTGTGAAAAAAGGTGAAGCAAATTAAATTATTTGGTAGTTTAAAGTAAAATTAAAGATAAGTTGCAAAATTGTAGTGAAATTAAACAATTAAAATTACGCTAAGCATCTCACAGGTGGTGAGGAAAGACATAGGGTAGAAATCATAGAGGAAACACTTATGATGAACCTCAATTGAGGCCAACTCAATAACTTAAACAATTTGAACTTCTCAAATAAGATGTAATGATGAGTCCATGGATGTTGGGCTCGTTAAACATCTCTACCTCGGGTTGGAATACCTGAGGATTCGGTAAAATTAACGGTTAGGGGTAGCGTGCTCCCGGCGTCTGTGCATACCAGAAATAGGCTGACGTTAAATAAATACGAGGAAGTATCAGAAAATAACGAGACTGGTGCTGTAACTTCTCCAGAGGTAGAATTTTATGACACAACAAAATGTAACATGAAAGCTTTATCTTTAATGTACTTTTCCTCGAATATGCTTTGATTTAACTTTTGACGTTTATTACAAATTAATTGTGCATATCCAGATAATGGTTTATCACGATGTGGATTATTTGAGTGGCATAAGAAGTTTAAAGAGGGTTGTGAATCAGATGAAGACGAACCTCGTCCTGGTCGACCACAAACTACGCGAACTGACACAAAAATTACAGAAAGTAACGACTTGATACAAAATGACCGCCGGATTGGCATAAAACGAATTGTTAATTTGTCTTACTCAAAAAATTATTCATGAAGATTTAGGGTACCGGAAAATCGCAGCAAGATGGATTCCAAAAGTGATGACCGATGAACAAAAAGCGAATCGTGTGACAATTTGTCAGCAGTGGAAAAGGCACCTGCAACGTAATCCACGATTTTTAAATAATGTAGTTACATGTGATGAAAGTTGGTTTTATCATTACAATCCTGAATTGAAGTATCAAAGTATGCAATAGAAACATAAAGGCAGCCCATGACCGCAGAAGGCCAAAACTGTTAAAAGCGCTGGTAAAGTGATGCACTTGATTTTTTTTGATAAATGTGGGGTTATTTACGGTCACGTTGTACCTAGAGGAAATACAGTAACTGGGGAGTACTATTCTAATGTAGTTCGAGGACCCTTAAAGGCAAAATTAAAGAAAAAATGACCGCTTTATTAAGACTTTGATTGGACGCTGCATCACGACAATATTCCGGCTCACAGATCAGCGATTTGTCAACGAACAATTGAAGAATTAGGGGGAAAAATTATGGTTCATCCCCCCTACTCTCCCGACCATGCTCAATGTGACTTCCATTTGTTTCCTGAAGTCAAAAAAAATTGAGAGGTCGAAGATTTGAGTCGGATTTAGAGCTCAACAACGCTGTGGTATACTAAACAGACTATCAAAAAATGGATAGTCGTTGAAGTTTTAAAAAAAAAATATTTCGTTGTTATATTATAGCAACATTCTCGTCATTTTATGATACATTTTCGTAAATTAAAAAAATGTTCTTAATCTACATATTTGGTTGACCACATTTTGATCCAAGTGATATAGGACATATGTACTGCAAATGTATATAAAATATAGTAAAACAATTGAGATATTTATGACATCTAGTTGAAAATTATATTCCTGAACATTCTTTGTTTTCTTCTGTTATTCGATTTGATAAATTTTTCTTCTTATGTCAAACCACCAGAGACTGAATTATTTTACTTTAAACTTAAACACTTTTTTTATTTTGGCCACTCAAATATTAACACATTCATGAATGTATAGAATTTTAAATCCATATTTATCTAAAAATAACCTCCTGCTTCACAACCAAATAAGAAAGTAACACAGGAAAAATGTCATTTCTTTACGAAAATACGGACAAATTATGCATTTTCAGCCTTAGATATACATTATAAAGTATACAGAGTTTTTTTAAATAAAAAAGGGTATTTAGTTTTTAAATTTGGCTCCGACCCTCTGCGGCACCAGCCATAGATAAATTCATTATTTAGTTACTATTTATTTACAAGTATTTTATTTCAGTTGCTGCAAGCATGAAAAGAGAGGAACAAGTTAAGTGAAGGTTATGTTGATAATAACAAAAACTGAATAACACTTACACCATTTCAAGTACCCATCATAATCCTTTCATTATCGGAGTTTTTGAATATTCCTTTTTTTTCAAAGCCGTTATTACAAAAAGCTTCGCGGAACTTTTAGCCCGGCGAGCGGATTATTTGAGAAGTGGGGTTAATTTAATTGGATGTAATAAGTTGAAAGAATCATTAACCTACTTGTTTGTTGTTTCTGTCTCCAGATTATAACAGACGTATTTCACTTCTATTTCTTTGCGGCAATATCGTTGAAAATGCACTTTATCTGAGTACAAATGTTAACTAGATTACAGTAGACACTGTCTAATTATATCCCGAAGCTTGTACTCGTAACACTACACGGTGCTTATTTGCTGCCAATTTTTTTTTAAAACGTCACGAAAACTGAATAAAATTTGTCTTTCGGTGACTTACGAATAGAAAGTCAGATTGGTGCATGATAATAAAATTGGAAAAAATATGCTGAAGAATATAAAGGATTTAAGAACACTGTCTTTTGGCGGATTTACAATAAAATATTTAAAAAAAAACAATACAAGTATTTACATATTAAATTTCTTGGCGAAGTCCTTAGGTCTAAAGTAAGTAAAATTTATCTTTACATTTTTTTTGAAAAAAAAGTAGTCTTTGATGACGATTTTATACGAAGAGATTCCAATTTTATTGTTACCTACATTTCGGTTTTTTAATTTTAATTTCGTATATTTTAACTTCCAAAGAAACTAACACTCACGATTAATTATACCAAGATAGTGGCTTTGAGGCAAAGTAGAAACAATTGTAATTCTTACTACTGTATAAAATTTATTTTTATTATACATTATTCAAGTTGTACACATTAAACGAATTAGATATACTTATTAAAATACTTTTATATCATAATATTTTATTTTTTAGAACCACATCACTATCACTATGAAGATTTACTGATTTCATTGCTGCATGCACGCATGTTTCAGAATCGTTTTAAATATATTAAACTTTAATATAATCAATTCAATTATAATATATAGTTAATTACAAAACTTTTTGTTGATATCTTTCTGCAGAATTTTTGCCGCTATATCTCATGCTGTTCATTCTGTCGAAGATACTTTATATTTTTTCTTAGATGCTTTCAGCCATTATATAATTTTGATACCGGTGGCAAAGTATTTTATATGAAGGGATTTGAAAGAAGCCATAAAGTAAATATTAAATTCTGGCTGAAATTGTGTCCCATCCCGGCTTTCCTTTGATGCTGTTACTAATTTGAAATTTTTAATACACGAAACATTCGCGCTCCAATTGATAGATGAAAAAAATTACAAACAAAAAGCTAATAAATTTTGCCCCGAATATGGGATTTTGATTCCCTCAAAGCGGAAAATTTATTTATTTATTTTATTTTGAAAATAAGCAGAGATTTGCTTAAAAATATATAAAATTGTATTTGGGTTTCGAGTTTATCTTTTTATTAAAAAAAATGTTGAAAGATGCACAGAATTTGGTACTTAAACGATAACAATTTTGGAAAATATTTTTCTTTAGATACGCGTATATCAATAAGGACTACATTTTAAAGTATATTTATAAAAAGGAAACTCAAAATCACACCACAAATATTTATTAATAAACACTAGTTTCGACATTTTAAAAAGTCATCCTCAGGTCTGATTTAAAGAAATAGAAATGGAAATACATATATTAATGAAAAGTTACATGTGGCAGTGAATAAAAAATTATGAACAAAACAACGTCAAAAAACTGTTAAAGAATAAACTTAAAAACATCAAACTATTTAAACTTGAAATTAAACTGAACATCAAAAGGTCGGTCTAACTGTGTGTGATTAGACAACCCTTTATGGTAATAAACAGTATTGTAAAATGTTAGGTAATTGTAAGTGACTACTAGAGAACGTTGGGGGGACAATAAGATGCCGCCACACACTTCCAAGAAAATTGAGTAAATAAGTACGAAAGTTGAGGACGAGGGTCGATAATGTCAGAAAGCCATTTTGCTACGCTCACCTGAACAACCCATAAAAAAGGAGGAGGCAAGCAGAGGTCAAACTAATGACTATTAAAATTAAACGAAAAGGAGCAAAAGGACATCAGGAACGATAAAATAAACGCCTCCTGCCACACATTGTTCGAGAGGTATAAGAGTTAAAGTAAGAAAAATCTTACAGGAGAGGATGAGAAGACGTTCCACCATGAGTGTGGACTAAAGAATTGACTCCATATCAAGAGCCAAGGAAATGTACCCACTAACAGTGGGGAATTAGAAATAACATCCGAAGACGTCAAAACAAAGGCCAAACTGGCGAATTTAAGAAAGTAGAACGAAAAATTAATTTTAAAAATCACACACCGGCTAGACAAACGTCAATAAATATTTATAAAATCGAAGAAACTCAAAATATGGCCAGAAAAATTATTCATTTAACTTGACTAACAACTAGTTTGACCTAACACGGTCACAAATAAATAAGTAGATAACTAATTTCAATGATACAAAATACAGCACAGACTACAGTGTGAAGTGAAATGACAAATAATAATTCAAATTACATAAGGACAAAATGTCAAAATTTAAAATTCAGGTCAAAGTTTTAAGTCAAAATTAAAATTTAAAGTTAAACTAATACTACTAGCTAGAGATAGCCAAGTGTGTGCTTAAATAACAAGCCAACAAAACACAAAGCAAAAAACGTTCATAATCACTCCAATAACGTAAATATCAGGAGAGGGAAGTAAAAACTGATAAAAGAACAAATAGTTGGGGTTAAAAACTGAAAAAGGAAGGAATCCCCAGACTGGGCTGGAAAGCAGGTAGGTTAGAAGCAAACAACAGTCTTATAAGCAATAATAAAACTAAAGAAAACCCCTATCAGAGGGGAAGGAAATAAACCAGGATCAAGAAAACAAGAATTGAACAGAAGTGACTTCAGCTACCCAACTACCCTCCACGTCTGACTTCCAATATAAAGGAAGAGACGTGATTAAGGATAAAGGTAAGGAAAATCAACGGAATAAAGTTCCACCACCATGAGGATAAAGGGAAAGGGCCTCCAGAAGGAAACAGGAAGCCCACAAAAAGTGGGGAGACACCATTAAAGCGCCATTAAAGATTTGCTCCTGACCAAATGCTATTACTCTATAGACTTTAAAGACATGTAAATTACCCATTTTTTTCTTAAATCTATATGTTCCTTTTATTAATACTTGTATTTGTAATTAGCGTTTGCATTTTTGATATGGTTACTAGTATCTCCTCACTTTTTGTGGGCTTTCTGTTTCCACCTTCCTGGAATGCTCTTTCCCTTTGTCCCTCATAGTGGTGGGACTTTATCCCATTGCATTTCCTTACCTTTATCCTCAATCATGTCTCTTCCTTTTATATTGGAAGTTAGATGTGGAGGGTAGATCGGTGGCTGAAGTCACTTCTGTTCAACTCTTGTTTCCTTGATCCTGGTTTCTTTCCTTCCCCTCTGATAGGGGTTTTTCTTAACAACGGTCTCTAGCTTTATTATTGCTTGTAAGACTGTTGTTTGCTTTTACCCTACCTGTTTCCCAGCCCTTTTCCAGTTTTTTAACCCCAACTATTTGTCCTTTTATCACTTTTTACTTCCCATCTCCTGATCATTACGTTATTGGGCTGATTATGAACGTTTTTTGTTTTCTGTCTTGTTGGCTTGTTCTTTAAGCAGCACACACATGGCTTTCTCAAGCTAGTATTAGTTTAACTTTATTTATTTATTATTTTCATTTATTTCCCTTCAAACTGCAGTCTGTGCTGTATTTTGTATAATTGAAATGTGTTATCTTCTTATTTACTTGTGACCTGATGATGTCCGTGTTAGGTCGAAATTAGTTGTCAGTCAAGTTAAATAAATACTTTTTGTGGCAAGATTTTGAGTTTCCTTCGATTTCATCCTACGTACCACATTTGAGTTCCATGGACAATCTGTTATATCTTAAATATTTATAATATGGTAAAGGTTAAAGAGAAATGTACAGGAATTATATTTATATAATAATACAGGTTGAAAATATGTTTATAAAAAGATTCAGTAAAATAAATATGTATGAATTAAAAGAAAACAAATAAAATTGTTAAATGTCAAATGCAAATAGTTTTAATTAGAAGTTATTTTATAGCCACACCTCATTCAGGCATTTGGCCTTTATTCAAGAATTATTAAAGACATTTTAAATACAATTGTTAACAGAAGATCGTAGGCTTCCACGGCCATAGTTAATCTGAGGAATAAAACTTCCTGAGGACCGCGTCATTTTATGAGATATTACTCAACGTTTCTCCGTTTGTCATAAACACCTTCTTCAGGTGTGCACGGTAACTCAAGTATTTAACACTCCTAGGGGAGGGGTGGTTAGCGTGTACATCTCCATCCCCCTCCCCCTTACGACCCGTCTGATGCTGGTGTTCGGCAATTGCGAAATGTAGGCCAGACTTCATATATCTACGGTGTTACTTAATACTGGTTTGCACTGATCGTTCTGTTTCTCTAATGTACACTTGACCATAAGAGCATGGAATTCTGCAAATGCCCTTGGAATAAAGAGGAAGCAATGGGTGTTTTAAATAAGTTGGGGAAAGAAGTTGCAAACATTTCTTTTATTCAAAAATTACATAGTAACAGGCTATCCTGTATTTACATGATTTAACTCTGTATATTTCAATATTCTTTCTGCAAACGTACAATTGAGTTCAAAGTTTGTCGTGTCTCTATGTTTTTTATAAATTTCTAAGAAAACGGCAGAAATAATTATATTCCATTTTCTCTTAGTGCATTATTTCAAATGTCATATTTTAACTAAAAAACGATTAATTTCCAAAAGCATAGAAATTTCTTTGCTCTAATTGACAGATTCTACTGAAATTCAATAAGATATTAGGCAAAATTTTATTCGATTAGAATTTGCATTCTTCGTCAAAAAAGGCTTTATTTTCTTAGGACGGTCTGTCTAATACTCTTATATTTAGCAACTCAATTAAATACAGAAAACATTAAAAGCCCTTATTAAACCATGTTCATTTTGAACAGTTTTGTCAATTTTTTTTTATATTTCAATATGCCAGAGTAAATTATAACACAATAAATATTAAAATAGACAATTAATTTTAATTTTGCAAATTACTGTAACAAAAGCTTCCTATAAATTGGTTAATTTTGTAATATTAATTAATCCGATATGTATAAAACGATAATAACCTGCTAAATAATAATTACCAAATTTAATATAGGTTAGGTTGTTAAAAATACCCATTTTAGTGTGATGATGTAAAGTTTTAAAGCAACCATGTAATTTTTATCTTTACTTTTGGATTTGTTAAGGATTTTTGTATTCAGCGTTGCACAAGCCAAGTTTAAAAATGTAGTAAAAAAGAACTGACGCTACTCAAGAATTTTAAATTATAGATAAAATATTAAATAAAAAAATCTTGTTGGTATATAAAAAATAAATTCAACACAAAACATATCATATAGAGCATTTTTATTCTGAAAATATTGTTTATGTAAAAATGTCTATTAAAAGTAAATTTGGGATATTCCTTAAATATGTGATTTTTAGGTGGCTGTAGATCCTTTATTAAACATAATAGATATGACGTGTGATAAACCGTTGAAATTAGCTCCTCAAGAGGTTTACAAAATTTAAATAAACAAAACTTTGATTTGGCACTACGTTACTGAACACCATGTATATTTGGGATTAAATATTAATCTCAAGACTGCCTACACTTTTTGTAAATATTTTTTTCGTAGCTTCAATAACAGCGAACTAATTGAGCTTTGCCAAACTAATGTGCCATCCTGTATATTTCACTCTTTCAAAAATTCTTTATTTAAGGGATGTTGAGCACGTTTCGCTAATAAAGATTCGAACTTTTCTCACTTCTTGAAAATTCATAACACTTAAAAATATAAAAAAATTGGGATGTAGTATTTTTTTTAACTTATAAAAAATTCTAGTGCACACACAGAATTTGTCTTCTATTGTGCCCTAAAACTCTTTATTTATATTATATTTATTTATATGTATATTTTTGTATGAATTAAATTATTTGAATTTGAATTTTGATTTTGACATCTAATGTTACATTCGCCTATACTTATACAAGATGAGTCACAACTATTGCGACATAGAGTAAGCGCAGTTTATTTGGAACAAACATGCCTAAATAAAATGTTGCTTTGGTAAAAGATAGATAGTTTAAATGTCAAAAGTGAAATATTATTTTACATTTTAATGCAGGTGTCGAATAAGCGATTCCCGATGATGAAAATGCGTCGAAACTTTTTTAACAAAACTTTTTAGTAATATTGATTAGAAAACATGCCGTAAACAACATTTTTATGCAAATTGGTTATACTTGTAGAGATATAATAATTTAATGATTTTTTCTACCCTAACTTTGTGGAATCTATCCATTACAAATGTAAAAGATAAATTATACGAGTACTAATCATTTACTTTTAAAATAATTTCAATCGTTTTCAATAGAAGCGTAATTAAACTGTTCGGGTCTCAAAAAAGGATTCAAAATAAAATATTCCTCCTACAAATCTTTAGGTGAACCGTTTATTAACAAAAAACAGAGAATGTAACATAAAACAGGTGATTACATACACTTGTAAAACAAACGTTACATAAATATAAAAACGCTATTTAGAACATGAAACTTGAACGGATTTACAACAACGATAAGGAAAACTGTGTCAACTATTATTATTGAATCATTGTACCAACTTGAAATACTAAAGTAGAATTGAATTTATTTAGATTAAATTAATTATTTTAACTCTTACTTTGTGGAAATTATTCATAAAAAATATTTATAAACTAAATTGTCCGGATTGTAACGCCATCTGTCTTGGCCTGACATTAAGAAATTTTAACATACGCTACTGTGAGCACAATGGAAACAACAGTGGAAGTACTTCATATAAGTGACAAAAAAGAAGAACTTGATTTTTTGGAGTAATCTGAAATAAAAAAACACCTAAAATATCCTGAATATACAGTATTGAATAAATAAATAAACCTGGGAAGTTCAATTATCTTAATAAATATGGAAAGATAAATAATACTTATCTTGAATTTCCAGTTTTCCAAAGCGTTTTAGTATATTTAAATTAAAAAAACCATTCTTAAGACAGAAAAAAATTTGGCAGATTAAAAACGTAAATAAATTTCGTGTCATAAACCTGATAAGCAATCATTATGAGGCATTATTCTTCTTTTTCTAAAAATATATTTGGTTAGTATTATTTAGTTCAAAAGGTGATCTAAGATAAATGAACTTCCCAGGATTAGTTTTTCATTCAATACTGTATATTGAGGATATTTAAGGTGTTTCTTAATTTCATATTCCTTCAAAAAAATCAAGTTCTTCTTTTCTTGTCACTTATATGAAGTACTTCCACTGTTTTTTCCATTGCGTTATTAAACGTAGATTTGTATTTGGTCTCAATGAGGTGTTTTGCGTAATATGACTTATCTGATTGTTTAAATCTATAAGCTCGTAAGTGTTCACAGTACCTTATGTTAAAATTTCTTAATGTCTGGTGAAGATAGATGGCGTTACAATCCGGACAATTTAGTTTGTAAATACCTGATTTTGAAAACTTATCAATTTTAGGTTTTACATTTAACAAAAATGAACCTACATTATTTCTTATTATTCAGATAAGTATAATTTATCGTTTTCATATGTATTTATTTATCTTTGCTCTTAGCTTAGTCTATTTGATTTTATGACAACGATAATTACTAACTAAATGACTAGATAGAGACAACAGATGACGGCGTATCCTTAATATTAAGATCCTAGTTTTGCTCTAAAATCAAACAATTGATAAGCAACATAAATGCTGTCGCTCTTTTCCTATAGCACAACTTATTAGAATGAAAAATGTAACTGGTCTTATATTAAAAGCAGCTTTGTCGTTTCCATAAAATGTCAGCTACATTTGCATTTTTAAGCCGCGTATCTGTAAAATCGATTGGTGCGAGGTAAAAAACATTTAAAGGGTTTTTTCAACGTAGACACAGTCAAGGTCCAGCGAAGTTCGAATGAAAAACGTATTATAGGTAATTTTATAGTATTTTTGCTCTAAGTGGTTTTTGTGATAGGGTTAATAGTAAGTTGGACGAGTGTGTCGCGTAAAAAAAAAAGAACTTTCTGCAACTTTAGCGACTGAAAATAGTCCCACGTTCTGTTCGGCCAGCAGTTTTGTTGCAGATGTTAAAAGTAGTTTGGAACTCTTGTTATTGGAACCTTTAACATTTCGTTCGGCAATACATTTCTTAAATATATTATAGAATTCCAATATTAATTTCTTCATAAGATTTGTATTTTCTCTTTAAATTATTTAATACTTTACCGATCCTATTTTGCAAAACTTTTAATTGGCAAAGTTTGCTAGTTACGATAAACGGTCTCTGTCGTCTGTGTCGCCTTCTCGTCAAATGGTTTATTTCTAAGACGGCTAAGACATAGACGGCCTATTTTTTATTGTAACAAAAGTACACTATTAATCCCTTAAATTTATTTTGCTTCTCGCAAGGTAACCCAAGACGTTCATTTTGTGTTGTACATCTTTTTGAACTTGGTAGGTACTTTCTCTTTGGAATTAGAAAAGTTCATGCCTCGCTTTCACTTTAGGTCTCGATTCTGCAAATAAAATGCCCTAAAGCAATTTTGTATTATATAAAGTTCTAATCAAACATTAGAGCCTACGATTAGTATGACATTAAAGGCGCATGCTCTAAATAATCTCTTGTGTGTAACGTAAGCAAATGAATAAAATTTACATAAAGAATATGAATCTTTTCATTTTCTGCGGTCTTCTACTTTAATTTTATGTTAATAATATGTAAAATAAATAAGGCTTGTTTGTTGGTAAAACCAATAGAGGCTGCGGAAAACAAAGTATCTAAATTAAAATTAATGTGTTTGCAGACAGAACTTCAAGAAACATAT
Source organism: Hermaeophaga mercurialis (assembly GCA_951812935.1). Classification (NCBI taxonomy): domain Eukaryota; kingdom Metazoa; phylum Arthropoda; class Insecta; order Coleoptera; family Chrysomelidae; genus Hermaeophaga; species Hermaeophaga mercurialis. The sequence goes on along the minus strand of OX638358.1, from coordinate 6,507,804 downwards.
TACATATTCATCTGAATGGATATCCTTAAAAAAGAAAAACTAGAAAGTATAACTAGATTTGCAATAAAAAAATGCCTTATAATTGCAGACAATATGGACTTGTCAAATGCTAAGGATAAAAAACAACAACAAATGCTAATAAATATCTCGTAAAAATAGTGAGAAAAAATACCAGAATATAGGAATAAACAATAGAATAGCGACGATAATTGAAACAAATGGAAACCACACAAAGAAATAAATGAAGGGTTGAAGAAACTAGGGTGACGCATTAATCTGGAAAATTTCGCTTAGTCCTGAACTAAAGGCAGCTGCAACATTTAAATAATTAGTTACTTAATCTTACTAATATAGTGGTTCTAAACGAAAATGTATTAAATGGATTACACTACTCATTACCCACGAAGAAAGAAAACAAGTTGTGATAAGCAACAGTCGAATGTGATGAAAGAAACTGTGGATTTAAATCGTAAGCTTTGCCGAACAAATGGTGCAAAGAAACACTCAAACGATTTAACTCAGGTACGTTAAATTTGCTCTACGACATTGTTAATAAAAAGTTGCATATATTTTCATTACCCGGAAATAAAATAACAATCCACTTCTTGGGTATTTCAAAATTAAGCAAAACCAACAAAAGTTACTTTAAAAATGGGAGTGGTAGTCAACTATTTGTTTACCAAAAGTTTTCTCTAAAATGAGAAAAGTAATAGAAGATTTACATCAACCTGTACTAGAACAATGCAAGCCTCCGCACATCGCAACGAACAATTATTGATCCAAATCCAAAAAGTGGAAATAATGGCCAATCACGATCTAAATTCAAAGAACTTTCATATAATTCCAAATATCAAATATAAATTGCGTAATCCGAAAGATGCAGTTGAAACGCATAAAAACGCCAGAATGAGAGGGCAAGGAGAATATTTTGAAAAGCAATGAAGCATAATTTTGAATTCTAAAAGTTTTTATTCGGGCGTATCCCGAAATTAAACTGCAGTCTTTTTGTTTAAGGTTTTTATGTCTTTCAAATGTAGACCTAGACTTTGTTCTTCCACTCATAACTACAGAAAGAAAATTTATTTCATAGGTAACACATATCTATGATCAATCAACAGTTTAAGAAAATCTCCTGTATACCTAGAACAAAATTTCCTTTCTAAAAAAAACATTTTTTTGAATTAAAATGTCTGTACCAGCCAAACCTTTCAAAATGAATAAAAACGGCTTACATATCCCTATCCTAACTTTTTAAGTTCTGTGCTATGGCATTAAAAAACCTTTAATAGATACTGATCAAAAATTAGATGGGATTTCAAATTTTTGATATTCATATATAACGTAAACCAGATCAAAAATTGTCTAAAAAGTATATAGAGTTAATAAAAGCTATAAAAAACCAAAAGGGAAAGTCCGGAAAATCATGTAACGACGAGATCAGAAAAGGCGCCGCAAATAGAGAAATGAATTATTAATATTAGAGATGTTATATATCAGATATAAATTCAAGTAAGCCAGTTTCTATTCTTTTTACTTTTATCCCTAAGAATGAGAAAAACATAGGTTCAGGGGATATAAAGGACACTTTAGTCTTTAAAATTAAATTGTTTTTAGTTTTCCCTTGCAAAAAATGATAGATTTTCTAAATTTGAGACCACTAATTCAGAAGCAAAGACCCGTAAAAAACAATCAAAAGTTACATGAAATATGTTAAACGCACCGATAAATTTTTGTGGGATTTTTTTACACTTTCGCTCAATGGCCTTAACCCATAGGTAAAAAGCTCCCTTGTATTCGTTCACCACCGATTTACCATTCTGTTTTCCAATAGAGACGGACGATTTAATTGTTCCTCCCCTTGGCCTTTGTGTTGATAAAATATAAGCAAAAAAACTTTCCACTACTTTCTCGACAAAGAAATAGGAAGTCATATAAATAATCCGGGTATTAAAAAGAATTATTTGCTTTTTTGACCGTCTTCGAAAAGTTATGTTTAGAATATCCGTAGAAAAATAAAATCTATCGTAATAATGTTAACACCATTCATTGTTAAAATGTATAATCATATATTTCAAAAGATTCTGTTCTGGAGATTAAATAAGTCAGAACAGAAGTTTTTTCAGACAAATTCTCCGAAAATATTTACATTGAACTTTAGTAGGCTTAAGCTTGAGTTTGGGTAACATTAATATTTTTTATCGATGTTAAAGTATAAGAAAGAAACTTTTTTTTTAAACATTTGATAAGCTACTAATACGAGTATACATGTGGAAGAAAATATGTCAGACCCAGGAATTATCCGTGCATTTTCTGAGGTATAAATTTTGTAAATTTAAGGGGAATTGTTGTTTAATGGTATTTCTATATCATAGAAATTGTTGTTACATTAATTAAACATTCATTTTTTATTATTTATTATATTTAAATATTTACCAAGGCCAATTAATTATAAAAGTAATTAATTTGTTTAGTAGTATCAAGTAGTATCAATAGTAATATAAATTTCAGTTTTTCTAGTGTTTAAGGAATTTCTCATTGCCACTGTCATAAAAATCAGTTTTCATTATAAAAACACACTAATAATATAACTTTAATATAGACATAAACTGTGGAACAAATACACGTAATATTTATAATTAATTATAATTATATATATATATATATATCTTTTTCAGACACTATTATCCAAAAAGAGTCATACCAACTTTATTCTTCGTAATTGGCAATATTAGTTTTGTTAAAAATATCATAGTAACTTGATGGAAATAATTGTTAGTACTATGATTGATGTTTAAGTTTTGCTAACTGCAACTCAGAAATATGGTTTATACAGTATGTTCCAAATGAATGGAATAAATTCATTATTTCGTAAATCGGCGATTTTGGGGGAAAATCCTGAAACCCGTCGATTTTTATTTTTAATTTTTATGCCGACGACAAAATTTTTTATATTTAAATGACAATTTACGTGTTTTTCCATGTACAATTTAAACCATATTTAAAAAATATAAATATAAGTTTGGCCAAATATATTTTTCTATGTTATTTTGAAATAATTTAAAGAAATTTAAAGTTTACATTTAATAGACATTAAGAATATACTCTTTTTCGAAGTTGCAACAAATTGTATTAATAATATCGAAAACAATATCGCAATATTTTAAGAAAGCGACTCAAGAATAATAACCGGGTTAATGTAACGAATATCAATGCTTTAGGTTAGGCGGAACAACAATTTGATTAAATTGAAGTTTGAAATAAAAATCTCTCAAAAGCATAAAACTTGGAACACAAACATATCATTAATACCGATTACAAACAAATATAGTCCCCGCTAGTAAAATTCTTTAAATTAAAGATAAGATGTCATCATTGTCACGTAAATGTCAGGACATAGTTCGTCAGGTAAAATACAATAATTGAAAGATATATGAGTGTTCCAATAAAAAAACTTTGTTGTTTAGTTACATTTCAATTTACGATACCTTTATAGTAGGTATGATATTATCAGTTGATGACAAATATAACTTCAAAGTGAAAGCCATCCAAATACCTCAGATAATATCTTCTATGATGTGACCGGACACATGAGTTTGATTTTATGCAAGGGCGGAATTTTGTAAACTTTAGGGATGAGCCCGAAACCTTCAGCTTCTGTCTATTTTGGTTTAACAGTATAGAACTGTAATTAAGTTTTTGAACGGCTTCATTATACCGCCCTTTGTGCCTTGTACATAGATAAACGACAGATTTTAATTTACACATTTAAGCGTTAGATTTTAATCGACTTTACTTGCAAATTGGTCTTAAGAATATCCTCGGAAGGCTCTAGGGGTATTTATTTGCTCAAGGAATATAGAACCTCGAGAAATGTTAATGTCCTTCGGAGATTTAAAAGTATTTATTTTGTTTATACAAAAATTATAAATATGCATATTTAAGTTTGCCTTTTGTTGTTGTATTAGCACTTGTAATGTGTAGGCAGGGTATATCTACCTTTTAATTATTGACACAAGGTGATTCATGTGTAAAAAAATCATTCGTTCGTTTTTATGGCTAAACGGAGTACATAAAACACAAAGCACGTAAAAAATATTATTTCATTTCTATAAATAATCAGATAAATAATATTGTTTCTATTGTTGTACAGATTTTCACATGTTTAAAACAACCTTCAAGCGATATTTTTTTTCAGTAAACGACAAAATCGACAAGTCGAAAGTAGGACAACTAAAATCTTGATCCAGACATTATTTAAAAAAATATGTTTACGTTTTTATAATAACTATAAATATTTTCGTTATGTTTCATTAATTTAAATTATTTATGCGTTTCTATCATAAGTTTGTTAAATATATTGGTATCGCTACCGCTCGTGTTTTAAGCATCCGAGTGTAATATTGTTACGATAGTATATACAGGGATTTAGTTAAATATCGCCCTGTACATAAAACTTATTTTTTATTTTCCAAATTATAATATTTACTATTTATTTAACATTACGTGAACGAGATTTATGGGACAAGGCCTCCAACGAATGTTAAATAAATATTTTTAGTAGAGTCACCAAAATTAATAAACATTAGGGTCTTCTTGGTGAGTAAAATAAAAGAAGACCGGGGGTCAAATCTCGGATCTCGGATGATCGAGACGTTTATAATGCCTACCCCTGCGATTAAGTGTATTAGTTATTTAATGTGTAAATTGCCCTTATAGTTTAGTTGTTTTCATTAGATAAATAAATTGTTATTTTTATACTCAGCCTCTTTAATTTCTATTAACCAAGTTACGTAATGGGTATGTTAACATTTATATTATTTTCGTATTATTCAAAAAAAAAACAACCCAATACGTAACAATATATGAGTAGAGTCAAGCGGTCTCATGCTGTACCCAAGCGGTCTTAGGCCGTACTAAAGCTGTTACAGGCCGTAATCAAGCGGTCTTAGGCCGTACTCAAGCGGTTACAGGCCGTAATCAAGCGGTCTCATGCTGTACTGAAGCGGTCTTAGGCCGTACTCAAGCGGTCTCATCCTGTACTGAAGCGGTCTTAGGCCGTAATCAAGCGGTCTTAGGCCGTACTCAAGCGGTTACAGGCCGTAATCAAGCGGTCTCATGCTGTACCCAAGCGGTCTTAGGCCGTACTCAAGCGGTCTTAGGCCGTAGTAAACGGAGATACGCCATAATTAGGCGTTCTTACCCGGTCAAGATGTAAATTAAAATAATGATATGAGATTCCTACAAGTGGTATTGTGGTAAGAGGCATTTTCTTTATGTATTAACTTTGATATGGGTTGTCTTTTGTTCATTGACCTGTTTATTTATTATCACAATAAATTGTTATTGTTATTGAATTTATTTTCCGCACAATTACTAAAATCGCCCTTATACAGCAGAGGGCGTGACAATATTTTATATAACACATTTTTACTGATATTAAAATCCAATGTGAGAAACTTCAAATAGGTTTACTTAACTTCCAAATATGCATGATAAAAGGACGTCGCTACTAAACTCTTAATCGAGATGAAATTTTATTTACATTTTTTGCTAAAATTTAAATAAATAATACCTTATCACAACTTAATCAAACATTGTTTTCTATGACGAGGTCCGTGGTTATAGATAATAGTAGTTTGTACTTTGTGTAAATATTTCATATTGCTGGCACATGAATTTGACCATGCTGCCGCAGGAGGGGCCAGTTGTACAAACATTCATTAAAACTACACAGTATGTTTTTTTTACGACGAGTTAAAGATATTACCCAAAAAGTAAATAAAAAAGTACCTCCAAGCAACGTCTACACAATTATTACATTTCATTAATTTACACTTACAAAACTACATAGACATCTTCTATGTTGAACGTGAATTAAGTATTTAATGAAAGGATATCCATACAATTTTAGCTTAATATTGTGGTAAAACGACAGATGCCAAGTAATTCATCAATTCATATGAACTCTTAATTGAGAACCCAAAAGTTAAATAAATGGATTCTAATAATGCAGTCAACAATAAATTGCATTTAGTTGTAATTTATTTATTTTAAATTTTAGCATAAGAGACGTATACAAAGTTGTCACTTTTAACAATAAACTGGCATATTACTTTTAATAGTGTAGAAAAATATAAGTTACGGTTTTGTATTCAAGCTCAAGCTACAAAGAGTAAAAAAAATTGGAAAAAAATCCTGCTTCGCTGTAACTATACTAGAAGCAAATCCGAGTAGAAAACTGCATTTGTTATATTTCAAACAAAATTCTGGCACTAATCCTAAAACACAGCTGAAATTTCTGCAGAAAATTTAAATAGTATAAAAAGTGCATGGGATAGATCTCTACTTCTTGTTTTGTGTTTAATCTAAATTGCATAGACTGAATTTGAATTTAAATGACATTATAATTTCATGTACCTTTTTAAATCTTTCGCCGGAGTCTTGCTAGTCATTTGGTGCACATACTGCAAAATTTATCCGGTAGCTTTATCGTATCACCGTCGATTTATATTCACTTATAAAGTCGTTCCAAAATTGTCACCAGAGGCGTAGAATATGAAAAAATAGACAAAAAAATAAAAGATTCTCAGTTTTGAAACATTTAAATACTGAGGCAGTTACGACAAAAAAAAGTTCCAACCCACAGCATAAACTTTAGAGAATTCGCTGTTCAAATATGAAATATGGAAGAATAGTTCCTGCTTTTAAGTTATTTTATTTAAAACTCCCACTTATTTGTGTAAAAGTTATCTGCAGAATAATTTATTTTAAAGTTTGTACACACAAATTGTTGTCTTTAAAAAATATGCGGTTTCTAATAGGAAAGTAGAAATAGTTTAAATGAATATTGGAGGCAATAATGGTAGGTAAAAATTCCAAGACATCGAGCTAAGTAATAAAAATCTATTTATCTATGTGATGAATATTAAGGACATATTTTTAAACTCTAAATATATATTATTGCATTTTATGTGTTAATGAAACTGGAAAGTAATTTTGTTTTATATTAGATTCAAACAACTGAATATTTATCAAGTTTTTGTTATTAATCAATTTTGTAGTCACCTTCGTATTCAATCAGGAAGGAAATAAAATGGCATTTTTGACATCACCCACATTTATACCTTTTTGTCACAATGACAGTGTTGTAATAAATGGAAATCCGATAGTGCAATGTCGAGTGGGTATGGTGGATGATGCAGTACTTTCGACCACAATTAATTAATTTTATCCAGTGTAGTTTTGCATTATCCTGTTGCAGCATAATGGTTTTCTATTGACCATTTCCGCACACTTTTCAGTTAAAGACTAATTTACTTGGTCCAATAATAAAGATCTGTATTAACAGTTTGTCCAGGTTTCAGCACAACAAAATTATTCCGCGAATATTCCATCAAATCCACAAATTTTCGTGATGTAAATCCGGCTGAGTAGTGGATTTTGGCAATTTATTCGAAGATAGCCAGTGCCTTTTGCATTTTGGATTATCATGGAGACTCCATTTTTCATCTTCATCAAGTGATCAAAAAATGCTTTTGCATTGGGCCATTAAAGTAAAAATTGCATAACTTGATTGGCTTTATTTTCTTACCTCAAAACACCTTTTCTGTACTTTCCCAATCTACTTCAAATGATCTTGTATGGTCGGCCAAATTTGTTTGACAATTGACAATTCTTCAATGATCAGGCATAGATTTACCTCCTTAACACGTTATTGTCTAACGTAATTAGACTTCATGTTCGGTACGTGTTAAAATGATTAAAATTACCGGTTCTGAACTTGGAAAACCACCAGTCAAAAATCATACAATGCTGTTGGTATCTGTAGCTCTTCTGGTCTTTGACTTGCCATAAACAAATACTTTTGCCATAAAATATTATTCGCACAACCTTGAAGTACTCAACTAGCTGATAAAGTAAATGTGAGCAAGTGCAAAAACGACATTACATTCCGGTCCGCTTCTGTGTAACATGTTATTAAGGAAAACATTTATTCGTAGAGTTAAATGTTGGAGGAGGAGATGAAAGAAACTCATAAAATATAGAACATGTTTTAATGACACATCAACATAATTAAAAATATTTTTTAACGGAATTTGTAAACAGAGAATATATTCATGTTTTGCTTGCAGCCCCCATGTTATTCATACAGTTTACTTAAGAAATTCGAACTCATATATAAATATTTTTAGTAAGCCTTTGAAAAAAATTTGAGGAGACGTGACTGTGGATATTCGACGGACATGATATTAGTGAAAAGTAGGTGTAGTATTTTATCGATTTCTCATCGTATGTTTGTACTAGCTACCTGAAAGTTCCAAGGACTTGAACGATCAATATGCAATTCTTTTGTTGTTCTTTCTATCTATAAGGATTTCCTACCAAGGAGACTCTTTTTATCAATGTGCGCGATAAGATCTATAACTATATTTATTTATTTTTAAGTACCCGAACGGTTCCCGTAGGAAATTTGTAAAATACAGATAGTTGCTATCACATATGGTAGATTAACATCGCTAGATAACTGGAAATTGTAAAAGTAAAGAAAATGAAATAAAAATAATGATAAAATTGTACACCATAGTATATTTCTCGCCCTAACTGATCAATTAATGTCACTATTCGTTCAAGATAACATTCTGTGTTATAAATTGCATTAGTAAAGAAATTATAGTCATTTATAAATGTAGTTTCTAATTTTACAACTTTGGATCGTTAGAGTTCAGTTTTCTTATTTATCAGAAACTCTTAAGTAACTATCAACCAAACTCGAGACTTTTCGAGTAGATTCAAAAACATTGTTTCCTAGTATATTCTCCAATAAATATCGTTTTAAGTGAATCTTTTATAACTCTAGAAAAAATGTATAATTAAAGAGAACTAATTGTTAAATACTTTTGTTTACTTGTAAGCTGCACTAATTTTGTAGGAATACGAATAAGAATCTTAAAAATACAACTCATTGTCTACGAACTACTCTGAAATTGATGTTTTAATATAAATACCTATATGTCTTTATTAATTAAACCTTTGACTATAATAAATCAAAGAAGAAGCACTAGTTAAACGCCAGGATAACCAAACTTAGCAACATTTATTTAGATTTTATTTACGACTATTTTCTTTGAAATTTCTCCCAAATTACTCCCAAGAATTCCAACATTTTGTGTTAATATTTCTTCAGAGTTATCATCTTTTCGATTTCCTATAGTCAATATTATTCATTTTACGTCGAGGTTTTGCTGGTAAAAGTTGTTCCTATGATTATTTGCAATTTGTATACGATATTATTGCAGGCAAGTAATTTGTCACACTATGTTCACATTTGAACCATTTCACTTCCATGTAAAGCAAATACTAGAAATGTAATTTCATCCTTATTGGATGATTGAAATGTATAGATCGTTCAAAATACCGATTAATTGTGTAACAGAGTCGTCTCTGTACAAGAAACTTATTTTCGCAGAATATCTTTTTAAAGTACTCAGATTTATTTCATATTAACAAATTCAATAATGGTCCTAAAAAATAAATCTTTTTAAAAACAATAAATCTTCTAGGGAAATTCTTCAAACACAGGAATATTGTTAGACTTGTAAAAGGCCAAAAGTTCGTTATTAATCTGAAAAAATTGTAAAAGCAGTAATATTCAAAACTGCCTTTTAAGATTTTGAGTAAATCATAATAAGAAGTACTAATGTTGCTATCCAATGAGGTTGAAAGTTTTATTTTATGTTATTGCTACTTCTAATTAATACAATAAAAACAAAATGTTGTCTAGAACGAGTAGCTACATCAATTGATTAATTAATAATAATACTTTTTTGTACTATTTGTTGGACTCTTTTTCCCCTTTTTATCTATTAGATATGCAACTTAATTTACCAGGTTGCAGATGTTTAGCCGAGCCAATCCGGATTAAGGGATCTATTCTGTAACTTTTTGGTTAAAATGACTGTCTTTTATTTGCGACTCGAACAATTTGAACTTTGTACAATAAATTAGTGAATGTTTTCAAAGATAAATGTTTTAAATCCATGTCGACAAATTTTTTTTCAAAATTTGTAAAAAAGTTTTTAATTGAGTATTGTTTTTATTCGATAGAGGAATTTTTAGACTTAAGATTTTAAAATTGTTTTAATTAATTTAAGTGACTTGAATGTACATTCTGTATATAATATGTCAATAAAGCATTACTACTACTAGTGAATTTTCTAAAACTAAATTTCGGAAAATTGGAAAACATTTTGAAAATTGAAAATTTAAACCTCACGTCAAGTTTGATATCGTTGTCTTTTTGCGCTCTTTTAGAATACATTAACAAATTAAAATAATATATTGAATTTAAGGACGCAAATACCGAAGATGAGTTCAAAAAGAGGGTTCAAGAAATAGAATTACCTTTAAGCAAAAACTCTCCCAATAAGGAGGGAAATAAAATTAAAATTAGTTTATGTAAATGGCAACTGATATGAGAACGTAAAAGTTTAAGCCTGTTCAGCATTACTAATATTTTAGAACAATTCGAACTATTTTTCTCTAAGATCAATTAAAATTGTGCTTGTAAGATAACTGTAAATTTAAGAAAAATGAGGAAAAATAAATTTAGATATGTAGGCATAAAATGTGTTTTACGTAGCTTGAATCCCGTTCATATCCCCAACTAGTCATTCATAACTTCGCTTTATCGACGTGCCTTCATTAAATTGTCGGCTACGAGAAGAAAGAAAAAGCTTTATCATTGATTTCCATGGGAATCGATGTCTTATAAAAGTGGTAAAAATGCTCATAACTTTTACTTGGAAATTATTAATCATTTTGGTATTTAGTAAATTTAATGAGTATTTTATATGCCTAAACATACTTATGGTGGTAAATATAACCCATATAATAAAATCTACATATATCTTTTTTTTCTGCCCACCTGATATTTGTTTAGAATAGTTATTAATCTTTATTTCTTATATGTCTATGTTAAAATTAATTGAAAAGTAATATTGACAATAGAATAAATAAAAGCTTCGAATTTCAGCAAATTAGTGCAAACGTTCCAAAATTATAAATGGTACTATCTATTGTAATAGCATTTATATTACATCCAATGAAGATTAAAAACATGTAAATATTTTCAAAATATGAAACCCAACAGATATGATAAATATTTTCTTATGTAGTGTCCTTATTGATGTGTTACAATAGGGAAACATCCCGATATTTCCTTTTTGTAAAATATATTAAAGATTTTATAATTTTTTATAATTATAATTACAATTGAGTTTTATTTAAATTATAACAACTTTTAGAAAAAAATGTGTGTCTTTTTAAAGTATCCGAATGTTTTTCGTATTTTTAATTAATTTAAAATGTGAATAAAAATTGTGCATTATAAATTAAATGTATAGATTCATATTTTGTAATTTGTGTTTTATGAAAATTAGAGTTTAAAAAATGTTAAATCATAAAATACGGTCGAAAAATTGGCTTTGGTTTTGAAAAAATAAAAAAGATATCAGATCTTTCTTCTATTTTAGAATCGTAAAGTCCACATTGCTAAATTGTTAAAAAGTCCTGGTTTGCTTTAATCTAAAGATGAATGTTTTATTACTGTTATTCTAAATGTATAATAGTATAATAAAGTGTGTAATTTAAAAATTATGTGATTTTATTTTCGTGAAGTTGATTCTTCCGCTTTTTTTCTAGGCAACAACAAATTTGGATTTTCCAGAGAGAATAGATCTTTCTTTTCGCCATCACTTAACAAAAACTGAGCGTAAGTGGATCTTTCAATTCTGAAAACGATTTGCCATTAATTAGAGAAAAAAACTCTTTTCCTGATTTATTTTAGAAATTATTTGTAATCAGAATTAGTTTTAAATCTCCTAAATGCGTGATGGTTGTTTACTGAAATGGAAGATTTTTAGAAACAGTTTGGTGATAATTATGAAAAGTTTAATAGCGGAAAATTTAAATTTCAGATTAGTTTGTTATTAATTTAGCAGTCAATTTAAAATTAGATATAGTATAGTAATTTATGTTGATTTAATACCTTGAACCACACCCTGCGATTTGCGCGTATATTTATTTATTTGTTCTAAATCTAAATATTTAATTACATTTAATAAATCTGAATATTAATTTTAATCTAAATTTTGAATTCAATTACAAAAACTCCAAATATTTCACAGCTAAAGATTTACATCCACATTTTTCGATCTTTGACGTATTTATAAGGGTTTTCTTAAATATTTTGTCAAAATAATATTTAAAATCTATATTAAAGTTAACTTGATTGCCATCTTTTATGAGCAATTATCTGACATTTCCTAACACGACTGGTTTTCGCGTGGTGCAATACAAAATAGAATTATCTGAAATATATTACTTTTATTTAACTCTAATATAGTTTCTGATAAATAAATGTTATTTGGAAGGATCTGTACATTTCGATCATTCAATACGGAAGAAATTATATTTCCAGTATTTGCTTTATATGGTTTATATGGAAGTGAAATGGTCCAAATGTGTACACATTGTGACAAATTGCACGCCTACTGGGAATATCCTGAGTTTGATTGACAGTTACATAAGAGTTTCAGATTTTTCCAAATAAGAAAATAAGAGGAAACTGCCCCCTAATTCTAACGATCCAAGTTTGAGAAATTAGGAACATTCAGTTATTACTACTTCTAATTCGTACAATAAAAACAAAATGTTGTCTAGAACGAGTAGCTACATCAATTGGTTAATTAATAATAATACTTTTTTATGTACTGTTTGTTGGACTGTTTTTCCCTCCTTTTATGTATTAGATAGCAACTTAATTTAACATGTTGCAGATGTTTAGCCGAGCCAATCCGGATTTTTAACGCTAACTAGTATTACATGCGCTATAACTTATTATAACTAATACATATTTTGTGATATCCGGCACCGCCACTGGCGCAGTATCCAAGTGGGCAGCTTTACCCATCAGGATATAATTTAAAATTTAAGATATTTATGTCTATAAAATATAATAAATAATTAAATAAAATACTTATTGACAAATAACTAATTCAACCTGTTAGTGAATAAATAAACTTTTATAGATGCATTTCCAGGTATTGCTACGACTCTGGTTAGATTATAAAACCAATAATATCCGAACCTGCTTTATTCACTCCACATTGCAGTCTTACATCTTTCCCCACTTAGTTCATACTTTAATGTTGATGCGTAAATAAAGCTAATTTAAGATGCGCTTTTTAAATATATATTAGAAACGGTTGCTTGGAAACTCATAAAAAATAATTTATGAAATATATTCGCAGAATTAGTTTAAAATTTTCGTATTTGGCAATTCTGGGTAAACCGAAGTGCATTTTTTTTTTTTTAGATAAAGTTGTATATAATTTCAGTTTAGAGGTATATAGATCTATAACAGTATTACTCTATAGAAAATGACGTAAAGGTACCGTCAAATCTAACTATTACGGATGGCAAGGCCTAAAAGCAGGGGATTATCTATCAAATACGTCTTTTGTAGAGAATAAATAATCTTTGAACTTAAATGCAGCTTTTCCCGAACAAAATAGTCTTCTTAAGATTGCCTAAGTAAATGTAATGGCTACCAATTCTCCCACTTCTGCTACGAAAATGGTAATTGAACATCTGCGGCAGATTTTAGACAAACAAAATCCGATTGTATATTATTTAATAATTCTAAATTGTCATATATATATATATGTATATATATTGTTATATTTTATTAGTGTAAGTACTTTTTGATAATAATTGATAAATTGTTTGGATGTGTAAGCATTTCATGAACTCTCTCTCAGAGGGGGTTCTAAGCATCAAAAGCAACAAAATTAGCGGGATTGTTGCTTTAGTGTCTGAAGTGATAAACAAGAAACAAATATGTAGAAAAATCGATTTATTGTTAATGAAAAGAAAATTCTCTAAACGTGCATAAACAAATTGAAAATATTCAGTGTAGATACTTGAAGGTAAGTAAACTAAATATTAATTTTTTTTTTAAAGTTATACCATACTTGTTATCAACCTTTAAGTTAATCTAATATAACTACAATCTATCATCGTATAAAATAATTTATGCTAATCATTATAATGTTTTTAAATAAAAAAAAATGAAGGAATTAAATTGTGTCCTTGTTAATACTATGGTCTACTTGACACTAGTCAAAAAAAGACATATAAATCGATTTGAAAGTTTCTGAAAGATTATTTTGCGATAGTTTATATTTAAATCGAATCACCAAAGTTATCAAATTAAATAAATCTTTCTTAATTACACACTGGAGTCCTTATCGTGTGGTCACCACTTTGGAAGTCCACTAGTTAAATATTAGGATTTGTGGCTGGAACCTTTAATTTCTTAGCTGAAGATGGTATGGAGACTCGGATTCCCACTTCCACTATACGAGGATGTATCAGAATATAACGATACTGGTGCTACAGTATAACAATGAAACATTTATTTAAAAAACTTCAACAACCATCCTTCAAAGTACTCTCGATTCTGTTCCATACACTTATCCCATCGCTTTATCCACTTGTTATAAACTTCTGAGAAACCATTTTTTGATAGTCTGTTTCGTGTACCCATCACAGCGTTGTTGAGCTCTAAATCCGACTCAAATCTTCGACCTCTCAATTATTTTTTGACTTTAGGAAACAAATGGAAGTCACATGGAGCAAGGTAGGGTGAGTCAACTATAATTTTTACCCCTAATTCTTCAATTGTTCGTTGACAAATCGCGGATCTGTGAGCCGGAACATTGTCGTGATGCAGCGTCCAACCAAAGTCTTGATAAAAAAGGTAGTTTTTTCTTTAATTTTGCCTTTAAGGGTCTTCGAAGTACATTAGAATAGTACTCCCCAGTTACTGTATTTCCTCTAGGTACAATGTGATCTTTAATAACGCCACATTTATCAAAAAAAAATCAAGTGCATCACTTTACCAGCGCTTTTAACAGTTTTGGTTTTCTGCGGTCATGGGCTGCCTTTATGCTTCCATTGCATACTTTGAGACTTCAATTCAGGATCGTAATGATAAAACCAACTTTCGTCATATGTAACCACATTATTTAAAAACCGTGGATTACGTTGCAGGTGCCTTTTCCACTGATGACAAATTGTTACTCGATTCGCTTTTTGTTCATCGGTCAACACTTTTGGAATCCATCTTGCTGCGACTTTCCGATACCCTAAATCTTCTTGAATAATTTTTTGAGTGGAACCGTAAGACAAATTAACAATGTCAGAAATTCATTTGATGCCAATCCGGCGATCATTTTGTATCAAGTCGTTAATTTCTATCATCTTCAAAGTTCCTGTTGGTGTTTTACCCAACCCAACCCAAAATTTTATCGCATATCTTGGCTCCATTTCCATTTTTTTGACGGGTACGTCAATTCAATAATTAATTTGTAATAAACATCAAAAGTTAAAAAAAAGCCTACTTGGAAAAGTACATTAAAGATAAAGCTTTCACGTCACATTTTTTTGTGTCATAAAATTATACGTCTGAAGAAGTTACAGCACCAGTCTCGTTATTTTCTGATACATCCTCGTAGGTATGTAAGCAGATGCCTTTTTTTTATTTAGACATTGTTTTTTAAAAATTCACTTGACTTTATACACTTGTATTAGCCGATTTTCAATCAATTTCACATAATCACTAGAATTTACTTTTATACAACTGTAGTATGGACAAATTACAGGTAGCTACAATCTTCTTTGACAAAATATTACTTTTACGACCAATTTTTCTAATAATTTTAATTTCAAATTTTACATCTTGTTAAAGCAACAACAAAAACATGAACACGTCACGTTGCAAGACTATTTATACCAAAAATAAAATTTCAAAATCAGTCTTTCGGGTTTATGTCATAATTGCGAAAATTACCCTCTACTGGGTATTAAAATTATTCTGAACCAATTCGAAAATTGCGAGATTAAATTTTTATCTCAGAAACGTATGTATAACAAAAATTATTACTCCCCTGAAAATTTGAGGTCTCTTGACGAATTATAAGTAGTTTAATTTTGCTCACGAACATTTTCAGCTGTCAAATGTTAATTGTATTAAAATTTCCAAAATATAAGCTAATTTATGATCATATCTTGTTTAAAACAGATTTTTTGTATAATTTGTAAGGTTTTAACATTGTTTTTCATGGTGTACCATTAAAATTAATATTGAAGATATTCCGAGTTTTACTACTATTAATATTGCCACACAAATTATGGTATATATTTTTTAATTCAGTCCAAATGACTCTTGTGTATCTCTATAATTTGTCTACATCCTTCATTCTACAATTCGTGCATATTATTTTCTCTTGAGATTCGCTTTTGCCCACTATTAAATGTAAAACTTATCATGATCTATTTTTTTATTTTGAGCACTTGTGTTTTGTTCTCTATATAATTTATAATACTTTTATAATATAATATTTATAATAATAAATAACCCAATTTTTAGGTACCCTATGGTGAAAAATAATTCCCCATCATGATACTACCAGAGAGCTCCAACAACTTTTCATTGATTATATATTTTTTTATGGTTCTAGCTATAGTGTTCTCAATTAATACCTCATAATAAATAAAACAAATTCAAATAATACATAAGCCAATCTGTAAAATTAGTCCATTTAGGCAAAATGTAAATAATATGTTGGAAGCAAAAAATCTTCTATAACATTAATTATAGACCTATACAAAATACATATATAATTCTAAAGCATTTTTAAATACATTTTTTAGCGTGATAAGTAACATTTTAGAATATAACAAAAACTAGGGGTTTAAAGTGTGGAATAGGAAATACTCCGGGATTAAGACAAGAACAAAAACTTAATTTCGCCAGCAGCATATTCTGTAAGCGATTTAATTATCTCACTACCGCTCCACCGTCTTTTGTCTTGATAAAAAACTTTTGCCGCTTTCTTAAACAAAGGAAAACGAAATAATATAAATAATCAGTTTAAAAGATTTGCTCTAATTAACTCTTGTCCAGATTTCAGAAAAATCGCAAACGGACAATAAGAAGATAATACAGAAGGAAAAGTTTTTTTCGACAATAAATTTGAATAGATATAATTGCAAAATTGAGATAGCGAAATAAAACGCTCAAGTGGATGTAAAATAACAGTAAACTTAATATTTAAATTTCATAATACTTGGTTTAGCTTAAGAAAATATGTTCAAAAAGGAAAAATGTTTCGTTAATGGAAACTCTCATAGGATTTAATTTTTTAAAACTTTAGTATATTTGTTGGGTGCATAATTCTATAGGAATATGAATAAGAAACTTGAAAATAAAACAGTTTCTCTAGGAAGTTTGAAATAATCTCTTAATATTTATCTTTAGTATTTTAAAAGTTGACTTCATTAATGATATATCAAAACTGCCTTCTTAAAATAAATAAAATAACCCCAGACGCTCTACTTAGGCAATTTCAAATTTTTGAGTCAATATTTTTCCAGAATTTATCACCTTCTCAATTACCTATATTCAATATTATTTATTTTATAAAATGATTTTACTTTAAATACTATGATTTTTCAACTTTCTCATGACAATTGTTTCACTCTTTGGCATCTTCAGATAGGATTAAAAGATATTGACAGGCATTTCACATATAGACTTTGCTTTGGATTATATATTTTTTTAGAAATGATGCAAGAATTAAGTTAACATAATATAAAGAAATAAAAGATAAATAATACTTATGTTGAATTTCCAAAGTTTTCTATCTAGTTTTCGGTATCTGACAATACCATTTTCCAAGACAGATCTTTTTTAAAAACGTAAATAAATTTCATGTCACAAACCTGACAGTCAATCATTACATATTTATTATTTGATGTTAGTAGTAGTTTTTTAAAAATATCCATCGGAATGTATACCAATGATAAGAAAATTTTTAGAAGGAAAAAACATTAACCAAGTTTTAATTAAAGAAATTATATACATCAGGCAAAATTACCTTATTTTTAATGATACATTTTATATTCAAAATGAACTAAACGAACAAATAAATCTGGGAAGTTTGCCTTTCTTAGAACACCTGAACTAAATACATATACATATAATACTAACCAAAATATTTTAAGAAAGAAGAATATTAGTTGTTAGAAAATTCAAGTCTGTACGTGAAATGCCTGTCAATTTCTTATCTTACGATGTCAAAGGATGAACCAATTCAAACAAAAAAATTCTTACTAACTTTTTTCGTTAAACTTTAATAAAAAATAGACTTTTTTAATGAAGATTTTAATTTTTTTATTAAATTTTAATGAAAATTGAACTCTTTTTCTTAATTAGTCGTTGAAATGAAAGTTTATTTTAGAAAAAATTATACTTTTTCGACAAATTGAATAAAAACTAACCCTTTTTCGTTAAATTTTAATAAAAAATAGACTCTTTTAATGAAAATTGTAATTTTTTCTTAATTATTAGTCGAAATTAAACTTTATTTTAGAAAAAATTGTACCTTTTCGACACTCTTTTTCGTTAAACTTTAATAAAAAATGGACTTTTTTAATGAAGATTTTAATTTTTTTATTAAATTTTAATGAAAATTGAACTCTTTTTCTTAATTAGTCGTTGAAATGAAAGTTTATTTTAGAAAAAATTATACTTTTTCGACAAATTGAATAAAAACTAACCCTTTTTCGTTAAATTTTAATAAAAAATAGACTCTTTTAATGAAAATTGTAATTTTTTCTTAATTATTAGTCGAAATTAAACTTTATTTTAGAAAAAATTGTACCTTTTCGACACTCTTTTTCGTTAAACTTTAATAAAAAATGGACTTTTTTAATGAAAATTGAAATTTTTTGTCAAATTTTAATGAAAATTGAACTCTTTTTCTTAATTAGTCGTTGAAATGAAAGTTTATTTTAGAAAAAATTATACTTTTTCGACAAATTGAATAAAAACTAACCCTTTTTCGTTAAATTTTAATAAAAAATAGACTCTTTTAATGAAAATTGTAATTTTTTCTTAATTATTAGTCGAAATTAAACTTTATTTTAGAAAAAATTGTACCTTTTCGACACTCTTTTTCGTTAAACTTTAATAAAAAATGGACTTTTTTAATGAAAATTGAAATTTTTTATTAAATTTTAATGAAAAGTGAACTCTTTTTCCTAATTAGTCGTTGAAATTAAAGTTTATTTTAGAAAAAATTATACTTTTTCGACAAATTGAATAAAAACTAACCCTTTTTTGTTAAATTTTAATAAAAAATAGACTCTTTTAATGAAAATTGTAATTTTTTCTTAATTATTAGTCGAAATTAAACTTTATTTTAGAAAAAAGGGACTTTTTTAATGAAAATTGAAATTTTTTGTCAAATTTTAATGAAAACTTGAACTCTTTTTCTTAATTATTCGTTGAAATTAAACTTTATTTTAGAAAAAATTATACTTTTTCGACAAATTGAATAAAAACTAACTCTAATTCATTAAATTTTAATAAAAAATGGACATTTTTAATGAAAATTGTAATTTTTTCATTAAATTTGAATGAAAATTAAACTTTTTTTCTTAATTATTGATTGAAATTAAACTTTATTTTAGGTAAAATTGTACTTTTTCGACAAATTTTAATTAAAAAAGGACTTTTTTAATGAAAATTGTAATTTTTTTATTAAATTTTAACGAATATTGTAATTTTTTTCTTAATTATTGGTCGAAATTAAACTTTATTTTAGAAAAAATTGTACTTTTTCGACACTCTTTTTTGTTAAATTTTAATAAAACTGGGACTTTTTTAATGAAAATTGAAATTTTTTGTTAAATTTTAATGAAAATATATCTTTTTTCTTGATTATTGGTCGAAATTAAAGTTTTTTTAGAAAATATTTTCGGAAAGTCGTGGAATTTTAAGATAAGTATACTTTTCTTTTTACATCTGTACATCATTATATTTTGTAATGGACATCGTCAAATCTTTTTTAAATACTTTTTAATGCCTTCGTTTTTATGGATTGCATCGAAGTATCTAAGACCATCAAACCTTCTCTTCTACAGCAGGATGGTAAAGATGTAATTTTATATCAAAGGTTTATATTACTCCTTTAATAAAATAAACAGGTAAGAGGTAAAAGTTGTTCTTCTCATTTGGGTATGTATATCATATTTCTGTTTTCCGTTTCGCAATTTTGCTAGATTTGCCGTTTCTCTGTTATTATTAGTAACTTTGGTTTTTTAAATATATCATCCTGTATATTCCGTCATTTTTGGAATCTTCTCTTCAAATGGCAAATCTAGCAACATTGCAAATGTCACATCTAGAATCTCCGTATCCCAAAATAGGCTTATCCCAAATTTTGTAGAATTGAGACTAGCAATTTACGAGATAATTGGACGTTTCGAGACTTTTGCTTAATGTTAAAGATAGAATCATGAATTTAGCTGATGAACAGCAATTTTCTACGACAAAAATACGTGGACGGAACTAAAAGCAACTGTGGAATTAATGATATATTCTATTGGTTTCATTATAACAATTTAACAATTATCTGTGAAAAAACTTTTTTTGTACTCTTTATAAGTTATAAAAATAATCTTCCAACATTGCTGTCTTTGCACGCTAATTAATTTAACAGTACTAAAATTAAAGAAAACATAACTGATCCTCACCTGTATTGAAATGTATATATTATACAGCGTGGAACATCCAAATGGAATCATTATTTCAATTTTAAATTTAATAATGAAATGATTTCCAGCCAGAAAAAAAAATTCATCCCTACATTCAACCCCTTTCTAGTGACCCAATTTATTAAATTGTAAGTGCTTGTGATACATTATTTGAAAGGTCTCTTCATTTTCTATTCAAAAGTGTTTATTATTTTCAAATTTATTACAAAAATTAACATTAAAAAAATAAAATCATCTGATTGACAAAATCTGCTAAATGTAATTAATTATATTTTTACGTTATATATAGGAGAGATGTTAACGTTTGTTCTTCTCTAATATAATTTTAATTTGTTTAAATTTTATCTTGTACTGTTTTAATTTTACCTTTCTCTTGATACCGATTCCTATTATTTAAACAATCGCTAAAATTACATGATAAAATGCAGCACAATAAACTAAAATTATATTTTTATTTTAAATTAAATTCATAATTGAATATTGTAATTGGTGCTGTTTCCCAATTATCGCCCTGTGAGTTACGTCGTCAAACATATTTTAACGGTACAAATATTTACTGGCCCGAGCAGAAGTTGAAATAAAAAGAGAAAATTTGTTATTTGCTTGCATGAAATGCTGAATGAAATATCAACATCGCTCAATATTAAATTACCATTTCATTGAGTTTTTGCTGAATTAAAATTATTCATAAACAACCATGTGGTCTTTTAGATATTTTTTTGAATTTAACCTCGTAAATTAACGTTTTTTTCTCTATTAGAATTAAACAAATTATAGTAATCATGAACAAAATAATTTATTATAACACACATTTTTATCATGGAATATACATTATACACTATTTTTTCCAAACACCTTAATAAATTCCTTCTATTTAAATGTGGATATTTGTAATTAAATTATACAAAATAATGTGAATTTTAATAGTTTCTACTTAAATTATACAATGTAGTATGAACTTTAATAATGTTTGAAATATTTTATACGTTATTGTTTTTAAAGTGATTTTGGTTTTGTGGGTTTCAGAATATTTTTTATGAATAATAAATATTAGATTCTTATTGAAAAAAGAACACTGCCACTTTTGATTTGATATCAAAGTGAGTTCTTGTATACGTGAACAAACCCAGTTGTAACTGAGAAACAAATGCTAAATGAAGCAGAAATTCAATATTATTTTTCAAAAAAAATAGTTTTCTAAAATTTTATAGAATAAAAAAATTATAACATATACGTCCGATAAATATTGTTACAGTCGAGTTGAATATTCCGGTCTTGGTTCCTTCGTCGCCTCGCTTATAAATCCAATTCAACTATCCCGGTTTTCAAACGGTATTGTTTGAATTTTGGGGCCATTTTCATAAATTATTTTATAAAGAAAAAGACCGTCCTGGTTTTTCGACCATTGCTAAATTTAATTCTCTAGAAATAACGTTATTACATAAAGTACACTACTAGATGACAAGAAATTTGTATAACAACTCTATTGTTTTTTCTTTTTAGGCTACATTTTTTCAGTTTATTCGATTTCTAAGGAATTCGCACTTAAAAAGATCCCCACAGTACCTGAAAGAATATACAGGGTTGGGATACAAGTATGAAACCAAGTAAATATCTTTAAAACCAAGTGCAATGAAGAAAAATGTACATTTTTTTGTTAATAATATACTTCCGATTTCACTGAAAATACCCTCAACTTTTTTAATTTAAATGGGACACCCTGTGTATTTTTGCAGATTTTGAAAGAGCTTGTTGTTTCTCGAATTTGCACATAGTTGGTTCAGTGGAAATAATTTGTAAAAATGAGAAATAGCTAACTTTTAGTAGTAGAATAAGTAAATTTATTTACTTTAGATTAATGAGAATAATAATTTAAACAAAATTAATTCAAATGTCCAAAATGCTCTCCGTTCACCTCCTGATAATATGCCAGACTATTAACAAATTCTTAGTCTCAATTCCTGCAAGCATGTTGGTCGTTTAAAGTAAACACGTGATTTTAAATAACCCCAAAGAAAAAATCTAATGGGCTTAGATCCGGAGAACGAGCAGGCCACTTTATGAATCGATCGCAATAACCGATCATCATTAATATTTCAATACGATCTTTTTCACTTAAATGAATCATTTTTAATCGTACAGTTTATTTCCATAAATTACAATTTGACAGTTTGGCAACAATTACCTACTGGATAGTACTCGTTTATTTCTTACTATTAATACAAACGATATCAATTTGTTAATCTAAATGGTATTTTACTCTAAAATTAAAATATCTTTAATAATATGTTATTAATTTGTTTAAAGATCGTTAAATTTATGTTATTTATTTTATTTATAAAGGAGTTCCCTGACTAAAAGTCTTGGGTGCTATCTATTTTAACAGTTTGATCATTTTCTGGCATTTTTTCTACTCCTTTTATACAATTTTAAGAAAAAATGATCAAATAAAGGAGAAATTATAAGAATATTATAAAATAAAGCAAACATAATATTATAATAAATAACGTTATAATAGAGCGAAGACAATATCAATGACAGAAGGAGAAAAAGAAAAGTTGAAAATAGCAGAAGGGAAAATCATGAAAGTAATTTTAGACCCAGTACTAGTAGCAATTGAAGAGTCTAGAATACAAACGAATTTGGAAATCGAAAAATAATAAGATTAGATGATATAGCAGGAAAAATTGGAGCGCTAATACAGACAACATAAAAGTTGTAATAATGGAGTAGTAACCAGTGACAAAAGGAAGACCCAGATCAACGTGAATATTGGAAGAGGAAGAAAACCTTAAAACAATCGGAGATAGAAATCCCAAATATGAATGCAAGGACCAACAATGAAATGAAATGAAATAAAAAATTAATAGAAAGTCGATCACTTCCTCCAAGAAGATAGGTTTAGAAAGTTTATCCATCCAATTTCATTTTGTCTAGTTTTTAACACTATTAATTAACTTTAACATAAATAAATCAGAAAAAAAATTGGATGAAATTTACTGTAATATTTTAAAATCACTTACTTTTGTCTTTACGATTTCCATTCCTACACTTTTTAACAGAGAAACTGCTGAATAGCTCTTATTCAACTCTTATTCTTCCACTTAACCTTGAAAATGTAACACACCTATACAATTAAACATGATTAATTGTTAAATACAACTAAGAAGCTGCATGTCCCAATAACTAAGGATAATAATAACCCAAAGAAAATTATTACTAAAAAGAAAAGTTGGAGTCACTTTAAGCTCCGTCAGATACAAGACAGATTAAATAATGCCACTCAGCAACTCAAAATAGATAGAAAGAATTAACAATGACTCTAATAATGAAAATCTAAGTAAACTCACAAATGATATCAAAACTTTGCAAATCCACTAAAAGATTAAAAAGACGAAATAAGGAAGTCGGGCAAAAAGCAACCTGTAAAAGGTTAATTGATACCCTGAAAATCTAAAAAGAACATTCAAACAAATGAAGGCATTAGCATTCTCGACAATTAAAACCTTATTCAAGAAAACGTAAAATGAAATTTACAACTCCAAACGAAGTATCAAAATGAGATAAAAGACAATATTAATCATTAAGAAAGCATTAGATTTTAATCTAATTGATAGAAAAGTAGTAAAATAATAAAAAAAACTAATCTATATTATTAATACAACATTTATAGTTAGATATATATGCCAAAGATATGGAAAGTAGCAGGAAAGCCTTCCAATGAAGTTTAGTTTTACTAGTTTGGTTAAAGATTGTCTTTAGTACACTATTTGTAAAATCCAAAGACTAACAGACCTTATTAAAAAGCACTGGAAGAAAAGAAACTTTGTTCTATTCTCAAATTAAGTCTCCTTCATTCTAACAAAAAAAAAAGAACAAGTTTCCTTGCCTACATTTGAATCTGAATATTGTTTGAACTAACACCATGGTCTGATGCGATTTATTGAGACATTAGATATTTATCCCCGGATTGACAGTAATTCGGAATTGGAATAACTAACGAAGGGCGGTCGTGCTTATCAGTTTAGCAGGATCCTGCAGGAGCTGACAATGTCCCATTCAAAATTATCACAATGGCCGAATCCCATTGTTTGATACTGTTAAAGCAAGTTATTACGGCTTTAGCTGTTGTCTTTATTACGGCATTAATGTTCATCCATGTAGATACAAAAAAAGACTAAACAAACAAACACGATAAATAAGAATACATTTTAACATCAACAGAAAAGTATCCAATACTCAGCTGCCTCTAAAAGCGAGTTTTTCTAACTCAATTTTTTTTATTTCGATTTTGAATTATATGGGAGTGTACAAAGGAATATATATGGTGCGGAATTAGAGCGTCGAAGCACGATATATCCGTTATCATTGAAGTTACGAAAAAAAAGTTTTACAAAAAGTGTAAGCAGTCTTGAGATTCACATTTTAAAATTAGTGTGGTTCAGGAACGCAGTAAAAACTTTTTTTTCGTAACTTTAATAATAGCGGACTAATCGAACTTCGACCCACTAATGCAGCATCCTGTATATAGTTAAGAAAATAACATAGACGTACATATTATAGAATCTAAAAATTTAAACTGCCACAAGAAAAATATATGAACCCAGATTCTGGGTAGTGCTATTTGGTGAATTTGAAATGAAAAAGAAACATAAACTTTCGACGTCCCACTGTCGTCAATTGATGAAAAATATTGAATTTCGTTATTTGATTTCGTTTTAACTCTATTGTATACATTTGACATGCAGTTAAATGGGATTTGTTTTATGAAAAAGCAATTCCTATTTCAACATGAACAATTTAAATTTCCATTATTGTTGAATTGTATTTTCGAATATTTCAATTTACATCGCTAGATTGACTGCAATTTGCAATAAATAATTTAACGATATATAATACTTATATTCTCAAAAGACAGGGTAAAATTTTGAAATTCTTTATACTCCATTTAAGAATAAATGTTTAAAATTCTCTCCATGTAATTTTTAACCCGGACCTAAGACGATCCAGATTATACCATCGACTAATGATCAAGCTGGTCCAATTCTTTTTTTCAGACGAATCAATTTTTATATTATGGCGTTTTCTGTATTCGATTTTTTTATAAAACCAAACTGTCTCTCTGTTATAATGTTATGCTTATTTAAAAATGATAGTAATATTACTTTTAATGATTATTCAAAGATTTTTGCAAAGTTGTTATTTACAGATTTAAAGATTCCTTCTATTATTTAGGTATTTTTCCATATTTTAAACAATTATTTATTGTATGCGTTAAAGGTTTAATAAGATGATTGTCCGCATTTTTTATTATTTTAGTCGTAATACCATCAGGTCCTGTAGACAATTATTTTTTAAATATGATATATGAATAATTACTTCTTCATTTGTAACTGGATCAAGAAATATCGATTGATTAATTTGGGGTTCGTTTAAGAAGTTATGGGGTAGATCAGTTGGCATCTGTTCACCAATATTTACAAAGTATTTATTAAATTCTGAAGCTTTTTCATTATTATCTGTTATAACGTTACCATTTCTCATTATTATGTTTACACTTTCGATTATCTTTTTTAATTTACTGCTCGTTATATCATTAACAATATTCCAATTTTTTTTTTAAGTTTGTTACAGCGTCCTTTATTTTATTTTTATAAAAATCAATTTTAGTCTTTTTAATAAGAGTGTTTACAATATTTCTATATGATTTATATTTTTGTTTGAGTTCTTCAGAATAGTCTTTTAATAACTTATTTTTAGCTGATCCTTCTTAATTATTGAAATTATGATACCATTAGAGATCCAAGTATTTATTTTTAGTTATTTCTACGGACGTACTATTTGAAATATATGTTTTTAGTTTGAGAATAAATTTTACTTCATCCCAACTTTCATTGTGTAACAATGTATTTCGTTTAGAAAAGTTGATTTGACGAATAGAGTTTTCAGATTTCTGTATGTTTTTCTTAAATTAACAAAAATATGTCAGAAATATGCCAGGATCTATTAATATTTTACTGTTTAACCAGTTTCCTTGTCTAACAAAAATATGATCGATTATAGATTTTGTTTTTTTAGTTACTTTATCTTTTACGTTTATAATCCTCCAGAGATAAAAAAACTACATAACTGATTGATATAAAAGAATCAATCAGTTATGAATTAATTGAAATTAAAATAAAAAAAACTAACTGGTTTACATAATGAGCTAGTTTCTCTTTAGTTTTCAAGAACTAAAGGTAGTACTTTACTGATGTAAGAAAATATTTTCTCATTTATGTTATTAATAAAATAGGAATTCGATATACATATATGTATAAAGAAGTCTAAGTATGTAAAATTATAGGGTTTTAAACACAAATAATTTAATGTAAACAGTGAAATGAAGTAAAATTATTACAAAGTGCCGTAAATCAACCGCATAAACGTTTTCAATTAGTCTCTACAGCTTCCTGCATAAAATTGCCTGAAAGCTTTTAGCTGTAAAAGATAACCGAAAACTTGAAATAAACAGAAAATTTTCCAGTTTTATTCAATAAAACTATAGTAAAACGTTGGAAACTTAAAAGTTTCAGTCAAAAAATAGGAACAGTTAATGCTACTTCCTGGAAGAAAGAACCATGAACAAGTTCAAAGCAAAGTGTTAAACAACTAACTGTACATTTGGTGAATTATAAGTTAAAAACATTTTTTAGTTATAAGTTGTAAAAAACCAAGAATTGGGTCAAAAAATACAGCATCTCAAAAATTACATGAAACTTAGTTGGTTAGATAAAGCTAAGCGGTTTCAGTTGTCCCGACATTACAGCTTTAGACCTATTATTGTTTCTTCTTAACTCTCTGTTGGCCGCTCAGGAGGTCTATACAGTGATCTCTTTACCAGATTTTGCATAGAAATCACTAAAAACACTGTTGAACAAACCATTATGAAATCAATATATCTTCGAGGATAACCTCGTGTTACTCAAGAACGAGAGGTTTTGTAATACTTCCTAAACGCATTTGGATTTGTTCTTGCATTTTTTTGTTAAAAAAGCCTAAATAAATTACAGAGATGTTGCATTATATTTTAGCATCCGGTAAAAAATTTAGAACCGCAAATTAGTTATTTAAAAGTTTTATGTTTATAACAGTAAAAGATATTTTGTAACTTTCTGTTGGGTGTAGGGTATAACTTTACATCAGAAGTATGAGTTACTCTTTATTTTTCCTACAATAAAACTGTTTACCTTAGAATATTATGTTAAAACTTTTAGTGAGATGAAATAAAAGAAACGTCATATTTAGTATTGTTAAATTGTGCCTGATATTAAAACGATGATGAAAAAATATACATATAGTATAGTCCAAATTAAAGGAAAAAATTCATTTTTTCGTAAATCGGCGATTTTAAGGGAAAATCCTGAAATCCGTCGATTTTCATTTTTAAAGGGGCGCTTCGTCTGATCCCCTGTTTATTTTAGGCGTCATTTTTGTGTGTTAAATAGAAAAGTGGGTTTTCCAATACATCAATTGAAAGGTCTTTTAAATATTTATTCACCCATATCAAATATTGTCAAAAGTAGTATTAATGACATTCGAACAGATTTCTTAATTTATTAAAGTATTGTTATGATGTATTTATTGATACCCAAAAATAAAAAATAAATTTGGTAAAGGCCGGCACTGACCATGAAAATTTGTCTAAACTACTTTTTACGTTTTTTTTTTAAACTAGATACCTCATCAAAATTCCTTTATTAACATTCAACATACTTTTTATTGTCAAGTGGTTAATGATACTGTAGTAGATGAAATCAAAAACTTTTTGACTCTTTTATCAACATGAAGCTGACTGAAACGGAAAGAATTGAAATTCTAATATTAATTGGTTGTGGAGATAAAACAAGTACACAGAAAGAAGTATGTACGTTATTCAATAATAAATTTCCCAACGGACAACCATTTACACAGTCCAAAGTAAGCAAAAACGAAAACAAATTAAAGAAACGGGTCATGTAAAAGAACTTCCTAAAGGTAGTAGAAAACAAATATCTGAAAACAAGAAACCAGTAATTAAGTTGGATAAGGTTCATTTTCCGAAGAAACAGAGAAAAGTAAGATACAAGTTTGCTTTAGCGATTTATGAAGATCAAAATTGTTCAAAATTATGTAGGTCACATCTATCTTGTAATCACACAGTTTGAGCAATAGCTATTTGTTTGCTAGAGAGGAAAGTAACCCTTTTTCTATAATTGATGAAGTATTCCCTGTCTTTTTCGATTCATCCAATTTTGTGTTTTAAGAGAAACAAGTGCACTTGTTATCTAATTGTTTATATTTGTTTATATTATTTAGAGCAACTCTATTGTTGTTTATAACTGATTCTTTTTAAACAAGTTAAAATTAGATCAAACACATTTTTCGTTCACCCTTTATATTCTATACGAACTAGTATAGATTAAGCAATAAAAAGTGACCACCCTTACTACGCTTTTGTACGCTCCCAACTAACAAAGTAGAAGTCGCTGGCCATCAACTTAAAAGTTAAGAATTTTAATCTCAGGCGGTTGTCCACTCTAAAGTTAAATTGTTTTCTCGGCTTAGAAAGAAGCCAGTAAAGTTGCATTTGCAATTAATTAATTAATGGCATTGCCCAATT
Source organism: Hermaeophaga mercurialis (assembly GCA_951812935.1). Classification (NCBI taxonomy): domain Eukaryota; kingdom Metazoa; phylum Arthropoda; class Insecta; order Coleoptera; family Chrysomelidae; genus Hermaeophaga; species Hermaeophaga mercurialis. The sequence goes on along the minus strand of OX638358.1, from coordinate 6,478,478 downwards.
TGTCAATATATTTTTCAATCTCTCACCTAAACAAATATAACGACTCAATTAGTAAATATAATGAAAAGTTTGTGTAACATAATTTAAAGTATTGATAATTTATGAAGTGAATAAAAGTGAAAAACTAATAATCTAGTAAATATTTAATACGTATGTTTCCTTGTCATTTTCATTAAAGTTACTATAAATTATTCAGTTTACCATTTACTTTTGGCTGGAAGTGTTTTAGAAAATGATGCCCAGTTTGAAGTACTCTAAATCCCAATTATGTTAAATTTATCGATAACAAAAGTTAAAGAATATTTTGAAATCCGATCCTGACTAGCCATAATAAAATTTATCATCTTCATTTACTGACATTTTCCCCTAATAACCGTTTGTAAATTAATTAAATTAAAATTCTTATTCGTTTATTTTAGCCAATTATGCCTTTTTTAATATTTTTCATTATTCTTAATTATAATTAATTTCTCTGTTTCTCTCATTGTACGAGTTCATTAAGGTTGTGTTTGAATTACTTTTAAAATGTAAGCGGAGTGAAAGGATCGTTTTAAAGAAATCCAAATGGTATTAAAGTCGAGTCTCGTCCCAGACCCATCCATTTGATGTCACCGATCAACCGCCAAGATTTCTGTTGACCATCAACCCATCAACACTCTAGCGACCATATAGTCAGTCATTCATAAATGTCTGTTCAGGCTCGCATCAGTTCAAAATTCAGTTAGATTCTCCGTCACTCTCTTTACTTGATGTCGTGACTTACATATCGCAAACAGCTAGCAGAACTATAATATCCGCTTGTTTATACCGGTTGGATAGTCTTTAGATTAGAATAAATAGAATAGGCCTCTATTCCTGCAAACAAGGATTGTGTAGCAGGTCAAAGGTACGACAACAAATACAAATAATCATTATTATGTACACATACAAAAATACATACAGGTTCGGCACAATGAATCAGGTATTATTAAAAAAGTTAACTATGCCATGCTCATGTTTTTTAAAAGGAACACCCCATATTTTATTATAAACTGCGCCGCAAAATTGTGAAAACTGCAAAATTTTACTAATGTATGAATAAATGTATCTGTTTTCGTCAAAAATGAAGTATTGTGGTAAACAATATTCTTTTATTTTGTGCTCTAATATTACTTTTTTGAATTCGACAACCGTTATACAGGGCATTCCACGACGTTTTGACAGTCTAATATCACTAAAACCATTAAAATTTAATAAAAATAAATGGTCCGTATTATCATTACTGCAAAATAGATTCATGACAAGTGTGGTATCGTTGAATTTGTTTTTGAAATATATAACCAAAAATGTAATATAATACTGGTTGTCCTATTAAAAAAAAATTGTTGGAGTCACGTGACGGAAATGAGAGGAACAACGGTAATCTTTTTATAACATATATAAGCATCAGTTTCGACTGTTTATAGCCGCCTAATTTCATAATTGTGTGTGACAAGTTTTTGAGATGTTGGACTGTCAAAACGTCGTGGTACACCCTGTATAATTATTTGAGTGCTGAAGCGATGTTTTATTTTTAGGCCAGATTGAGTTTATCGGCTACAAATGTCTCACTTTTAGTAACTCATGTAAAATTCTGTTTATAGCAGTCATATTAATAATTAAAATCGATCGATTAATTGCGAACGTGACGTGGTAATATTTTTGGAATAATTTGTCATATTGTGATGTTTACGCCTAGTATTGATATAGGGTCCATTTGCGATTTAAATTACACTCGAAATAATATTGTCTCGTTAAAAACCCGATATCATTTTTTAATATAGGGTAAAATGAAGCATTAAATTGTCAACCTATTAAAAATTGGACGTTTATTTTCAAGTGACACTACATTCCCGAATCGTCACCATTAGATTAATTTGAACAATTTTTCAGTGTTAGAAACCGTCACGTGTATATAAAGCGAAAATAATTATTTGTGAAACTAGGGTTTCAGAATTTTATGTGCTAAACTGAAAATGAGTTTTTATCTCCATAGAACGTTGCCTGTAGAAGTCATTAAGCATTAAATTTGCATTAATTTTTTTATGTAGAGCGGAATGATGAAGTACGAAGACCAACTGAAAATTCTTTGTCCAAAAGTGAAGATAAAGGATCCCCTTAAATGTTTATCGTCAAATTACACTTGATAAAAGGTATTTTCTTAATTAGCAAAATTTTATAAAAAGTATTAAAAAATATATATGATACTATTAATAAGCTGATAATTTGATACTACCGTAACCATTATTTGAATATAACAATTTTATTGCTGTTATATAATTATTTTAAAATGATATTTTTTTGTAAAATGCTTAATTTATATTTCCCTTAAGTATTTACGCGGCTAATGTAAGATATATAAAAAGTATCTAATTTTATTTATTACTGTAGGAATCGTGTTAATTTAACATTTTTGTACAAGTTAATGTTGGATGATATCTAATATGACATAACGAATCATAAAAAAAGGTCTTGAGCATAATTGGATGCATCGTTGTGAACCACCCATCTAATATGCTTGTAGCAAACTGTGGTTTTTATATTGGAAATTTGCGGCTTACTGACAAATTTTTAAACGCTCATTTGCGAGTCGATAGTAGTGAGTTACTGTACATATCTCACCCTCTGAATGTCTTTCGCGCCTCTGGCTACGTTGAGTAGTTGAGTTACTGTGCACATCTTGCTTTCTGAAGAAGGCGATTATGACAGACGACGAAACGTTGAGAAATATCTCATAAAATAACGCGGACCTCCGGAAGCACTAATCTTCAGATTCACTCTGGCCATGGAAGCCTATGATCTTCAATAAGTATTTGTGTTAGGAAGGCAGATTCAATATTTTTTTTTCATTTTTAACGTAATATCCTTTTAGGTCAATATATTTTTATCATACTTTTCGTCAACTCTTTAACCCTGTCAAAAGAAAACAATTTTTCAATATTTTAAGCTTAATTCATTCACTAAAGTTGGGGAACGAAAAAAGTCACAGGGAGCCAGGTCGGGTTAGTACGTTGGATGAAGCTAATGCATTATCTTGGCAAAACATCACTTTTTTTCTAGACAAATGAGGTCGTGTCTCTTCAATTTTTTATCGAATCGATCCAATAATTCATTAATATAGTATTGCTACGTGATAGTTCTTCCTTTCTGCAAAAAATTCATGAGGATTATTCCGTTCGAATCTAAAAAAATGACGACCATGACCTTTTCAGCCAATGGGACCGTCTTCGCTTTCTTCGGAGTAAATTCGCCCGAAAAAATCTATTATTTCGACTACCGCTTAGTTAGTTTTGGTGTTGCGAGTTGTTTTGTGGTGTGGTTTGTTGTGTTGGACTGGGTACTGGTTGTGTTGAATTGTAGTTCGATTTAGTCTTTCTGTTCTTGTTCTATTGTTCTTGTAATGCTTTTGATAAAACTCGCATCCCTTGTAGTTGGCTGGGTGTGAATCATCACACAGAGCACATGTTGCTGGGGTGTCCTTGCTTTTTTTGCATACCTTAGTGTCGTGTGAGCCTCCACATTTTACACACACAAACGGTCGATTACAGTACGATTTGGTATGTCCATACATTTGACATCGTAAGCATTGGGCTATGTTTTTGTCTCCTCGAGGTAGCTCAAGTGCTATTATTCTGTTCTGTAGTCCCTTTATTTCATATGTGTCCTTGTTATTTTTAGCTGGTTCCAGGTCTATGAAAAACATGTTTAGCGGTTCTTTGGTTTGTCTGTGTGTAATGTTTACAACATTTCTGACTTTGTGGTTCATGCCCTCTAGTTCTGTTTTTATGTCATTTGGGTCTGTGGTGTGACGGAGATGTTTGATAACTACCCTGTAGGCCCTGCTTTCTTTGTGTTGGTAGGTATGGTGTACTATGTTTTTTTTCCATCATATATTTAGCTAGTGTTCTATAAGCCTCTGCAGTTATGGGGTTAATTTTAATTACATTGACTGCCAAATTTTTCCTGTGGTATTGGTCTTGGTTTAGGATTTCTTTAATGCTAGTTTCCATAACCGAATAGTCTTTTACTCCATATACGAATATCGGGGGAGGTTTTTGGGTCTTTTCTTCTGGTGTATTGTTACTGACTTCGAGTTCCTCTTCGTGATTTGTCTGTACCTGTTGCTTATGGCAACGTTATTCTTCATTCTGTCATTATTGGTAATGGTTCTTTTTCTTTTGACACTTACTGCTTGCCACGTGTTGTCGTTGGTGCCTTCTGTCTCGTCTTCGGAGGAGATCATGTGGACTATTTGTTTGCTGTTTTGAGTAATCGGTTGGCTGTTATGTCCTTGATTTATCGAACCATAATTATTATTTGTTGGGAATGTTGAAGTTTGTGTTGGGATGCTTGGCCGAAATCTATTTCCATTTGCACTAACAAAGCACTTTATGCACTTTCTGTATCTAATTGTTTTTAGTTTTAACACTCCCAAGTCACGCGCGATTTATATTCTACCGATCTGAATTGATACTGTTTATTTGTTGGGGATTAACTGCTTTTTTTGCGAATATTAAATTAGCTATTCGTAAACTGTGTATCACTGTCAAATTTCTGATAGAGAACTCAGCGAAAATCATGTCGTAGACCTTTTCAACGATTTTCTTGGTAACCACGTCTGTCAGTCGGCCTGGCCGCTCCTTATCAAAAACAGATGTACGACCATGTTTAAATTCGTTGAAACAATATCTATAGTTGTCATAAATGACAAAGAGTCCACCGTAGACAGCATACAACTTGGGGTTGATTTTTTCGCATGGTTTTCCATTCAAAAATAAAAAGTAAATTACAGATCGATATTGGTATTTTTCCACTTTATCAAAAAAGCATGGATGAAATAACTATTTGCCTAGGAAAACCAACTAATTAAACAGTTTGAAATTTAGTATGGTGTCGTTTAACAGACGGCAGTCAAAATTCATTCATTCACTGATGGAACAAAATCTGAAGACAAAAAATCTTTGATCACATAATTAAATAGGGTTATCTTCGCAGATTTCTTAATACTTTCGTGACACGATTCTTACCAAAATTAGCCGAAATTGAATTTAGCTTCATAAAGATCATTGAGAGAGTAAGTGTTGAATTTTAGTAAATACTTTCACTTTGTTGTCGGTAAAAACAAAACAAAACACTGCAGATCTTTTAAACAAAGTCTGTCCAATATTTCATTGTCATGTTTCGCATATTTTCTATTGATTATTTAATATTAACATTTATTATTAATCGAAATACAGCAAATTATATGAAGTATAGTATGATGTTTAAAAGCAGTCGTTCTCTTGATTTGAGTGATGAGATTGTCTTCCATTGACAACCCCTCTTCAACCGGCTGTCAGGCATGCTGGCCATTTTTTTAAGTGTTCTTTCAATTGGAGTTTGCACTAGTGGTTGGTATTATACGATGGTCTAATTAAAATGATGTTTTATGCCTTGCTTATGAATGCCGTTCGAAACACATGGCTTTTGATTTATGAATTTGGGATGTATCAAATGTAAATATATTAAATGAAGGTGTGACATTTGGATAATTCAGAATCCTACTTTAGTTGTACAGGATGTTTTGTCTATTTTACCTCAACATTAATTGAGCTAAAACAAGAAAAAAGTCCATATCTGGTTTAACACCATTTTTGCTCGGCAAGAGGTTTATAAAAATGTAAAAATATACGGGGTATTCTATTTAAAAAAAAACAAAATTTGGTCTGGTACTACGTTCAAATTATTGAATAACGAACTAATCGAGCTTTGCCACTCTAATGCGTCACCCTGTATATGTATAATTATTCAAAATGTTTTAATAATAATATTTAAAATTATTATTTTATGTGCAAATAATGGGTATAAAATTATACTAATCGAATTTCCATTTTCATTTTGATAATAAAAATAAATAAAACAAATATGGTAATGTTAAAATTATGTGATTTCCTTTTAAACTGCACTGATCCCTGTAGTTTTAGCGTTACCGTATTGATTTAATGTAAGGCGTACAGAAACTTGCTTTACTTAAATAGTGAAATATTTTACATATATATTTGATGTTTTAGATCTTCTAATTTTAAGAATATATTTACTAAATGGAAAAAATCCTATAATCTGTTCTTTACGGCTAAAGACCAGGCCTTTTATGTTTAAACGGAATATGATCTCAAATTTCATTCATGTCATTATAATAAACATTTTTAAATAATATGCTGAATATACAATACCAACAAATGTCTTACAAAGATATACAACAATCTAAAAAAATGCTATTTCATGAAACTAGAATGTAATTATTGTTTTGCTTTAACCAAGAATTAATGAAGTAGAATGGTAGAATAAATTAAAAAATTAGAACAGAAATTACATCATTCATGCACTCCATCATTTTTTTTTCTTTGGATCTATGTCATCAGCATAAATCACCTAACTTAATCTACTTGACATATGACATTGTGCACCTATATAGCCGTGCGAAATTTTACAGCTGACGAAGGGCTAAAAGAATTCGGTTTTTGTTCGTGTTATAAATGTATCTTAATTAATCCTCACACCCATACTAAACGCAAAGCTGTTTATAGACCGATCATTTTTTCTTTGAGTGGACGTTACTAGCAACAGAAATGGTTCTGGTTTATTTAACGTCATATACAAGGTGGTTCAAAATTGTCGAGCAATTCTTCTAGGGGTGATAATTCATCTAAAAATAAAGGTAACATTTTATCTACACTTTTTTCTAAAGCTCAATAATAAGGGAGATACAGGCCTCTAAAATTATATTGAAAAAAATGTTCTTTTTTTAAATATCTTGAAAATTAAAATTCTACACATAAAAGCTTTGCATAAATATACTTAATTTTATGTTATTAATCATTTCATCTCTTTTGATTAAGGAGTATGTTTTGGCGGTAATTCCACTGATTACATCATATTTAAAAAAAAAAGTTGTTAATTAATATTCTTTGGTCTTTTTTACGCAAAAAAATACTCTCGATACGTTTCCATAAATAGCACCGTTTTCAAGTAATTTAAACTTAAAAGTAGATGTGCAATTTGCAAATGATAACATCCTGCAGTTATTTTTTTTTTAAAGTTACTCATCTCAAAATTGATCGTTTTTAAGAAACTAAAACTCAAAGATTTCAAGGAAATTCAATGGAAAAATAATAAAATATCCATTATTGTTAGTTTCAAAGCCTAGTTGCCTTCGTAGACACTTTTTTGTTATTTTGAAAATTGCGAGTCTACTTTTAAGTTTAAATTATTCGAAAACGGTGCAATTTATGAAAACCTACCACGAGCATTTTTGCGTAAAAAATACCAAGGACTCTTAATTACTAATTTTTTTATTACTTGTTTTAAAAAAATATGACATAAACTGTGGTATTTCCTGCCATAAACTACTGCTTGATCAGAAGGGATGAAATAATTAATAACATAAAATTAAGTATGTTTATGCAAAGCTTCTATGTCTAGAATTTAAAACATTTTCAAGATATTTAAAAAAAAACATTTTTTATACAATTTTAGGAGGTATCTTTATTTTTTAGGTGAATTATCAGCCCTAGAAGCTTTGCTCGACAATTTTGGACCACTTTGTATATTGGAACGGAATTTATAACACGAGGTATAAAAAATTTGAGAAAATTGATTCGATTAAATGAAGATTTTGCGGCTCAAACAAGCGATTATTTGAACACTTAAAACATCGAATTGGTGGATCAGTCGCTGTACAGCCCTGATTTGGTACCCAGTGATTTTTTTTTGTTTCCATCCGTGAAGAATAAACTGCGTCGTCAACGATTTTCATCTCCCGAACAAGATGTTGAAGCCTTCAAAAACCATGTTTTGGAGATACCTCATTCCGAGTGGAATAAATGCTTTGAAAATTGGTTTAAACATATGCAAAAGTATATCGATTATCGTGGCGAGTAAAAAATATATTCGCACCTTAACTATTTGGATTTGCTCCAATTCCCGAAATATAAATAGTAACCTTCGTATTACAGTTAAACATTTTTTTTTATTTTAAATAGTACAAAGGCATCTATCTATCTAGCACAGGAAAGTTATATGCACGAATGAATTTAATACTGAAATACTCCACAAAAAGATTTTTACTTGAATAAATGTGGAAAATTGTTAACAATGCTTTATACCTACATTAAAAAACATAAAATAAGCATAAAATACGTTCCGGGCATGTAAATTTTCTAGATTTTACCAGTATACAAACACATTATATTTAACAACAGGAAAATGGGGGAAATAAGCCCTTTAGTCTTACAGTATATTAGATTTTATTTTTCATAGAAAAAAGGAGAACTACCTGTTTCGTGGCAAAATGGGCCACATCTTCAGGTTCAAATCACAAAAAAATTCGATGTTGTAAAATTAACTATTACCAAACGATTTGGCTAAATCACAAAATAAACATAAAGATGAAATTAACTAATATTATAATACGAATAGAGAAGTCACGACAAACGAAACGAAACATATTAAAATTAATTAAAAATTCAAGGTAAAATACAGAACTCTAAAACATGCTAAGTGACAATTTTCGTATATATTATATTTAATAATAATTTTTATGCGAAATACTCTTTTAGTCTATCCCATTATCACCTGATATACATATGAATGAATAAGATTGTTAGTATTGAAATGATTATTAAACACTAGTGATATAACATAGGGCTTAAAATCCTGCAGCTTAGCCCTAGATGGCTCTCATGTAATTAACTCAATAAATTACATGTTGGAATGAGCACGCGATCATTTATCCATTACACGAAATTGAGTTAGGTATTTAAAAACACCCGGGTTATTTTCATTTAATTCGAAATTGTGATACTATTTTTCTCGAAACAACAAAACAATTTCTAAATTAATGACCGAAAAAAGGCATGTTTAGAGGTAGTTTATTAGGAGTGTTGAGTAGAGCGGCAGCTTCATTTGGTATGTGTCTCTGGGGAAACCTGAATGCTCTAACGAACAGTTGGAATCGGCAGTTTAGAAATTTAATTTCTGTTCCTGCAGAAATATTACCGGCATTGTTTCCACCAAAGAATGCATGTTGCTTTGTTAAAATGTAGTTTATACATAACCTATCTTTAAAATATGACTTAAATATAAAAAGAAATAATGAAATTAAAGAATTCGCTACTATTTTTAGAATCTAAATTTTTTGCGCTGTTGAAATTTAGCTTTTTCCAATGATGGGTTCAAATCAACTCTGTCTTTAAATCATTTTCCAAAAACTAATTCCAACTTTGTTTTTCAAATAGCAACCAATATATTATTTTTCTCCATTTAAGAAATATTTGACGAGTGGGTTGATTTTAGTACGTCACTTAAAAGATCTGCCAATTTAATGTAAAATCATAATTTTCTAATTCTATACATTTTCATAAACCCCATATACACAGAAAAAGATATTAGAAAACAAGACGAGAAAACTCCAATTTCCGAAATTGTTTAAAATTGGAAAAAATATTGAATCAAATTTCAAAATCAAACCATATAATTTATGATTTGAATATTTTTACCACATTTCAGTTTAATGGATAACCTTTTGTTTAAAAAATATAGAATTTTTAAAGAGCACAAAGATTTGTAACAGTTACTATCGAAGAAAAATCAAACTTGTTTCGATATTGTTTTATATTTTACTCACTCTTTCATATTTTTGTCGTTTTATGTTTGATAATTATGTATTTCTGCTTGTAATGAGGAAAACAAAAAAATAACTTTTAAAAGGAAATTTTCACAATTTGGTGCAAGAAATGTAATTATTAATGTCCAGCAAGTTAAATAATTACTGATTGAACACAACATTTGAAATACCTCACAAAAAAAAAACACCCACATACATGGGTTTATTATTTGTATACTTTTCTGTTTGAAAGTACCTCGTAGATATAACAGAATACCATTTAAGAGGTAAGATTCATTGATAAAAAGGTACAAAAACATTTTTTTTCTGCAATAAAAACCGTCGATGCCTCTCAAATTGTTTGTTTTTCAAAATATTTAGGTGATATGATAATTTTTGTGAGGTGTGTATTTATAAAATTCTTTTTAAAATCTATATCAAGTGAAAAGAGAATTGTTTGAATCATTTAATTATAAAAAAAAATAATTATTAGTTACACTATTTAATCAGTGTTAATAGATTTCATTTGATATTATTTCATAATTCTACCATTTCAAATGATATTATCTTTGGTAAAAAACTTTCGCTTTAGAAAGGCCTAATATAAATTAGTTGAAAGTAAAGTGGATAATTCTGTTTAATTGGTTACAGATCGAATTTCTGGCTCTATTTTTCATTTAAAAAAAATAACTTTCTAGAATGAATAGTGTTTGGCATGATTTTTCCAAAATTAAAGTAGTAGGTTTACCAAAAGGTAATTTTCGTTTATCTATTTTATAAATAAACATATTTAACTACATTTACCGTATTTTATTAATTATAATTAGGAATTAGTCTCACCCCATCAAGTTTATTTTTAATTAGCTAGGAATAATAGCTACACGATTTTGATTATATATTGCATAATAAATATATATACATATTTTATATTATATATTATTTTATTTAAAAAATATTGTAATATAACAATTTTATAAAAGAAAAAATTAAAATTTTTAAGGAAAACATTCAACCTTTAATGTGATCTGAACTAAAGAAACTAAAGAAATTATAATTAAAACGCGTGTATAAAAAAATGGACAATTCAGTAAAAATATCAACTAAAGAGCATTTAAAAGTATTAACAAATTTTAGCAGAATAGAAGTTTTTATTCAAAATTTAAAAATAAACACTAAGCAAAAATAATAAATTTCAGAATTTGAATATGGAATCAAATAATAAAATATTTGAAATTCATAAATAATTTGACAGTGACAGCTAGAAAATTTCTATGAATAGCAAAATAGATTTATTTGATAATTAAATAATAATAATAATGGTGTGCCCTTTAACATTTTTATTTTCTTGAATTTTGTTCTTATTTAAATTACCTTTTTGACTGTTCCAAAAAATACCAGTCAATTTTACTTGAAAAATTACATTATGAACCAAAAAAAAAATGTATTATTTTATTTTCTCACCCGCATTTTTTCCGGCGCATGTCGGTCTTTATCATTATTAACAAAAAATAACAAAAATAATTCAAATTTGTTCGATTTTTGAATCGAATAATTTTATTTTTAATTCAAAATTTTAATTTTTAATAAATTATTAATATTATAGATTTCTTGCACGCCTTTCCCTATTCTTTTTCTCTTTATTTCGCTGATTTATTTCTATTTCTACGTGCTTTACCACGTTGTGTTTTTCCTCGAAAATGATGTTTTTCGAGTTTCACACAGGAGTTTCGATAATTTAATCTGTTAAAGTGAACTCTATCTAAAAATGTTTTAAACAAATTAATAAAAGTGTTGATTAATGAGACTAACAGACATTTTGAAAAAAATATAAAAAAAATTAAATATCTTCAAATAATAAGTAGTTAATGTGTGTTATACACGATATGCACTCGCACTACATTGGAGAAATTTTTGAAGTATAGGAAACAATTAATTAATTAACAGTTAACCAACATTAATATAATTTGGAGTGAAAAAAATTTAAACAAAAATAAAAGTAAAAAAAATTTTTTTACGAGATAATTAAACGAATTCTGATGCATTTCACAGTAAAGTTATGTATTTGAAGATTAAAGTGGCGTGCAACTATTTTTTTTTAAACTTCTGTGAACATTAATATTTTTTTTTAATCATTTTTAATTATCAAATGTCTTTGTCAATAAAAATTTTACGTTGATTTGTTTAGTTTTATGTGTATTGTTTTCAAACTACATTTTTTTATGCAAAGAGAAAAACATTCAGGATATTTGAAACAAAAAAAATATGTATAACAATCTAAGTAAATTAAAAATTTGTATGAATAAAAGTGTAAACAATAATTTTCTTTACATGATAATATATTCATCTAATAGTTATTTATATAGTGAATTAGTATCAGTAAAATGATTTTTTTATCGAACTACTATGAAATTATGGGACGAGCGAGGCGTGTAACAGGCGAGTTCTATAAAGACATTTTACAGGTGGTGCATACAAACTTTTATCGCCAACCCAAAATTTATAAAAAAAAATATTACATTTTATTATAATAATAATAATGGAACCGTGACAGTAACAAACAATTTCTGTTTAAAGTCATACTGTCATGATTTTACTAATAAATATTTGCGGCAGGTAAAATGTTTGATTTTTTACATATTACAAATTAAACAATTTATATCACTTGTACTTGTAGTTGTTAAATGTGGGATATATTAAGAGTAAAAAGTATGTTTTTAAAAGAAATTGCCGTTTTCGGTAACTCGAGAACAAAGAAAGGAAAAAATAAACATCGGCTCTACTATGGCCCTATTAGCAAGACACTCTTTTTATTGACGATATAATTTACGGTATTAATGATTGCATTTTTATCAAATTTTTTCCAATTAGAAATAATTCGTTATAAGAAATTTTTTATCTTTGTTTTCATAAGGAGGTATTGCTGGTTCGGGAATCATTATCATTTCTGCTACCATTTATATACTTTGCCTGTACTTTAGAGCTAGTTTTTTGGATTAAATTTCATCAACCTTTAGAACTTAATAAAATTTCGTTCATTAATAAAACTTTAAATTATAATTTTATTTGTAATCTTTCCAAGTAAGCTACTACAAAGACCTTGATAGTTTTAATTACTTATCAAGCTGTAATAATGCAAATGGACACACATGGCTCGATTACAGGGTTCCAACGGATGGTTAGAGCAAATCAGACCAGAAAGCAATAGCTGCCATGTTTGACCACTACGGGCGTAATACTGCAGAAAACGGCAATGGCGTAGAAACCCTTCTACACCTCTTTTATACATTTTATACATCAGACTGCCATGCTGCTCTTAAATCACTGAGCTTCAAACTCGGTTGAAACTGCATTCAAGCACTAAATCTCCTCAGGTGGTCGTAGTAATAAAATAATATTGTCTAGAATGATATCCGTTCAGAATTTGGTATTGTTTTTATTGGTACTGGTCTTTTTTTGGCAAATTGGTCAGTCGATGTGAAATTAAATGATAAAATCTTGGACACTCACAAACGTCCACGCCCCCACCCCGCTGTATTTGATAGCTTTTATTTACTCTTTCGGAGACCAGAATCTCGCATATTCTGACTGGTATGTACATAGGACATTTTACTAAAACTAATAATACCAAGAATAATATTACTAACAATATTAATAGTAATAACATAAGTAATAGTTAAACAGCTTCAACTTCGATACCACACCGAGAAGGTAAGTTTGAATCAAAATGCAATTAAGCTTAGGAATAAGACTCTAACGATCCATCAACGAAAATACCAAAATTATCCACATAATAAATATTAACAAAGTTTGTTAATATGGGATTAGTTTTGCTTGATTTACCGACTTTGTGTCCTTGCATGACGAAATATTAACCGTGCTCGTTTAAGTAATATCCAATCGTGTATAACACATGTGAAACTAATCTAAAAAGTGTAAAGTAGATATATAGGAGTAGGTATCGGTTTTAAATTACTCAAAAACATTTTATATTACGTCAAACCGAAGCCATGACATTGCGGGCATATGTAGTTGCTTAGCAACGAGTGTTTTTACATTATACACAAAGTAGTAATATTTATTTATTAATAGAAACATTGTTTGTTATTACTAAATTTCTGCTAAAATAAGTACTTGTAAAAAATTGTAGTTGTTTTAATTACGCCATTAATGTATAATTAAAAAAAAAACGTTATAGATTGTATATTAATTTAAACATAAAATAATCTATAATATATTTTTGTTCATTTATAATTTGCGGTTGTAAGAAAAAAAACTGCGTTCTTATTATTAATAATAACAATAGATAATTACAATATTTCGTCTAGCATTTATCTTAGGATGACTTACCAAAAATGCGATGCCATTTCTGCTAATTTAAATTAAAACACTAAAATTTCGTTGTAAAAAAAACCGCAGGTACTTTTCGTGAATCGTATCATTAGGCCGTGTTTACAGAGTCATAGTTGTCCCCCTCCGCATACGAAGTTTGAAAACAGACTGCCGTTGCTTTGTCGAAAGCGGCATTGTAAGAACACTGAATAGGGTTGCGCATGTGTTTTACCCGCAAAGGGATCACGTTTTATGATCAATTATCTAAGTTGTTTTTATTTCCTACTTTTCTTCTAGATTTCTCGCAATCTCTTTCGCCCTCATCCTAATATTTAATACACCCTTACGGTCATCTTGATACGTGGCTCTAACGAGCCGCCGCGACAGTTTCAAGTCCTTCCTCTTTATATTTATCCATTTCTGATATTTCCAATATGTGTGTTACATGTACTCATTTTTCTAGACTTTGTAATTGATTGCATCTTTCCGGATATTTTTTACATTTATAGTGTTCGTGCACTATATATTTATTATTATTCAGATTCAGAAACAAATTATTAGTGGTATAGGCAGTAAAAGAATGCGAATAATAATATACGACCAGATAACCAAGCAAGGGTGTAATAATGTGTCCTCTCCTGTTACGTTAAGAAGGCATTCTCGCTTCTTCATAATACGTTATCTTATGCTCGCATGTATTCATAACACTATAATATATTATATTTGAACATGTATCGACTATGTTCACTAAGTCTACTAGCGCCACTAGAGGAAAACAGAAAGTATTACTTGGGAAATCTTTCTCTGAATGTGAAGTCGCCACGCCTTTCGATGCGCGGTAGCAAAATATATCAGGCCAATCCGATAAACAACTATACGTAACCGTACTGGTTATTGCTATTGCATCTGACTGACTGTACAATTTAAAAATATTTTACCTAAGCGTAACTACCTTCTTTGTCGTCCGAATACTTTTTCATTCTAATTTCGCGCATCTCACACATTTTTAGACATTCGGAACTAGATTTGCCAAGTAATACCCTTTTATTATTGTTTTATGCGATGAAACTGTTTAATAAACAAATAGCATTTAATTTAGCTGTGTACAAACTGTATAAAGTATTTAGAATAAAAGGTAAGTAATTTTTTTTCCTTGATTAAAAAGTTATAACAAAGAAATAATTATTGTTTTAAATTGACAGCATAACGTCAAATCTCCTACACAGTGCGGATAAATACGTGATCTTAAACTCGGTTCCTAAAGACTTCCATCAGCACTGAACAAAATTTAATAATTACTTTTACGGATTTACATTAACAATTTCCAAATAAATTAAAAGTAAAATCAGGGTTTTACTTACTTAACTTTTTTAAGGCTATGATCCACAATATTTTTTTCGTAGAGGGAACTTTATTTTATTTAAATCGCTATTAAAACTACAGCCAAGAACACAACAAGGTCGCTTTAGTGTTTGCCCATGTTTTCTTTGTAGCCGGAAAACTTCATAAAATGGAAACTATTTTTATCAATAATGCTGATTGACATATGTATACGAAAAATTGTAGCTTGAAAATTCCCTTTAAATATAATAAAATGAGTGAGTAATAGCCATGATACAATCACTTGGATGAAAATATTTACTTTATGACTAAAAACGAATACTGATTGCCCTAAAAACGAATACTGATTGCCAGTAAACCATTTTTTTTTCAAAGTCATTTAAAAATTTCCCGAGCCACGTATTTTTCCGTTTATTTTTAGTGCCTTGAAGAAAGTGAACGAATAAAAATATTATTCCACAACTGAAATAATAATAAACTAATAAATATTACTATAGACAAGAAAACCCAAACTCCAACATTTTTTTGGAAAAAATCTAAAATAACATGATGAATTTTTCACACTAACCTATCTTTAAAACAGGGAATATTTATTAAAGTAGAAATTGAAACAATTAATTTAACATTATTTTTATATTTCTTACCAACATTTATTAATTTTGTTGTCATGGTATTAAAGTTCGTTAAGAAAAAGATAATTATAATTGAGTGAATGTAACTAACTCGTTTGTTTCAAAGTATTTTTTGTGGCTTCCCTGGATAGAAAACAAGGGAAAGACGAAGAATAACCCGATACTGTTGTTAAGGACCACAGAAAATATCAGAAGGCGGAGAAATAATTAACGAGGTTGGAGGAGTTTCACAACCACTACTAAAAAAAGAGTTCTTGCACAACCAGAACCGAATAAGGAGAATTGAGATTTGAGTAGAAAGAGACTAAGGAATAACTAAAGATATTCATTTCAGCTTCAAAAATCAAATAGTTAAACTTGTGTATCAAAATTGATTTTGTTAGTGAACCAAATTGAGTTAACTTATTTTGCATACTTTCTTGTTTCATCTTCTCATTCTACACGTTAATGTAGGATTTTAATTGCCGTTTCTATTCTTGAGCATTAACTTCTTTGAGGGTATATTTCTATGTATTTTTTTCTGGGTAAGAAGTTTTTCTGTTGTGTGAGCAAAAGTGTATGTTCCTTCCCATATTAAATTTTCTAAAAAAATAATAAATGAATAAAAAGAAAGCTATCGGGGATAAATACATAAGAGATCAATTTTTTACAAGTTTAATTGTAGGAAATTTCTGCCATGGTAAACAATCGAGAAGCAATTAACTTTCCATGATTGGATATTTATACAAGACAACATATATATAAAAATACAGTTTGAAATTGGTACAATAAATGACATAAGTGATTTATTTATTTTAGAAAGTAACAAATAATTAAAATAAAAATAGGAATGTACAATTCTTAAATGTGATGTTAACACGAATTCGACCTAAATGCATACCTAGTAACCAGTTATAAAACAAATAATTTGTTTGTTTCAAATATATAACTCAAGACGTTAATGATTAAATTTCTATTTAATTCTAGTTCCGCTCTAGCGCACGGTAGTTTATATTTTTTTATTAAATCTGTATGATTTGGTTCTATTCTAATATATGAATTATTAACAGAAAATCGTTTGACTACCTGATTAACCCCTTAAGTCTTAGTTAATGATAATAAAAATAATAACCACAATGACTACATCTCCTTTACTTTGTGGAATCTATCCATCAGAAATATAAAACTAAGTATAATTTATCTTTTACATTTAAAATAAGAACCAGCTATTAATCTACATTCCTCATTTTTGAATATTCGTTGGCCACTATTTTATTTGATTAAAGTGTGGTTTAATCTGGGAGGGATTAAAACTCAATCACCAGACAGTCGTTTTGATAATCTCGTTTAGAGCAGTTCGCACATTTTGCCCAGACTTAAACATCAAACCTAATTTTTCATCAAAATTTTTATTTACTATTATTATAAGATTCTAGTTTTAAAAACGTTTTTTATCAAAACATCAAATTATTTTTTACTTTTGATAGAAAATTATATCGCATTAAAGATACATATTTAGTATCTTCAGATGTGTATGAGGAAAAAAATATATACAGGGTGTTTCTTCGGAAAAGGACCTAGTTTTAACTATAGATGGACGTTACTTTGGTGGTTCCAAATAACCTATATTTAATGAGTTTTCCACTCTTTATAACTTATATATAGGGTGTTTTATCAATTGGAACATATTGAAAGATTATGTACTACGTACGGCCCTGTAAGCACATTTTCCAGTGATCTATATTTGTAAAAATACAAAATCAATTCAATTTTTATTGTTATTTTTAGATAAGTTAAATAAATTTTATTTCAACCAAAAATTAACAAAAATCTACCATACCATTTCGCAACCCCCAAAACGCTCATAAAGAATAATCAGAATGTAAAATTTTGGTAATACAATTGTCTGAAAAATAAAAAGTAGATGAATAGATTCAGTTTTTCTGTTCCTTTGAATTATAAAAAGCAATTCAAAAATATCCGGTATACAGGGTGTTGATTTTTTGGAAAGACGAATTTTTAAATGTTTTGTTAAGCCGGTCTTGGATTTTCTTTTTGGTAATACTTTGGTAGATTTCCAGATAATGGCAATTATGCCTAACAAATATCAAAATAATACATAGAGTAATTCGAAAGTTATGAGCTTCGAAAAAATAGGCCAAATTGATAAAACACCCTATATCTCATTTATAAAGGGTGGAAGACCCATTAAATATAGGTTATGCGGAACCAAGAAAAGTGACGTCCATCTACAGTTAAAGTTAGACCGTTTCCCAACGACTCACCTTGCATATTTTTGTTTTATACATCCATATATATATATATATATTTTCGGATAGAACAGTTTGGCGAGGCGTTCTCTTCAAAGTCCGCCAACAATACGCGATTTTTTCTGAATTTACTACACAATCGAAATCAATTTTCCTGTAAACCGATTAGCTCTAACGAAAACGAACCATCTAAGCCAAGTAGAATAATAAAAAGGTAATTTACAATTATGAAACATTTTAGACTGTCAATATTCCACAAATTGACTGCTCTCTGTGTTTTATTAAAGAGTAATTCAAAACACATTTTTTTTATTATTTAACAATGGGAATGCGCCTAATCTAAAAGATTAATCAACATTTTTGCTTTATCCTAAATTCCTAAAAGTTTGTGATCTAGATGTCACCTATATGGTCCATCCTAGTTTCTACCATAATTTTCTCACTTTTTGTTGTGGGTACACAGCACAGCACTGACTCTGCTTTACACTAACTTAACACTTACACAAGCTCAAACGGTTTAGTTCTTTTGAGCCTTCGCCTCTGGGGTTGGTTGTCTAGAAGCTGGAGCACTTCAAGGTTGGGATGTTTGTGGAGCCTCTCTTCATGTCTCCTGACGACTTTCCTAATTTCGTCTGGAATAGATTCGACTTGGAGATCTCTATGTAAATCGTAGTTCCTAACAAACCAAGGAGCACCTGTTATATTCCTCAGTATTCGGTTTTGGAACGTTTCTAGGCATCTATAATTGGTTTTTTTTGTACAACCCCATAATTGGAGGCCATAAGTCCACACCGGTTTCAAAACTTGTTTGTAAATCAACAATACATGTTTTTATACTTTATCTTCGACTGTTCAGTTTTCTTTTTAACATGCTCCTTCCACTTAAGTTTGATATCCAGGTTTAAACCCAGGTATTTAGCTGTTATCTTATTAGGAACAACTCTGTTATTTAGATTAATTGGAAGATAATTTATTCTTTTGTTAGTAAAGTTAATATGGACTGATTTATCTTCATTAAATTTTATACGCCATTTCTTACACCAGAGTTCTAGATCATTAACTACATTTTGTAGATTGGCCGTTGTTTCTTCGATGGTTGCTCCTACTGCTAAGGCTCCTGTGTCATCAGCAAATGTTGATAATATTATGTTTTCTCGCTCCGGAATGTCAGATGTATACAAAAGGTATAGTACCGGCCCAAGAACACTACCTTGTGGTACCCCTTCGTTTATTGGTTTGAGTTCAGAGTACTCATTTTCCATTTTAACTCTGAATGTTCGCTGGTAGATGTATGACTGCAATATTTCTACCAGTTGTACAGGAAATATTTTCTTCAGCTTTATTATCAGGCCTTGGTGCCATACATGCTTTAGCGATATCCAAAAATATAGCTGAGCAAATTTTATCTTCTTCTAATGATTTCCCTATTTCAGTTATTAACCGATGGATCTGATCTGTGGTAGAATGTTTATCGCGAAATCCATATTGGTGTGATGGGATAATATTTTTTTGTTCAATTATATGGTTCATTCTACGTAGCAGCAACTTCTCAAATATCTTTGAGATTACTGGTAGTAAAGAGATTGGGCTGTATTAAGTTATTTCATTGCTACATTTTCCTACTTTAGGTATCATTATTACCTCGGCAGTTTTTCATACGATGGGAACATATCTGAGCCTAAATGATGCATTAATTACAGTAGTAAGCTTTACTATAGCTTTCCTGGGTAATTTTTTGAATATCTCACCACTGATCAAGTCAAATCCAGGAGTTTTTTTTTTGCATTGGTGTTATTCTTGATTAATTTATGAACTTCTTTTGTAGTAGCCAATAATATGTTCTCAGATTCAGTGGCTTCCTGTTCATCATCTACTTGGATTTTCTCGGGATTTGGTTGAAAAATATTTTCTAAATCGTCAGCGAAAGCGTCCACTTTCTGTTTGGGATTTCTTGCCCATGTCCCGTTTTCTTTTCGTATAGGAGGTATATATTGAATTGGCTTATTTATCTTTTTTACCGCCTTCCAAAGGGAGTATTGATTGCATTCATCGTCAGTAAGTTCATTCAAAAATTTGTTGACTGACTCATTTTTAATTTTTGTGATTTCTCGTTGTAGTTGTTGTGTAAGCCTATTTAACTTATTTTTAGTTTCTGCTGTTAGTGTCCTTTGCCCATACATTTCTAGCTTTTCTTTTTTCTTGAATCAGCTCTCTTATTTCTTTGGGATAATTGTATCCTACTGTTTTTCTTTGGATGTTGGATATTTGTCATAAAAAGCTCAGTTTCTCGTTCCAATTGTTCTATTGTTTGGATAAACCCATTCAGCTCAATTTTCTCATTGACTTCAGATATTCAAAATACATGAATTGTTTTTTTGGTAACAGCTCTAAACTTACCTTCTTCAAACGAAGGCCTCTCGCTTGAAGGCTTTGGTTTAAAACATCAAAATAGGATTAGAGCGCCACGCAATCTCAGGTGTTAACTCGGGCGCAGATTGTGTCCTTTGTATTAATTATATCCTTACCTGAAACAAATAAAAATATTTTACATTATAACAAAATAATACATAATTATTTTCTAATGAGAAATGGGTTTATTTCAAATTATAATATTTTGAGATGGTTTGATGTGTGGGTCGGTTAAAGAAAAGTTTTCATGGAATTCATGTATGATTACTGTAAGTGGGTAAAATATGCTAATGATAATTATAGATACACTTCTCCTACAGGCAAAAAATATAAATAGAAAGAATTTACAAAAAAATTGAATTAACAAAATGATTCAATAAAATATGTTTTTAAAGAGAAGTAAAGAACATATATTTTACCAATATGCAAAAAACTGATCCGTAAGGGGATAAGAGTGTTAAAAATTTCTGTTTCTGTTCTGTAAAAAATATTTATGAGATACAAAAAGGTTCTCCATGTAGTTCCTCTGTGGTAAAGTGGAATAATCCATTCAAACTCAAAATCGTACCACAATAAAATAATTCATTAATTCCAAATTTTAAAGAAAGTGACAACTAGTTTCGACTTTTAAAAATCATCATCAGGTCTATAACAGGAAACAATATCAAAGTTAAAACCAAAAAATTCTTCTTAATTAAAGCAACAGAGCAGTTAAGTGGTAAAAATAAACAAATATTAAAAATTAAGAAAGGAATTATGTGGTATAAAAACTAACTAAATAACATTAAAAACTGTGTTGAGTGGTGAACTTAAGAACATTTCAGAAAACAAATAAAATAAAAAAAATGTTAGTTCATTACTAGGTTTAAGCCATGTGTGTTTAAGCTGAACAAGATAAGGGAAAAAAGAGGGAAAGGGTCAAAGGGTCAAAATTGTCAATAAACGACAGTATTAGTACTGGGGGTTAGGCGAAGGGAGCTTTTTCGTTTGTCGACAATTTTTATACTTTCCCTTATCTTGTTCAGTTTAAACATACATGGCTTAAACCTAGTAACGAGCTAAAAAATGTTTATTTTATTTGTTTTCTGAAACCAAAATGGTGATTAAAATGTGTACCAAATATTGCCTAAAATATGCACCAATGTGAGTCTAAAATGTTCCTAAAATGTATCTTGATTGTGCCTTTCGTTTTTCAAAATGTACCTAAAATAGAACATTGATGTGTCCAAAAGGTGTCTATTTTATTCTTAACTTGATTAAAACATATGACGATTATGGATCCAAATGTAAACTTACGTGTGCCTTATACGAGTATGTGAACACATTGTTCCCAAAATGTTTTCAGTTATTGCGCTCTAATTATAGTTCCAAAATTGACACAGAGTGTTCTAAATTTTACCGAAATCAACATTTCCCGTTATTGTTATGAACATATAATTAAAGAAGTTTACTTTTAAGCAGACCAGAAAACATAATAGCATTTTATTTTATCCAAGTATTTTTGGATTTTTCACTTAGGTACACTTGTGAACCTAAGTTTACTGATAATAGTTGACATGGTACTTCTAAATTTTAAACGCTCCTTAAAAACTACAACTAATTGTAATTAATTAAGTGTTTTCTTTTTTTCCATAAAAAATATTTTTTTAAATTTTGCACAAAATCAAATACCGATATTTTATTATTCGGGGTATCATATTCTATAGTTGTGCTTTTTTAATAGACCCGAAAGCTCTAGTTGTTGTTTTCATAATGTGAATAAAATATGTCTAAAAATTGTCCATCCTGACACATTTGAAAACAGAAGAAACAATTTAGAGTTATGTTTCTAAATGTAGACCAAACACTCAATGAATTTTGACTAAAAGGTCACTGAAATACATTTCGGTAACCTGTACGACACCCTTGTTTATTGTGGGGCTAAAATGCGTCCTTATTTAGCAGTACAAGCATTTTAGCAAACTCGTTTAAAGCACAATATGTGACTTTATTTTTAAGAGCCCACATATTTAAAAATTCAGTAAACATTAACTTTATTTCTAGTTCATCTTCCTTTTCAGTATCACTGCTTTCATATTCAATATGCTGCTCAAAAATTGTGTCCGAATTTTCCATAAATTGCTACTTGGGGTGAGTCTTGAGTTTCTCATAATCGACTGCAAGAAGAAAGTGTTTAGAATTGACGAAGACGTGGTAAGGGTGGTCACGTCTTATTGGTCAATTATATGGAGCGATTTCAACTAATTTTTTAATTGGCTGAGAATAATACAGATATTTTGGATGGAATGTTATCGAAATATGGATATTAATTTACCTTGTTTAAAATGAGTTAATGTTAAACAAACAATACATACTTAAAAAGTTTTATTCAAGATTGAAACTACAATAGTATGGAATAAAGTATAAACCTCCCAAGGGAGAGGGTCGAGCTTAGATCATTTCGAAATACGCGCCTGCGAGTTGTTGACACGAAGTGGTAGAATACGCTATATAATAAAAATAAATATTACGGTCATTCTGATACGTATACGTGTTTCCACGTCTCTCTTTCATTCCATTTTTCTAATATCTCCAGAATTTATGTATCATATATTCATTCTTCTAGACTTTGCAGTGTCTCTTGCTCTCATATTAAAATTTATAGCATCTTTGTGGTTATTTTGCTAAGTGTGGAAAACAGATTTGTTGCCGGGCATAACATAAGTTTTAAATTTTATCTTATATATTCGTTCTATTTAGAGAAAATTGTACATTATATGAAAAATATATTTTGTTCGTAGATTTCTTGTACTATTTCTCTATGTACGTTTTAGGTGAATCTGTGTTTATTTTTACTTTGCCTTACCTTTGTCGCATTCGTTGTTTCACAGGCTTGACCTATATTTTTGTTTCGTTGAAGTAGTCATTAGTTTTGGTATTAATGACAAATATAAATAGGTAGCTCCACACAGAAAAAAATGTTTGAATATTGTCAACAATGTTCTTTAACAAGTAAGAATTGTAATAATAACTTAATATTTCATACAATATTGTTTGGAATTATATTATTGGGTTTCCAAATATTTACTATACAAGGCGCTCAGAAACCCTGCAAAGAAAAAACTGCAAAATCTAGATTTTATATTATGTCGATTTGATATTAGTTATCTTATCTAAAAAAGCTCTTTAAAGTTAGCGCTCTAACATTGTTTTTAATTCGAATAACTTTAAAACAGATTTCTGTTAAATATAATTATGTACATTTATTTCTTGAAATGTGTCCAATCAAATTGTGTGAATGCGATTTATTAATTGTAGTAATAAGAAGGAAAAACATTGTGATGGATTAAAAAAATAAAAAACTGATAAAGAGAAAGATGATACTGGAGAAATACCGTGATATGATCCATGATTTGATGACATCGAGTAATTCAATAAAAGGTAGATATTTTTATATAGAAAATATACTTAAAACATAATTCCATCCCTCTTGAAATTTTTTCAAACCAGTATAAGTAATAATACGAAAAATAATATTTCAATTTTATTTTTTGTTCTAACCAAATTTTCTATAATTACGATAGCAAAGTCTGTGTGTAGCCATATTATTTATTTTTAAAAATTACTATTTTTTTGAGCTAAAGTATTCTTCAAAGTGTCTTCATTTTATCAAAAATTAATTCAACCTTAAATGGCTACCCATAACGATAGTTACGTTAATACAGATTACGAAAATATTTATTTTTGTTTTCAAATGATTCTTTACAAAAATGTTCAGTGGATCATATGGATAAAATAAACTAAAGATTTTGCAGTTTTCTTTGAAACAAGTTTCTGGAAACCCTGTATTACGCATGAAAATGTCTCAAAATAGTATTTAAAAAAGTGTACAAAAAATATTGAATAATTAGTATTTATAGCGTTCTTCCTAGAAAAATTGCAATAATCTGTGAAAAAAGTACTACAAAAAAACATTTTACTCTTGTTATATTAACAGTCATTTTATGTTAAAAAATTAAAAAAAGATTGCTTAATAAAATTCCACAATTTGTGTAAAAAATGGATCATTAGTCATCTAAAATTGTTTTCAGTGTAGGTAAATAATATAAGTGACGGGATTTCTTGTGATTCGTATGGACAACAAGAAGCTGTAGATAAAAATGTTTTACCATTTATTTTACTGCATAAAATATGAATACTGAAAAATTAATTAATTTTTGTCATTTAAAGATCTCAGGTCATAAGCAAGTGTAGTCATAACCGTATTAGTGCAAAAAGATAATTACTCTATTTTAACCCCAGAATTCTGATCTGATAATGATGTAGATTTAGTTTCGGTTTTGAATTTTAATTTTAAAACCACAAATCCGAGTATATATTCAAAAATATTACATACACAATTTTTATTACGATTTAATAATGCAGCTTTTAAAGATTAAAACCTCAAGTTTTAGAAAAGACACTCTTTAGTGAAAAAGCAGAAAAATGTGTTTTGGTATTCTAACAATTTTTTTATAAAACTTATTCTATGAGACATTTACAGTTTTGATTTTGTTTATTTTTTTAAATAAATCTTATGTTAAATATGAAGCTATTGCTGTCATGATTAATGATTATAAAATATACAACAATGTAGTATTTAGTACTTCAAGTATTGTGCAGATATTATTAGACGAATGTTGTATTTACTGCTGCAAAATTATAATATATATTATTACAAAATTACATTAAACTTTATTAGTGAAATAACAATAGATTGTTATACTTAAATAATTCAATTCATTGAAAAAATTCTACAATTTTATACAATTTTATTATAAATTTTGTGGTAACTTTTTACCTAAAATAGAGAATTTTACTTTACACAATATTGAGTCAAAAAAGAAAACTCTACATACGACGCAAACTGTATTTATTAAATATTTCTACAATTTTACAAATTTTTTTCTCACTGATTTCCAATGCACACCTGCATTTTGGACCTTGAAAAAAATAAGACCTAAGTTAGTAAGGCAATATGTACACCAAACTTGTTGTGGAGATAGTTTTGTGGATATTATAAATGACAGGAGATCTATCCACGTTTCAGTTTATTAAGTCAATGATAGTTACGAAAGAAATGTTAATGCAGGGAAAACCGCTGTTCTTCCTGAGACAAAATTATTACGTTTTAAATTTAATTAAATAAATAAAAGTTTTTCAATAAGTAAGTAAAGATATCGGTTAATTGTTTATTTTTTATTTTACATTTTTATCAGTTTTCAGATGTTTTTTGTGAATAAGAAAAAAACTACATAGATAATTTTCTAAACTCAACAGATATAATTATTTCAAGACTGAACGTTCTAAATTGTCCTGTATTTGTAGGAAAATATTTACATCTTTACTATCTTAATGGACCTACCTTTGCAGGTAATTTATATTCGTGCTTTACTAATATAGCTAACTTATCTTTATTACTCTTCATTTGTCTACCTAGACTAATAATAACCCTTCATTTTTATATTTCCTGTAATGTTTTTGATGGAATTTATTTATAACTAGTTTATTTTTTAAATTTAGGGGATGAAATAGATGGTGACATAATATTAGTTATACTAATATCTAATAATTACTTCTAAAATTTGAACTCTTCATTCAAAAGTATGTGGGGAGATATTTGATAAATAAAAGTTTTAATTTCACTCCTTTTTAGGGTAGTATCTCTTCTATTCTAAAGTTTTGAAACAAAGTATACATAAAAAAGTACCATTATTTTTGAATGTACTATAAGCTGTAGCTTTTACGGTACATAATTCTGGACCACCCTGTATATGATTTTTGCAAATCTATTAAATGCAATACCATATAGTTTCACTATTAAACTTAGACATCATCATCCTCCATTGATGCAACTGTCTTCTATAAAATTATCAAGAGATATTTTTCACTAGTTACTTGCAATGTCTTATTATTACTTTAAATCAAAACTTAGTTTAGTACAAGTATACAAATCTTCTGAGAAACATTTTTTATTATTTTTCATACAGTTTCTAAATATTTTCTGTTTGAAGGTATGTAGATTGACAAATATTGTAGAACTTATTAGATTTAAAGTAAGTTTTATCCTCACAGCTCACATGATGGTTACAATGGTAGGACCCAGTGACATGCAGTTGAAATGAAGCAAACCCGTCCGAAAAAATGAGAAAAAATTGTGTGGAAAGTTTATGAGGGGCTAAAAACACACTACGGTGGAAGCGGTAAATTCCTGCTCATTATTAACAGGTTTATCAGAATAAACAATTGAATGTGTTGTACGTGAAATGAAAGTGAATAAAACTGTACATGCTTCTAACCGACCGAATCGAATAATAAAGTTTTCAAATTGTCTGACAAAAAATTTAAATAGCTACAAGTCGGTTTCACTGGAAATGTTAAAAATTTTAGTATAGTCTCCTCTATTTTTAGACTTTTATATACATACTTCTATCTGTGAGACTACATGAATCGTGACTGTAGTTTAAGTCATAGTTACATGTACCAATATTATGACTGTCCTTGGTCCAATAAACCTGATATGACACAAGAAAATATCTTCGGATGAATTTTATCGAATCAATCAAGGTTTAGCTTAGTAATATTTGCTTGTAGCATAACAAGATAGACTCTCAAAGCTATGATTAGTGATCTGTGCAACTTGAAATATATTAAATTCATTTTGGTCAAACCAAGGATAAAAAATCGAATTCTTACACTAAGAGACTTAAATTGTCGTCCATTATTTGCGTGTGTATTTATTTGAACCAGATCTCCTTCCTTATTATTATTATATATAAATAATTACATAATAAATATAATTTATTTTTTCAATTAAAGCAAAAAAGCATAGTCCAGTCTGTGTTCGCCAAATCAATATGTAATAATGACTATTATTTCTTTAAAATGTGTAAAAGCTAATGGTAGTTTTTAAATGGGCAGTTAGCTACACCCGACATTCACATTCTCAGACATCCGACATTGATTCCGTTCAAAGTCGCCAACAGCACGTATTAAATCATGGAAATAGTCCTATCACAGTTATTTCTATTCCATTATGGTGTTACGCACATTTTTATCATTATTTAAGACCTCAGTTTTATTTAACGGCTCAAAATCTGTCCCGTTCAGGTAAGGAAAAAACCAGGAAGAATGTCAGCGTTAATACGGTACGTACAACTCGATATAACGAAGCATTCAACAGTTACAGGGTGACACGCATTTAATAGCACTCAACCACTTTGAAAGGTTTTCAAGTCTATTAACGGATGCGTAAGCAATAGAAATTTTCTTCCTTTTTAACGGTTCATTTTTATGTATCACGTTATGTAGGAAGGCTCACAATAAAGCTTATTATAATATAACTCCTCCCTAAGATATTCAACAATCCAAGCCAAAGGTAACTTAAGAATGTAGATGAATTACAAGGAAAAATTCTACAAAGTCCATTGAAAAAAAAAATTATTGCCAAGAGAAAAACAGACACTTTGAAAAATTAATGTAAATATGTTTCTAAATAAAATAATTTGACGTCTCACATTAGTAGATATTTAATCCTTTTTATAAAAAATCTGTAATCAATATTGTCCTAAAAGGACCTCCTAGTTATGGGAAGAACTAATTACCTATTAGATTATATCATTTAATTGGTTATCTAAATACAAAGAGTAATGAGATATTGTTGTTGTTTAAATATAAACATTTATGCCGAATAAAATCTATACCCTGTAATTTGGGATTTGATAATTAAACATTTCGTTCCTTAAAAATTAAAAAACATTATTTAAATCGACCGTTCTCAGCGACTCAGTTGCCTTGGCTGTTTCTGTAATTACATCGAGGTATCGAATTAACGTCGGTATACTTGAAGATCAAGAGTTGATTGACTCCTTTTCTTAATTTTTTTATATCGACGTCACTTCACCTTGAACAAACAAATTATCTAAAGTTGCCTTGAAAAATAAAAAGTTTCTACCAAACAAAATATGATGGCTGATTTACGAGGTTTAGTATAAGGGATCGAAAAAAAAGGACTAAAGAAACTACTGTACTTATTTTTGTACATATTGGTACTGTTACAAACACTTTTCTCTTTTGATGATCTTAAGAAAGTTATCATTATCAAAAGGATATTGTACCAGAGCGCCAATTCGTGAACTTCCTTAATTATACCTATTCATAAAATCATTTTAAATAATTGGACCTTGGGGTTTGCAATCAAACACCATTTATTAAGAGTGGCTGCTCACACGCCCCTTTTTATAATCCTATAGTATTAATGATTTTATTAATCACTATGAATATAATTTAAGAATTTACAATTACGATATTTCTGTTAAGTCATAGTTCTGCCTACTATTCGAACTATTCGAAATCTTCTGAAATAAAACTAAGGAATCG
Source organism: Hermaeophaga mercurialis (assembly GCA_951812935.1). Classification (NCBI taxonomy): domain Eukaryota; kingdom Metazoa; phylum Arthropoda; class Insecta; order Coleoptera; family Chrysomelidae; genus Hermaeophaga; species Hermaeophaga mercurialis. The sequence goes on along the minus strand of OX638358.1, from coordinate 6,449,460 downwards.
AACCTACACGAAACCTACACGAACGCTTATGATCATTCAAACGCGTGCACAAATTACAAAGACGAAAAATTATAAAAAAGCACATTTTCATTTGAGTGGTTACGTAAACAAGCAAAATTGCCGTATTTGGGGTGAGGAAAATCCAAGACAGATTCATGGAGTTCAAATGCACCCACAAAGAGTCACTATTTGGTGTGCGTTGTGATCTGGTGGTGTAATTGGACCATACTTCATTCAAAATGAAGATAGTGCTACTGTAACTGTAAATAGAGCACGATATCGAAACATAATAAACAATTTTTAATTGCCAGAGCTTGAAAATATTGATATCAGAGACAAATGGTTCCAACAAGATGGTGCAACATGTCATACAGCTGCTGGCGATAGGATCAATTTATTGCATCAATCTTTTCCTCAGCGTGTAATCTCAAAAAATGGTGATGTTAATTGTCTTGTCTATAGGAACAATCCAAGAACAATTGATGAATTAAAAGCTGAAATAATTCGAGTTATTGGTGAGATTGAACCTCAATTGTGTGAAAATGTTATCAACAATTTTGAGAAAAGAATAACCTATTGTAGAGCAGCTAGAGGTGGTCATTTGTCAGATATTCTTTTCAAACTATAATTGCCATACCTTAAACTTTTATTTTAAATAAAAATTTGAATCATTAAAATTGACATACTGTGTTTTATTAACAAATAAAAAATTGCGCTCTTAATGGAAAACCCATTATTTGGTATCTTAGGGAAAGTCAGTTGTAGTTTTAAAGTTACTTTTAAAGACTTTTAATGAAATGGATGGGATATTATATGTATGTGGTCAGCTTTTTGGATTTTATAAGATGTAATTTACTCCATTTAGAATATGCGAAATTCATTTTAAACATACATACATTGCGGACCCTAATGGGTCCCCATCCAAACATTTGACGGAAAAACTTGGGATAACATATACTAACTACTTTTAGGCATAACGAATTAGCTTGTCAGATGCTGTAGGCTAGACTGCCTTATTTTTTTTAACATTTTAGATGCATCATTTGAAATCTACTTTAATCCTTTATTCAATTTTGTTTTACTGTTTAAATTTTGTTATAGAGGATGCACCAACGAAAATGAAACAGAGCTATTTTTTCGTCAAGAAGTTATGCGGACCCATCAACTTAAGAATTGAGGGGGAAGGTTTTGTGTTATTTAGTTTTCTGTAGATATTGGTGAAATGCTATCCCAAACATTTTTCATCAGGTGCATACACAACATCATCTAAAACTAAACGAGCGGGTATTTTTTGTAATCGCATTATCGAACCATATTTATTGCTAGAAATACCGACGAAACCTATCTATAGTTATTGCATTATTTAGAAAACCTTCTGGTTTTCTAGCGAGATTATGCACTACCGCACTAAACTTTTCGGTTCGCGAATGTATAGATCAAAATCTTCCTGGTCATTGGTTCGGCAGAAGTGGTGCAATTGAATGGCCCGCAAGGTCGCCAGATTTGAGTCCGTTGGATTATTTTTATGAGGTCATCTCTAGCCCATGGTTCTCCAGGTACCTCGGAAGTACTCCGAGAACGTATTGTTGTTGTCGTTAAATAAGCCACTAAATGCTCCATACGGTGCAACAGCGATTTGAAGCAAACTTTTTTTACTGCCAGGAAATTAACCGACCACATTGTGAATATTTGATTCAGGTGTTTTACGTTTCGTGTATTTAATTTTCTGAATAAATTAAGTAAATGACTTCTTTTCTTACTAAATCTTTCTTTGTCATACAAGTAGTGTTGATACTGAAAAAAACGATTTAGTATCACTTGACCTCCTTTGTCATTTGTAATTTTGAGGGTGGTTCTTACTCTGGGTGTCAAATAAATCACCGTAAATTCATAACACAAAATCTTACCCCTCCATACTAAAGTTGACGCGTCCGAACATGTTCACATAACTTCTTAACGAACCGAAAAAATAGCTGTGTTTCTTTGTTTTCGTTAGCGCACTCTGTATATTTGCTAAGTGATGGATCCCCGCTTCTAATTTCTGAATGTGAAAGATAGCAACCCCCAACAAAGACTAGGTAAAATAGTTTAACGTGTTCGGTCGAAATAACTTCTGATTTTACGTAAATTTAAAAAAAAACGTGAAATTTTATATCAAGGTGCACATTTTTCTAACATATCCACCCCTTAATCACATTAACCAATAAAATTTAAATAAGGAAAGTATACATCATTGAAAAGGTAAGTTTATGAGTAATTCAGGATTATGATTATTTTTTGCTTTAATGTTGGTTCTAGCGCCCTCTTGCGGGAACAAAATATTGGTGATGTTGACTCTTTCAGATAGATTGCAATAATTTATGCCGAGCGGAAGCACGTAAGTTCTTGTGATTGTTTACCGAAACGTCAAGGCAGGAGACTCATCAGCTGATAACCGTACTGTGTTAATAAAGAAAATTGACACATTCCAGATTCATGTACCTTAGGACTTTTATAAATGATTTTTCTTAGGACTTAGGAGAATTAAAAAATAAAATATGAAGAGACAAATAACAACGGAAAAACAAAATTAAGTTTTTTATTTGAATGATCATAAAGTTAAAGCTCGGCGAGTTCATTAATAATCATATTTTTGTTTTTATAAAGTGGTTAATTTAAAAATGTACCGGGCAATTTATAAATTTACTAAGAAAAAACAATTATTAATCTATAGAAATGACAATCACGTAAATTTAGTCGCTTTGAAGCGTTAAACTTCAACTGATTTCAAAATGCATTTTTTCCTGAATCTTTCTAGTTTTGGCGGCAAATCTTTACTTGTCCAAACGGAATGCTGTCATAGGCTTGGGACATTGTTATGTCTTCCTTTTATGACTATAACAGCTGATTTATAACTCTCTGACTATTAATAAAAATTCTGCTTTCAAAAATTATAGCAATTTCCTCTGTGTTTGAAGATTCCACGGTTACTATCCGAACGAAACAATGTTTTCACAGAGGAAAACCCCAAAAAACCTCTTACTTTTTATCTAATCTGAAGAACGTGCTCAAAATTTTCTATACAAATTACATTAATAAAAATAATTTGCTTGTTGTTTGAGCGGTCAATTTTTAATAATAAAATTTGTTTCATAGTAAAATTCCAACGTCTGTTCAACACTTTTAAAATAACCTTTATATATTTTCCGAAATAGATATTTTCTATCTTGAAAATATTTGTTTTATTAAAACGTTTTCGATCTACAGAATTTGTATTTTTGGAAAATAAATCTATGGACTTTATTGAGACGTTCTAGATTATTGATAAATTAAAGGTTATTAAAATGTTACAAAAATATCTGAGAGATCCCTACATATTAAAAGTTTTTACTTGATTTTTTGAAATATGTTCCTTAAAGTATTATATTGATGATACCTTTAAAATGTCGCTAAAAAACTATAAATAATAGTAATTCTTTAATATTAGCGTACCTATACAATAGGACAAAAAAGTGCCACCCACCCCCATCCTGTAAAGGGCTTTTAAGTTTACACTTCGTGGTAGATTGATTTACATCGAAATTTTGTGTACTATCGCTTGGACTATAAAAAACGGTTTCATAATATTATGCGAGGAGCTAAGGAGTGCGGTACGGTAGAGTAGATTAAGATTTAGCAAATATATTTCGTAATTTAATCTGTTGCCTTTGGGTTGTGAGAAATTCCTCGGTGATGAATTCATTTCAAAACCAGAAATCAGAGTTCAACACAAACCAAACATTACCAAATATTAATGGCAAAGGACATCGCCTTTCGTTATGAAACCAACGATTTACTTATTTATCTAGCCTATCACTTATATTTTATTATACATATATTAGTAAAATTAAGAACCTGGTATATTATGGTAAATTTTCATAATCTAAATCAATATTAATTAAATATACATTTAGAAATGCTGCTTTGGGATACCAAAACCATTTCGACATTGTATTTTGTAGATTTAATGAGTGAGATTCCTACATAATTTACAATCATTCTTACACATAATAATTTTTTTTATGCCAGGTGGGTCGCCATATTGGACCGAGTTTTGGTAATATTTTCATTTAATATAGAAAGAAGAATATTATTTAGAGTATTATTTTTTTTATTTTTGTTTCATCTTACTTATTTCCTTAATTTACGGCTTTAGTAAAACCTGGTCAAAATAATATTTCGTATGGTTATCGCGAATTTAATGAAATGATATTCCAATTTAGTCTTACTACTAGATACTCAGTTTTTGTAAAATTAATAAATATGCCCTATTTTTAAAATAAATAATCGATCCGCTCGACAAAAAAATGAAATTCAAATGGCGATGTTTTTAACTCTGGTCGTACACGGTCCGCCTACGTATTTTTGATTTTTGTTGATATTCGCTCTTCAGCTCTTAAGAAAATCCAACACTTTTAACATATATTGCTTAACGGTAAATTATCAAATCGCGCTGTGACCAATGTCACCAAATTTTGTAAATATGTGCGCAAATATGAGTAAAATTATTTTAAAGACTAACCAAACCGTTAAAGTTGAATTAAAAAACATAAACCTGCTAAAATTAAATGTATTAGTTATAAAAATACCTACATTTTTTAATTAGTTTACTAATAATTAATACTCTTTTTTATTCTGGAATTCCCACCCTCGATAATTTTCGACAATTTTTCTATTTGTAAAAAAACGTCTACAGAATCTGTAATAATAATGTAACACCAGTATTCATAAAATGAATAATCAATCGGAATTTTTGTGTGTTCAGTAGTATAATTAAAGAAGGTTTGGAATAGCGGTGGAGTTAAAAGTGATAACTGGGCGCGAAGGCGAGAGAGACATGACAAAAGAACAAAGCCAAAACCAAGAGAATTTAGTCGTGTTTAATTAAAATCAACTGATAAAATTGGTTTTAGGATTGCGAATCGAACTAACGGGCCAGTTTTGAACTCGCCATTACATAAATACAAACATTTTACTGTTTCTAATTTTTATTAATACAATTAAAAAATCATGAAGACAAAATATTTCTTTCCTTTATTCAAAAGTTTTAACAATTAACTGGATTTAATCAGTAAATCTCTAGTACAACCAAATGTAGACCATTAAGCTAATAATGAAATAACTTACTTGTATGTTATGTAACCTACGTAAATCTTCTGCTCGTTTTAATAAACAATTACTACACATCCTTAAAGAAAATTATTCCGGATGTGATAATAGGATGATAAAATTGCTCGTTAATAGGACGATGTTACTATCTACTTTTGAAAAACTGCTTATTCTATAATTAGCGTAGGTTATAATATCACTTAAAAAAATGAAAAACTATCACTTTCACACTTTACTTTGCTTTATAAATAAAATAATACTACCACTATTTTGCTAGGTCAAAGCGAAACTCAAAATCAATACTACAACTCACTTTTAATTGAATTTAGGAGATATTTAATTTCGACTAAATAGCCATCATCAGGTCTTTGAAAATATTTTACAATCAATAAATAAATTTTTCTAGACCTAATGATTGCTATTTGGCCGATACACTATACCTCATTAAAGAGCTATGAATAACCTTCTTCATTTTTTTTTTGCAAGTTCTTAATATCGAGGAGTTGAATGGCCTCGATATTGATATGCTTGAAACGAATATTCTCAGTGACCTGCTTAACAATATCAATTTCCAAGACTTGATAAATACCACTTTTCCTAAAGTACCCATAAGCACTATGTGCCTTAGCACTTTATTCTGGAAACAATATAGTATCTCTATATTACTCTTGCTAGCACATTCCCACATCTTATGAAATAATTATTTTATTAATAGAGTTTTGCAAGTTTCTAGTTGCATTTTCATAATATTCTTTTTATTACTAGGTTGGGTATATCATCTGCTACAATTGAGTCCTCAAGTTAAAAAACAATGGTGTATAGTCAATATAAGACTCGTATCAAAACATTTCCTTGTAGTACTATGTTACTTTTATCTGCTTCAGTTTGAACTTTAATTCTGAATATTCTAAGTGTGATGTATGATATGTGGTTTAGGCAATATCTTACTTAGTTTCTACTTTGTCCATTTCGAGATATTATCTAATACATGTGGACGTTGGTTGTTTATAAATGTATGTACGAAACCATATGTGAACTTGTATGAGTTTGGTCGAGCGGAAGCAAAAACGTGGTTCTTACAATAGATATGATAACGAAACAGATTGGATTAACGTATTAACGAGGAAAATTGGAACTTACCACACTCAAAGAACAAAGGAAATTAAACCAAATTTTCTTAAACTAGTTTATTGGGCCAGGAATACGTTGAAATATAGGAAATCACAAGTATTAACAATGCAACGAAATTAAATTAATGTTTTATAATGATTAACCCTCACCGAATTCTTTAGTAAGCCGATTGTATTGATTAACTTAGAAAAAGTATCGGCATATTATAACTCGCAAAGAATTAACAGCTTTCCGATCTGAACTTTTAACGCTAATTTTACTTTTACTATTTTTTAAAATTTTCGTTTTATCAAAGAACTTCGACTTTCCACAAACCTAATAGTATGCTCAATTTGGAGAATTATGTGACGGAATAACAATTTGACAAACAGTTTTTTTATGGAAGTCTATAAATCCCGAAAAACCTTTTCAACTGTCATTCAGGCTTCTCCAAAGTATGTCAATTATTTCTATATAACAATTAAAATTTCTTGTATTTCACTAGTATCCTCTATAAATGAATTTCAACATGTGATACCCAATTTTCCCTCACTTTTTAACTATTGAATTTGTAAATTTGAAAATAAATCTAAGTACTTTTAAATATGGAAAGATAAATAGTCTTGACATTTTCTGTCTTCGAAAATGGTATTGCCAAATACCAAAACCTGGGTTGACTTGAATACATATTAAGACGCTTTGGAAGACTGTGGAAATTCAGTATTATTAGTATTATTTATTATGAATAATGTCCATAAAGTAAGAGTTGAAACAATTAATTTAATCTTAGTACTTTTATTGAGATATTATCTGTTACAATTAAATCAGTCAAACTGATGATGGTTTTACGAAAGAGTTTGTTTAGTACCTACTTTTAAATCAAAATCTAGTGCTAATCCGTGATTAAAATTTTTACTTGGATAGATGATAATGCGAATAACTTAATTTTCAAATCTAATGGTAGCCTTTCTCAGTGAATAGATTGATTTGATATTCGATCATTTTATTTTTGATTCTCGGAATCTCTCTTTCGTGTTGCTGAGTAAAATTCTTCAATTTTGTCTTATATAATCTTAAACGATCTTTAAAAATCCAACAAGAACGTTTCGCTGCAATTTAACATTTGGAAAGCACGGATTTTTATTAATAAAAAAAACACAGCGTTGTCATACGACAGCTTTGTTAGATTTAAAATGTTCTAAACTTTTTCTCTTGTAAAAAACTTTATAAGTCACTGATAATCTCCCAAAAATAATTACAGCCGAGTTTTTCACAAATTGGCATGTGTTATCTTTAAATAAAAATTTAAGGAAACCAAGCAGCTATTACAATACGAAGTGTGTTTTAAAAATACAGGATAATTAAGAAATTGGATATTTTTGAATTCCCAACTTTAAGGAGTAGAGTGTATGGGGCTGAAATTTAAAGCGTATTGGTAGAACAAAACTTTTTTTTAATAAACCAGGTCTTCTCTCTAGAATTTGCTGTTGCAGCTGATTAAACCAGTTAGCATAATATACACTCGATTGATTAACTTGTTAAAATTACTCCAAATTTATTTTGTTATTATCACTATCCACAAACTACTACCCAACTAAATTTAAAGCAGAATTGAAAAAACTATTTTTTTTCGTATTGTTCACTTTTTTGTTTTTTGCCTTTATCCGACCAAAACTGTCAGATAAGATATACTAAAGCAAACCATGCACGTTAATATTTTCTCTTACGATTTATTCTACGATTTCACACTGTTTATGATTTTTAAAAATGATTTATCGCGTGATTTTTTTATTCTGCTATAAAATAAGTTAACCTAACTTTTGTAAGAAAAATTATATGAAATTTAAAATAATGAAAAAATAAAAGCACAGGCATTCAAGATAATTGAGGGTGTTTTTGCCAGACAGCAACGTTGTTTTTTGCTAGCTAGCCAAAAACACGACAAACAATTTAGAATTCGGGGATATTTATTGTAGACGAAGACTTTTTAAAAGTATAAATCGGGAATGGCCGGCCCGCTTCTGCCAGGCTTTAAGGACCTAAAATTCATTTTCTTTTGGACCGAAAAGTACGTATAAAGTTCATTTTAGGAAAATTAATGGCGCATTAAGAACGCGCGATGGAGCAACGTACAAGAGGAATTTAATTAACTGAAAATTATTAGAAACACCGAAGCGACGGCAAATAAGATGCCTTTCATACTGCATAAAGACCAAAAAATTGAATTTAATTTCTAAAGGTTTTTATGTTCCTCGTCAAGGGTCTACATGTGATGGATTATTTTATGAAAAATCCCTGGTCTATTCATAATTTACTTATCGAAAACCGAAATGTAAATTTATTTTAGCAAATATTTCATTCAATAGCTCTTAGACCAAGTCCTCTATTTTTTATTGATTCTATGAACCCTGAGTACTGAAGTGAAAGAAGCATGACTACAGTTAATTCAGTAACCGCTTGATATAAATTATCGATTTCCCTAAGAGAGTGTTTCGATAATTTAAAATGGATAAAAAAATAAAGCCATTTCAAGTTGAAAAAGTAAATTTTAATAAAAAGAAACGTAATATAAATAAGAACTCAATCATAGCCCGCTTTCAACTAAAAAGTTTCCTAGCAAGAAAAAATACTTCAAAATCTAGCGATATAATTACTTCTATACATTATAATTATTTTTAATTTAAATTTCATTTTAATAGCGGAATAACTTATAGAGATAAGAAAAAAAAATTATTACACTGGTAAAATAACTTATATAAATGAAAATAAATGAAATTCTTCCAAATTAATGCTAAATTCCAAAATTTATGTTACAAAATTTTTATATAAATGTTTATACTTCAAAGTGTAATTTATGCGCGTTTTAGGGGTTACGAAATGGTATATGAGAGATTTTTGTTAATTTTTCGGTTGAAATAAAATTTAGCCAACTTATCTAGAAAAGCCTCCTAAAATTTGAATTACGTTTGTATTTTTACAATTACAAATTACTGGAAAATGTGGCTACAGACCCGTATTTAGTATATAATCATTCAATATGTATTTTATACAAGTCGCAGGGTGAAAATAAGTTATGAGCTCCGAAAGAAATAGGCCCTTTCCCAACGAAACACCCTGTATAATTTAATTGTAAATGAAATTCATTTAGGATTCCTGACACACGACCAATCTTCAATAGTAGATATATTTTTATTATTAATTATTTATTTGTATATTTATTTATATTTAAATAATAAAATAATAAATAAAAAATGTTTCATTACTCCCGTACTTTTTTCTATTCTTTTTAAAACATTTTTTCTTTTTTCTCTCTTATTTTATTTGTTCAAATTTCGATCTTTCTCACATACTTCTTATCATATAAAATGATGTAGAACAAGTCAAGTGTTTGTAAAATATTTTATATATCTAAAAAACATTGTTTCTGAATTAATTGTTGAAAAGCCAACACGTCATATAAACATAATAACAGAATTACAAAATATACTATTTAAAATGGATATAAAAAATAACCGGACAAATAAATACAAAATTTCGCTCTTAAACATTTTTATACTTTTTGTTCAATGATTAAATCACAGTAAATAACAGATGAATGTAAATGTATGTTCTGATTTGTCCCTGTTCTGTTTTGTCTTATTCTGTTCTGTCCTGTTTTGTTTTGTCATAGAACCGTTTTAACACTCTCTCTCATTTTGAAATACAGTACAATTATTTTTTTTTCAATTTGCCACATTTTGTTTGTTATTTAAAATACAAACCGGTAAGGTGAGTTTTGTTAAATGTGAAATGTACGAAATTGATTTCTGCTTTTTGGTATCGCTAACGTTCCGCTCTATCCACAAATTTAATTTAAGATGAAAGTTTGTTCGAAGTTGTTTCCGCGTACTTCTAAAATAAGGATGTAATAATCTGACGTTAGGAAACACTTTGACCGAAGTTAAAGAGCAATTATTAAAACAATCCGGTGTCGGTGTACGTAACGAGGTTCTGATATTAACTGAACATCCCCCATCGAAAGACGCCGAAAGGGTACAAGGAAATACGACAAAGGGAAGCAATTAACCGAGGCGTCGGCATCGGTGTCGGATCCTTTTTACTTTATTATTCAATCTCTTCCTACTATGTAAACGTAATATCTTAAATGTAGGCACTAAACACCAATGCCCAGCGAGGTTCCCTATTGAAAACATTTAAGTTTCGCTCTGCACGATAAACTAGAGAGGCAAATTTTGCAGGGTTAAATTATTATTCATTTTATTGCCCTACAGGCGTTGAAAAAAGTTGTACAGGGTTTTGGGAAATTATAATTTCGGAACTAAATAAGTGGTGTAAAATGTTTAGTTTTAAATGGTTTTATTTTGCTCTCGATTTTTATTTTTCTATCACCGATTTTTATAACTTTATCCATACGTCACCCACATCTGAAGTTGTAAAACACGTCTATATAATTTGATATCTTTTTCTATCAGCAGTAACAATATCGTCAGAAGTTAACATTTGTCTTTTAATAAAATAATTACGTTGTTATAATCCCTAATTACATATTAAGGACACTGAAAAAAAACAAAAATACAAATGACAGTGCATCTTCTAACTCGAGCAGGTTCAATCTGATAAATGTCATCATTTGATGTTATGCATGTACACCTGTCATACTGTTTATTTTCATTTGAAATTTTCATATGTTTTGCTTGTCTTGAGTTGATACTACCAAGAGGGTTGTTATTTATATATTGAGAATAATAGAAAGAACAAACAAATGAATTTTATCAAAAATATATTTATTGCTTTTCAAAATATTCGGCTCTAAACTTTATACACTTTTGCATGTGATTGAACCACCCTTCAAAGTACTTTGTCCAGTCAATAGATGATGGCTCTAAAAAATGGTTTTTGAAGGCCTCAACCACTTCTTCGGACGATGAAAATCGTTGTCCACGTAGTTAATCTTTAATTTGTGGGACCAAGAAGAACTCATTAGGTGCCAAGTCGGGACTGTAAGGCGGATGACCCATCAATTCGATCTTTTGTGTGCTCAAATACTCACTTGTTTCACTTGATGTGTGTGAGCTCGCATTGTCGTCATGCAAAATGATTCCTCGTTTTGGATTGGTTTCTCTCAATTTACCGAAAACTTCTGGCAAACAAATGGTCGTAAAACACGCTGAATTAACGGTCTTTTAATTTTAGAGAGCCACAGTTGCCACATGACCGGTTTTCGTGAAGAAATACGCCACCATTTGCTTCTTAACACTTCGAGAATGAGTAAGTTTTGTTGGATTTTCTTCACATTGAAACACCTAAACTGCAGATTGGCCTTTTCTTTCTGGCTCTTATGTATAAATCCACGACTCGTCACCTGTGAAGCTGCTGTATATGACTTTGGATGCACCACAGTTGTATTTTTTATCCATTTTATGGCACCAATCGACACGAGCCTTTTTTGAGCATCTGTCAACAAATGTGGAATCCAACGCGGAGACAGTTTCGGAACACCCAAATGTTCGTGCAAAATCTTATGTATCCTGGTCATACTAATGCTTAAACATGCCTCGATTTCACGGTATGTCACATGACGATCTTCTTCAATTAGTTTTCTCATAGCATCAATCTTTTCCAGCACAACGACCGATTTTGGATCTCTTCTTTATATAAGCGAACTACGGCCACGTTTGAATTCAGTGGACCAGCGACATACTCTGGCTTTGGATGATGCTTCATCGCCAAAAGTTGAACTAAGTTGATTGATTCACTGTTCTTGAGTTACACCACATCGAAAGTCATAATAAATCATAGCTCGAAAATGTTTGCGAGTTAATTCCATTTTTTGGCCGAGATGAGATTTTCAACTTACTGTAAACAACACAAATAATACTGGCACGTCAAAACGTTCTGACTACGTATACTGTCAAAAATGTCAAACTTTAAGATGGCAATGACAGATTTCTCCTGACAACACTGGTGTTGCCAGTTCTCAATACATAAATAGCAACCCTCGTACAAAAACATTTTTTAAACTAATTGTACTCTAGCTCTAGAATATTATTTTAATAATTACTTATTTACTTAACTGTCTATAATCAAAAATTGTTAACCTATTTCCCTAAACTGACAATAGTTTTTGTCTATAATTCCATTTTACGGGAATTTAAGTATGAGTAAGTGAGAAAATAATATCAATTTTGGTAAAAATTAACAAGATCAGATTTACTACAAATGGAGAAAATTAATAGAAAAAGACATATTTATGTCATAGATGAACTTGTACGGCACCGTGGACATGAAGTATTGCGATTACTGCCCTACCAATGCAATTTCAATGCTATTAAATCAATTTGACAGATTTTAAGTCATATTACAATAAATATAATCACAGAGATAGAAACAGTGTTTAAAAAGTCATAAATGTGTGGAAAGAAGCATTGTCTAAGTATGATGCTGAAGTCAGGGATATAAATGGGTTAGACAAACTGAATTACTAATAAAAAAATGGTACGGTTGTGAAAAATGTATTTATAAAGTTCGTTTCAAGATATTTCGTTGACCTGCCACTTGCATTCAGAGAACTATTAGTAAATCCTTCGATAGGTGGTCGTTAATCTAAACAAATTAGTACTGGGTGGTATTTAAACCCCTAATAATTATATTGCTGGAAGCAGCTTGCGCATCACTAGTCACTAAATTCCTGGCAAACATTCAAGTGCGACCCTGATCTTCTTTACTTTAAAATGAAGAATTTACAAGATTAACTGATAGTACTCTCCAAGCAGATGGTAAGTCAACGAAATATCTTGAAATTAACTTTAACATAAAAATTGAACCGGTCATCAAAAATAGTTCAGAAACTATATTTAATGAGCATATAAATTATGTATTTCTATAAAAAAATTTGTTAGGAAGCATTATTTATTACATTTACAACAAAATGTACCTATAATAATAAACATACAATTTTTTATGGACTTTGTTTTGTTTAATAGCAAATAGCTGTATCAATAGTAAAAACACGATGGGTAATCTAAAACATTCTGTCTATTGTTAACTACACTAAAAACTAAAATCAACTGTATTTTATCTCACCAATGCTATAAATCTTTGTAAAATAAAATTATATTGGATGACGCTGTAAAACGGGAGTAATTAGCACAACGATCCCTGAAAATACAACTTTGGAATAGGACGTTTTTAAAAAAAAAGTATATATGTTTTCATTAAAAATGAAGAATAAACAACATAATTAAAATAACAAATCATTTCATCAGATAAAGTAATTTATTGACTGAGTTTATATTGTTTATTCCACTCTTTGAAGGTAATACGGAAGTTAATTTTGGGGAAAACAATGCTATTTGAATTACGGACAAACAGAAGGTACTAAAAAAATTTTAATGTTGTTAGCTTGGCAAAAAAAATTATTTAAAACTCAATGGTGAAAACATTTTATTTTCGATACTGTAAGCTTAGAAAACCGATAAAAATATATTACCTATATATAGAAATTCTGTACTTTTTTCAACAATTTTAGTGCCAAACATGTATCACACTGAGAGCCATTCGATGCAACCTTGACTAATAATTATTCTACATTGTAGCAAGACCTTTTTAAGATTCTGCTTTCGAACTCGTGAAATTGTATCTACTTTTAATCTAGAATTACTCTGGTTTCGGAATTCCCAATCTCATTAAAATCATGAAAAATAGAAATAGAAAATAAGTATTGTCCAATGACATTAGGAAAATATTATAAAGTTATATTCTTTAACATTAGGAATTTTAATACTGGGGTGTCAGGTGTCATATAGAGCGTTAATAAAGTGTGGAATCGGTCCATTACTTCAGGAGTTAACTATTTTCAGAGGTAAAGCTCGGACAGGCCGATTTTTATTTTTTTTCTCCAAAAAAAATATTCTACCCCCACTACCTTATTAGATGTGACGTCATCGAGAATATTTGTAAATGGAAAGGGTATATTTTTATATCAAATATTAAAAGCCCATGTTTTTCTGAGATCAACCATAACAAATTCGTCAAAAAAATACTTCAAGCTACAGTATACTGAGTGCAATGGAAAACAGGGCTTGTATTTCTTAATATTTAATTTACTATTTATTTTACAAGGAAAATTAGTAAACTAGTCATTCCTTAATAAATATAAACAATGGGGCGGTGTGTTGCTCAGGAGGGAGACTATTTGAAGGGAATGAATGTTTCATTGTTAAATTTTATCATTAAAAAGTTTTAGAGCCCTAGTCTCGTCATTTAATTGTTGTACTTTGTATACTAGAGCTTTTACAAATGAAAACTTTTTTATGCCGGCAGACGTAACGTGCCATCGAGAAAAATCATATTTGGAGTAGTGTATCAATGTTTTGGGTTGGTACTTTACCCACTTCCAAAAAATGAATTTTATTACTTTATGTTTTTATTGTGAACCAAGTTTGAAACCTCGAAATGATACGGTAAAAATAAAACCAATAACTGATTTAATATCGAAATCATAATGAAAATTTACATAAAACAACAGTATTTGTTGAAAATGTTTGTGCAACATTTGCTGTGAATTGTCGATCTTTTCATACTTTTCTGTTATGCAATTTCTCAGGTCTTTCAAATTATAAATTGGTGTTGAATACATTAAATTTTTTATGTATGGCCGTAGCGAAAAATCGCATATATTTAAATTGTAAGACCTAGTTGGATATGGAATTTGCTTATTATTCTGTCATAAAAAATTCTCCAAATTATTGAAGTGCTTCTATGGTTGTATATGCTTTCCACCATCTTGCAGGAAATACTCATATTGAAATTCTTCATGTAGTTTTTTATTTTATTTATGAATAGGCCAATGTATCCCAATGTGCATTCAAAAAAATGGGAACCACCAATCTTATTCGATCTATTCCAACTCAAACATCTATTTTTTGACGATGCGATGGTTTGTTATAAAAAAAATGAATATTTTCAGATGGGCACCACCTCATATTACCAAATCCATAAAGATAAAATCAATCTGAAAAAAAAACTGTGTTAAGGATATCCTCATTGTTTAGATTATTTTGATACCACTGACAAAATTTAACTCGTCTTAGATAATCCATTGGAAAAAGTTACTGAAAACATTTTTAGAATTTGAAATTAGTTGCCGTATGAAAAATTTGTTTGTTGAGCTTTTATTAAAATGATGTTTTTGGATTTTCATCAATAATAAGCTGAACGGCCTCAATATTTTTGGCTGTACGTTTAGACGATCGTCAACTTCGACGCTACCAGTCTCTCTGAATACCTGCACAGAATTTCTCAATACACTGTAAAATCCATTATATTCAAAGACTAACTCAGGTTTGTTCTTCACGAAAATCAACGATGTGTTCTGGAATTCTGAAATACCCCCGTCATTTACTTTCACACCTATATGGAAGTAACATTCGATAATTTCTGCTGTTTGTTTAGTGCTGAATACTATTTTTTTATTTAATTTTATTGGTAAAAGTTTTGAAAAATTTGAACAAACGTTGAGTTTGAATTTACAATGTCATTCTGTGGAAGTGCCCAAAGTACCAAAACCAAATATTTTCTAATTAAGTTGAACTGGATTATTTTTCAAATTCTAACTATTTTGTAGTTTGTACATACATTTAAATACAGTGAATCAAAATATAAAATAGACAAAACAATCTAAATCCTGCAATAATTTAATAAATGTACGATAGGTTGTTAATAGTAATTATATTAGTGCCTTGTAAAAATTAGAACTTTTTTAAAATTTTTATTTAATCAAAACTAAAATGTAACAAACTTTTGTGAAATTAATCAACGTTAATTTCAGGAACGAAAGTAGATTTTGAATAACACATATCTCTGACCCTTTTATAATTTCGCTTCGTCCTGGTTTAATTATTAACATTTCAATTATGTGCCGCAAACATTTGATAACCCGAAACTACTTTTTCACGAGCAACAATGGGAATTTCATGCTGATCATTTCAAAATATTTTTCAACCACAGAATGTTGTATAAAATACGAACTTAAATCTGGAAATATTTCAAATAACTGAAGCTGAAATTAAAAGTTTGGTTGAATATTATTGGAAAAAATTAGATTAGGCATAACAGAAAAATTTTTGCATAATAAAATAAACAGAAGGTTATCCTTGACACTCAAAAGTGGTACAAAGGTTCAAATCCAATGAAATACGAAATCAAACCGCATTAAATTTTTATTTTAAAGACAACTTGTTTCGACCCTATAGGGTCATCTTCAGGTCTGAAAGAGTGTAAAACATCAAAAATATTTCTAAATATAAATTAGATTCGTTAACTTACCAACTAATAAAAAACAGTGAAAAACAATGTTGAAAATACAACTTCAAAAATTATAAAATTAATTTAATTAAAATAACATATGCATGTGTGTCATAGAAAAAATAACAGAGAACTGCCGGTTTCATGGCAAAATAGGCCACATCTTCAAGTTCGAAATAAAAATTTCTGTAATTAAAAATAACAAATGGTGTAAAACAAATAGTTTGTATATAGATTCGTAGGTAAAGTGTTATTTTAATGTGAGATAAAGAGATTTTAATTTTTTATGTTGTAAGTTAGAACAAAAATCGACGTGTTTCAACATTTCCTAAAAATCTAATGAAATCTGCCAAATATAGGGGTGGACTGTTTTCTGTGGACCACTCTGTATTTTGGTTGTTGGAAGAAATATTTATGTATGTAAATTATGAATTCGACTGTGTGTCACAATCGCATTTGTTCTTGGTTTTAATTTTTTGTCAGCATTCTTTCATTGCCTTTTTTTCCTTTGGTCTTTCTATAACAAAAAGCCAGGGATGAACATCTTTGTTTGTTGACTTATTATTTTTACCAAAGTCATTGGACTCATATTTACTCACATTTACAGCCCCCACAATATTTTAGCAAAAATTTAAGTATAAATGTATACGATAAATCGTGGAAGTGTATTTTATATTTTACTTTTCTAATGGATATATTCCATAAAGTAAGGGTAGAAACAATAATTGTGAAAAACTCATTTTTCTCACTCATAAATGTTTATATTCTAAAAGTTATTTTTTGAACACTTTATTTTCAATACTTCCTAAAACTATGAAAATCGTTAAAAAAGTTAAATATAGGATTTTTAATACAAATCCCGTTGCACGTCATATATCAATTATGAGATCACGACCCTGCAGTGTTGTCGGCTTGTCTAAATTGTCGAGGAATGTAGGAAGTTTCAAAAATGTAAGGTTAGGTTATGTTGTTTAGCTTTATTATTATGAAAAATTAATTTATTGAAGCGTATATGAACAATATACAAAAAATAAAGACAATATTATAAAATTACCGAAAACGTGGTGAAAACACACAACAGGTTGACGGCCGGACGTCAGAAATCGTTGAAACATTTCAATCTAAATACTCGACAACGTCGCATCAAGGCATGCCAATCGCTACAATGTCATTTCTTCATCATAAATACGAGTCTCATGGGCGTAGAAAATTTCAAAATTATTTAATGTAAATTATGGTTTTTTGAGTACTAAACATATAATAATGATTTATAAACTTTATATTATAAAGAATAAGACGTATATAAGCCAATATAATTGAAATAATTTTAAAATTATCAAAATAATTACGATTACTTTTTCGGTTTTTTAGTACTGTGACTACGTTCATGAGTCCTCGTGAATTTTCGTGATGTTTCGTATGATTTATCTTAGTTAGGGAAATTTTAATTAGTTGGCAGTACTATGACGAAAAAGGTACGTCACTCCTGACGTGCAACGGTATTTGTACTAAAAATCCTATATACTCATTTTCTAAAGTAAAAACTAAATTTAATTTTAAAACTAGACTTACGAATACGAGCATTTTTTTCTTTTATTATAATTGTAAAACAAAAAATATAAGTGGGTACTATTTCTGTTGGGCAGAAAAGTATGTTTTCCTTGTAATATATAATTAGAGAACTAATTAAAATCAGAGCCTTAAGTTAAATAAACCCAATAAATTTTTTCTCTTCCTCTTTTACCTAGAATGCTAGAAAGAAAAACCAAATAAAAATATTTTAATTTTTTCAAAATATTTCGTTACGGTTCATGCGAATCATTGATTATTATTATTAAAATAAACAATTTTATCTAATTTCCTAAATAGCTATAGTGTGCAATTTTACAACCTGGATATTTAATACTTAGTACACTTCAGATTGTAACTAACAGACTATATTTTTCAATATTCATACACCAAAATGATCTTTTCCTCGTTTTATATTCTCTCTACATCACTGATACTTGTTGCATCAAAGTTCAACCGGTGTAAAATTCTCGACAAGTGTGGCAGGTCAGTGATTTTTTAGGGGTTGTTCGACCATCCGAATATTTAAATACTCTCCCTTCTGATCAATGAAGGTTTTCTCTACAGGGAATTCTGTGAACAATGTCGGAATGTGTGAAAGTAGACGCCCAATTTATTGTAGTAATTTTTTAAAAATAAAATAATAATAAAATACGAGTGCGGCAGTTGCAAAACGAGGGTGTTAGCCCGAGTCGATAACAGCATGAGTATGTTAATTGCCCTTATCACACGAATTAAAACGAAACATTTATAACTCCGGCTGCCAAGAATTATCAACAACTTCAAATATTGATAAATATAAATAACATTTCGATTTCATTTATTTGACAATTGGCAAATAATTTAATTGAAATCAAATTGACGATTATGTAATAGCAGTTATATATTGATATAGCAACCTAACAGTTTGTTACAAAAGTCAAATATTTATAATTCCTCTTAGTTTTTAGAAAAAGCGGTTATATGAGTGAGTCTAAATCTGAATGTATTGCATCAGATATTGAAAATAGCGCAACGAAAGCAATTTCGTTACTAATTCCACAAAAATTATGAATATAATGCGAACAAGCCTATGGATGTTTTTGCAAATGGTGTGAGGGAAGAAAGTCAAAAATGAAACGAATGAGAAATGCTATTTACTAGCTTATTCTGAGAATCTATCTAACAGTTATATTTCCTCATGCTCTTGGGCACATATTATTCAAAAGATACGCACAAAGGAAAACGTGGATATTGGCAAATATATTAAATTGATTGTGCTTCTTAAGTGAAAATTTGATGGGTAGAAATTTAAGAAGTCAAATATTTTAACAAATCAGGATATAGCTAAGTTTTAACAAGAAGCTGAAAATTAAGAGGTTTGTATCTAGAATAATACCAAAAATTATTAATTTACATAAATAACGATTTGCAAGTAGTTTTGATTTTTGGATTTTATGGAGCCTACATGAAAGAGGAACTCACTAGCATGCAAGTGGAATACGTGAAAGATGAAGAACAAATATTCTTCGTTATAATACCAAACACAATGACTAAAATATCTCGTGCTTTTGTTATAACTATAATATAATATCAATATAATAATTAAATTTTTATTCAGATTTCATTATACAACTGAGTTCATTTTTTACTCGTTAGATAATAGCGTTCAATCCTAATCCAAACGAATTTGATAATATATTACTACTATAGTAATACTTCTACAGTTATGTTCTACATCTTTTATTTACTTCTTTGACAAACTTTCATAATCTCACGATAATCTAATACTTTTTTGACAATCTCCCTAAAATTGTATGCACCTATCATTTTAAAGATTTTGTCTCCGTAATTTAGAGCGTCTCTGTATATGTCGTACCAATACCGGTGATAAAACTCATATAACAGTTGTCTTAACTGAACAGTATCTGTACATTAAACATATGGAGTGCCTCAAATCCACTTGGAAATCATATCTTAGTAGTGTTTACCGGGCCGTTGAACTGTCATCATCTTATAAATTTTCCAAGTAGCTTTTAAGTATGCGAGGATTGTTTTTCTTGTTTCATAATTCGTAACAGACTAAAACCCTTGTCATTTAGAATGACGAGAGCCAAGAACTGCTGTTTTCAATCAATTATTACAATGTAATTAACGAGGGTAAAATATTAACAAAAATAAACGCAGGGAATTATGATGAAAATCAGAAAAATTTTTGAATTGCGATATTAGTACAAATAGATCGAAACAAAAGTTAAAATTTTATATACAGCGTTCGGATAAAGTATGGAACCAAGTAAAAATCTTTAAAATGAAACTGACGATATTTATGAAATTTTGTAAGTAAGTGCAATGGGGCAAAATGCATCTGATGTATATTTTTTTGTTAATAATATACTTCCGGTTTAACCGGAAATACCCTCAACTTTTTTAATTTAAACGGGTCCCCCCTGTATATTTTTAGAGATTTTGGAAATGCTTGTCATTTCTCGAATTTGTACATACTGGGTTTAGTGGAAATACTTTGTAAAAACGAGAAATATCTCACTTTTAGTTGGAGAATAAGTAAATTTATTTACTTTAGACTAATCAGAATAATAATTTAAACAAAAATTATTTCAAATGTTCAAAGTTCACCTCCTGACAAAATGCCAGCCTATTAACTCTTTCCAAGACTTCTCCACGTCTTAGTTCACATTCAACAATAATTCTTTGTCTCAATTCCTGCAACTATATTGGTCGTTTAACGTAAACCCGTGATTTTAGATAACCCCAAAGAAAAAAATATAATGGGATTAAATCCGGAGAACGAGTAGGCCATTCTATGAATCACCATAACCGATCATCATTAATGAACCACCATTCTTAATCGTACAATTTATTTCCGTAAATTACAATTTGACAGTTTGGCAACAGTTACTACTAGATAGTACTCGTTTATTTCTTACTATTATTACAAACAATATCAATTTGTTTATTTAAATGGTATTTAACTCTAATGGATAAAAACTTAAAAGTGGTTTATTAAAGTGCTGTATTCTTCGTTTTTGCAGATTTTTTACACTAAGCCCAGTATGTATAAATTCGAAATAACAATATCTTCCAAAATGTGTAAATATATACAGAGTGTCCCATTTAAGTTGAGGGTATTTTCGGTTAAACCGGAAATATATTATTAACAAAAAAATGTACATCAGCTGCATTTTGCCCCATTGCACTTACCTACAAAATTTCATAAATATCGGCCGATTCTTTTTAAAGATATTTTCTTGGTTCCATACATTATCCCAACCGTGTATGTCAATAATGTCAAAAAACCTTTGTTCGAACGTATGTAGTTTTGTCTTAAACATTTTAAGAACTTGCTTTCTATTAGTTATTGATTTTAACTCAGTTACAAAAAGCACGTTTTAATCAAACCATTTAGTTAGAATATTAATTAGTCTTTTTGGTTTGATGTGATGTAAAAGAGTCGTCTCAAGGCACGTCTGTTCGTGACCATAATGATTATTATACACGACTTTCGGCTCCGAAATTTTAATTTTGAAGCCACGAGATCAAATAAAAAAGAGTTTAAAAGATTTCCCAACGATGCATTGGCATTTTACTATCAAATTAGAAAAATTAATTTGTTAAGAATAGAATAATTCATTTAGCGCGTAGCATTAGCGTCAACGCTCTAATCTTAGATACCTCTAACTCTATTCCATTTTCAATAACCAATAGCAAAGCGAAATACACGATCACAAAGTGATTTTCGTTTATCAACAAAGATATTTTAGCCAATCAAAACAGTTAAATATTTATCATTATTTTACGAGACAAAATGATTTGCTTTATTTACCTCTTGTTAAATACAAAGTCTCATTCAATTCATCCAATTACAGAATATACAATAAATTATCGAAAAGCAAAAAACCTTGCTCAAAATTCAATAATTGGTTTGTTTTGTCTTGGTTGGTTATATGGTTTGATTAGTTGTGGTTGTGTAAGTGTGTAGATATTTAAGGTTGCGTGAATGTGATCAATCTGTTTGTTGTGTTTTTTATTTCTTAAAGTATTTCACCATATTTTATTACTATTTGAACTGAAATATAAATACAAAATAACGAGATAAATATAAATTTCTTGTGTACCTGTGTTGCTATTTGTTTCAATAATGTTTTTTCTTCACGACTATTCGTGGAATGTATGAATAATAAAATAATTTTTAATAATAGAATGTAAACTCTTGAGATAGAATATTTATTATTGTGTTTTGCATATATTTTCATTTTATACCACAAGTTACAGAATGAATATTCCGTAATATTCTAAACGATATCATGGATGTCAAAATTGTCAATGTCAGATGAAAATGGCTGCGTCGTAAAAACAAATTTTAAGTTAAATAAAATAATAAGTGAAAATCGATACGAGTGGAACATTCCGAACGTTTGTGGTAAGGAAGTAAAATTTTCAGACAACATTTTAAAGGGTATAACATATGTCATTATTTCACCAAAAAAGTTATATTTTTATTAACTAATATTCTCAGTTATATTGAGATATCTTTCTAATTTTTTTAATAATATGGATCATTAATTGTCTAACATCTTTTATAGTGTACTTCAAATTATTTGGCAAACGACTTGTTGTTTTATCTAAAGTTCTAGACTACGTAGCAGGTGAAATCGCATAATACAATAACAAATAATTAACAGCAGATAATAAACCAGAGCCATATTAACAGAAAATTATAATTATTATTTTATTTCATTTAAAAATGTTGTTTCCGTTAATAAATAAACCATCTGCACCTACTTTAAACTTTTAAGAATAATTAAATATATCGTACTCCATACTTTAAGTTCATTGGGGCCATTTATTTTTGTTGACGATTTTACCTGCTGTAAATGATGAGATAAGATATGTCAAATAATTTGAAATGCATTATACTAAAATTGTGAAAAGATACAATTTCTAAGAGTTATAAACCTACCCCAAATATAATTACTTTAGTATTTTTTAAGCTGATTTCTCAAAAGCATTTCGACAGACAAACATATATAGTTTAAATTAGAAATTTCACATGGTTCTCACGCATGCTCTACAACAGTGAAATATTAATTTGACCATTATATTCAAAAACAGCAAACTTCTTTTGTTTTCAGATGATACTATTCAACTATCTATAATACCTAATTATTTTTAATTAATGTCTGATAATGGTCGCTTTTTTGACAAAGAGACTCTTTGTCAGTTTATTATTTTTGCTGCTTATATTTTGAAGTAGTTACTTTCTTTACTCTTAGGAATCCATTTTCAATATTTTCAAGTTATATAAAAATTAATTTCTGGAAATTAAGAATCATTAAAATGAAACATCGCAAAATTT
Source organism: Hermaeophaga mercurialis (assembly GCA_951812935.1). Classification (NCBI taxonomy): domain Eukaryota; kingdom Metazoa; phylum Arthropoda; class Insecta; order Coleoptera; family Chrysomelidae; genus Hermaeophaga; species Hermaeophaga mercurialis. Next base: position 6,425,993 of record OX638358.1, on the reverse strand, counting down.
TTAAATATACTTCTCTATGATTATACGATTAATTTTATTTAAGTCAACTACAGAAGAACCAGCGCTTATAGTATTTTAAGGTACCTTTTACAGAAAAAGTTTATCTGTTTATCTGTTTCAACGTGCTGTAAAATCGGTGACTTCATTTTACAGGATACCACTTTGTCACAAATTATTATTTTTTTAATTTCCTACTTTATTTGTAATAATATTTATTACCTACTGTTTTTTCTCATAGCTTAAGACACAATAATTAAATATAATATAATGGCTATTTTGTTGATGATTGTCAATATTAAATACATCGATGTTTCGAAATATCTCTTAATATTCGATGCTTTAGAGAACATTGAGCGAAACGACAAATATATTTTCTACATGAATTGAGGAAAGCTATTTTCCACAATAATCCGAAATATTGCACATTTTCCCCGAAAAGAAGAAAGATATTACATACTTAATAGAAAAGCAATATAGTGAGAATCGGCACAAATATCCAGAGTTAGAAAGAGAAAAATCATTTTCAGTCAAAAACAATGAAATAACGGAACAATTTCAGTCTAACCTGTATTTCTAATTTCGTAAGAATTTAGCCGAAATCAAACACAAAAATGCATGATTGTTTATTTTATATTTTTAGGTAATAATAATAATATTTTGTTGGCATACCATGGTTACTTTAACTTACACTAACCACTTTAGTTCAACGTAAAACTCACTTTTCAGGAATTAATTACTAATTATTATTGTTATTAATTAGTTATGTATCCATGTGAAAAATGTCACTAGTAATATATCAAAATAGAAAAGCTAGAAAGTCTTTATTGAATATTTTTTCGAAAACCGTAGACACACTGTAAAAGTTTGGTGTTGTAAAAATTTATTTATGATAAAGAAGGTTCTCCATAAATCTCAAATATGGTAAGTAGGATTAAGCCAAAGAAAACTCTAAATATTTACCAAAAAACTAAAAAAAATAAATAGCAATTATAAAAAAAAATTTATGATTTTTTCGCTTTTAATTGACATTTGTATGAACTCTTTGTTTTTAGACCCAATGATGATCCTTTATTAAACATAATAGACATAAAGTATGATACATCGTTGAAATTAGCTCGGCAAGAGGTTCATAAAAATGTAAAAATATACGGGGCATTCCAAATAAAAAAACAACATTTTGATCTGGCACTGCGTTCCTGAACTGTATATTTGGGACTAATTTTAAAATGTGAATCTCAAGACTCTTTTTGAAAATAACTTTTTTTGATATCTCCTTTAATAACGGGTATATCGTACTTCGACGCACTAAATCCGCACCCTGTATAAACAATATAATAATGAATAAACAATTAACCCAATCAATTAGCTTGCTAATTTAAAACTTTTGGAAACTAGAGCCATGTTTATATTTATTTTTTATAGTAAACAGTATTTTATTTTTAATGGTTAGAATGTGGTTAAGTCTGAGTTTTTTAAATTTATTTATTTTTTATATTTGATTGAAACCGATAATTTGACATGTGCATTTTTTTATTAATATGAAATTTTATTACTCACTAAACAGTGCACTTTCAACAGTTTCTAGCACAAAATACACAAAAATTTTCTGATATCTCTTTAAAAATTACAAACCCAATAAATGAACGTTAATGTAATAATTAGGTAATAACATTATTTTAACTTCGTCTTGTCACCTCTAAATTTTCAAAACAAAATTTGAAAACACCCTGTACAATTAACAAATGCTTAACCTTAACACCTTCTTTCAAACCCATCCAAATAAACTATTTTAGTTCATCCACTTAAGAGGTAGAAACAATCATTACTCACCGTTTCGCTGAAGTTATCCGGCTCCTTCATACCATTTCTCTTCTGTAATGTCCCTCCTGAAACAAAAAAGGACCCTATTCAACCAAAGTGATTAATTGAAGAATAAGTACTTGAAAAGTCTGCTGGCAAAGCTGCTCAATTGAAAGTGGGAAGATTTTTTTTCATTAGCAAATATTCACTTAAATTTCTGGCACATTTCTTCGAATGCGTCTCTAATCCGTTATTTCTTTGTTTATCTTACAAATGCACCGTTAAAATAAACAATATTTATTAAGTTACGAAAGAAAAGTTCTAATAAATCCTAAAATCGCATTATTGGGATCTGAAAATAAAATAGCAGCGTCACCCAACAAATGGTAATTAGTTCTTATTAATCTATTGCTGTTAGTTTGTTTATGAGTTTTTGAGTGTTTACGTTAATGTAATAAAAACATTCTTCATATTTTTAGTTATTAGATTGCTTGTTAATTCTAAGTAATATTTAATAAATGGGTTGTTGTTGCCATATGTGAGTGCACATTAACGATAAGGAAAATGGGGAAATAATCCCTTTAGTCTCACAGTCTATAAGATTTTATTTTTCATAGAAAAAAGGAGAACTACCTGTTTCGTGGCAAAATGGGCCACATCTTCAGGTTCAAATCACAAAAAAATTCTATGTTCTAAAATTGACTATTGTCTTTTTATATGAAAAAGAAAGGTAAGGAGCACCATTAAAATTGTTATTGAAAATTGGGCCCCTAATACTGAAAGGTTGAGAAACGCTGGTCTAATGCCAATTCAGAAATATCCATTTGTCAGTATGTTTGTTATTATACTAACGATAAATACAATTTTTAAGGATTTTTTTTATTTGAAAAATAAACATAACATAAAACAATTGGAAGTAAGGTTAAATCTGGATGTAAATTTCCAAGAAAGATGGATAGGGAGAAATGGTACAATACATTAGCCGGCTCGTTCACCAGATATAACCCCGTTAGATTTTTTTTCTTTGGGGCTACTTAAAGGGGTTAGTGTATGTTACAGCTCTTACCGATGTAAATTATTTAAAAAACAGAATAAGCCAAAATGTAAGACCAGAAATGATTCAAGCAGCATGCACACGAAACTTATTTAGACGATTTGAACACTGCCTTAATGAAGGTGGAATTCAATTTGAACATCAAATTGTAATAGTTGTAAAGGTGTTACTGACTTCCAATTGTTAGTAATCTTTTTTTATTTTTAAATAAAAAAAAATCCTTCATAAAAATTGTATTTTGTAAATAGGTATTGCTGAATTGGCATTAGACATACTTTACAGCAGTGTAAAAATACAGTATGTCCCATTAAATATATTGAAGAAAATATCGGGTTTTGGTTTTCGAGATGCGTTTCTTTTTTCATTACTTTTAAAATAAGGTTAAACAAAAAGTTTTAAACCAACTAAAAATGTAGTTTTTATGGCCCTTTATCTCAAAATTTTCAGATTTTTTTCTTCCCTCGTTAAAAACTTATAGCTCCGTCCCGGGACTTTTTGGAAATCCTGTATACAAAATTGTCTGTTTAGTTAAACTTTTTAACTTTTTATTATTTATCGTAATTCTAGTTTATCATTATAGCATCTAAGCGCATATAAAATAAAAGGCACTTAAGTATCTGGTTACCTATTTGTGAAAGCGATGTCAGGAAAAAGTAAAATTCTGCTCTTAGGAATTTCTTTTTCAAATGAGCAGTAGGGAATAATCAGGCGTTGGAAGAAAAGGAACGGGTAAATATCAATAAACAGAATTACTATTTTCTCCGAAAAAATATGTAAGTGAATGTTATCTACTTTCAAGAAAAGTTTATTGGTGAAAGGTGCCCATCATGCCATAGATAAAGAATTTTTGTATACATAAAAGCGAACATCACGTTGGAAATTAAAATAAATAATTACTAGATTATTAGAGATAACTACATTTTTATTTTTGTATATGTAAAGTCGGCGAATATTGTGGTGAAGTGTACAATAAATCAATAGCGAAAGACAGAAACACACTTTTATTCACTCTAATCGATTGCAAATGGTCAAGATACAAGTACAAACTTTTATGTTGTGTAATTACAACAGTTAGGAGAATGATAGATAACTTCGACAAGATACCTTGAAAAATATATCTGGTGTGAAGGTTGGTTTTACTCTTATTTTGTTATTGATGGGTAGTTGTAATAGGTGTTAATTCGAATTAAATTCTGAAAATTAATCGATAGGTATTAAATGCACAAAGTCCGACATGGGTTTTAAATGTTTTATAGGATAGATATTATTAAAATATCGATATTTCTAATACGAGGGTTACTATTTATGTTTCGGGAATAGGACCAAAAGCAAATAGTTAAGGTGCAAGTATATTTTTATTGTTTTTCAAACAATTTTGACAGTTTCAGTCTTCTTTTGATTTATTACACACTTCGCCACTCTATTCTGCTCCGACTTTAATAGAAAATATTATTTACTCTCAGAAATTTAAAAAATTCTTATTTATAAGAAGTATGTGAAACTGTTATGCGCTTGCTATCTAAAGGCTTGTTTTCAAATATAATTACTCTGATAATTCAATTATTCCACTCATTTTGATTGTTTTACGACCCTTTTAATTAAATTTGATGAAAAAAAAATTGAAGAAATTTATGGATGTAAGTTTAGGGCCAAGAGAGCAAATAGATACCAAAAACCAGTTGTTTAAAAAAGAGTATTTTATTAGGAGTAAGGGCTGTCGTTGAAAAATTATAAATTGACAGAAAAACCATATTTAGCCCACATATTTTCTACTATCTCTAATATTAAAAATAAAATTAGAACAGTAAGTTCTTCTAAACTTTTTTTCACTTCTCTAAATGTTTCCTTCCACTAAATAAAATTACTTATTGGCAAATTTAAGCGTGCAAAATATAAACCTTTTCTTTGTAGCGGAAATAAGTGATTCTTTAATTTGAGACAATTCCAAGGTCTTTCCTACTTCACAAGAAGTTAATAATGAGACATGAAGCATAAAGGGAAATAATAGCGAGTAAGCGTTAAAATTATGGCTGTGGTTGGGTATCAACGGCCTAAGATTCTTATAATAATGGATATTCGCGCATCCGAACGAACAAACCAAGACTTAGGCGTCACACGAGGGGGATATAATATAACTATTTTCATATTAAATCATGTAAACAATTAAAAAATAAAACCAAGGAAAATTTCGAAATTAAAAAAACATAGCTTTGGTCTGGCACTGCATTCCTGAACACACCGTATATTTATACAAACTTTTTTTTCGTAACTTCAATAATAAGGGATATATCGTACTTCGACGCACTAATGCCGCACCCCGTATGTAGCAATAATTTATTTAAAAAAAAATACTTTTATTCTCTGTAGTATATTATTAAAAAATATTTTTTAAATTAAAATTAATTAAATCAGCACAAAGATTTTTTAATAATAAGTTATGATAATGCAATCACACTAAAATCGTAATTTTTTAATAAATGTGTCTTTCTTTACTGACATTATCAAGACAAGCGATCCATTTTTATCCATCAATCTGACCCTGTATAGTTAGTTCTTTTTAGCTTAAAAGCTTGGTACTTGTGTTAAAAATTTCAAACCAGAATCCATCACGGTATAGTCCGTTGCAAAATATAAGAAATGGACTTTCCAAATCCCTCGATAAGCTCTTCATGGGCAGGGTAGGCATTAGGATTGTGAATAATAAGAATGAATATAAATAAATCCTAAAGAATTATTTATTATTTATCATTTTTGTTAATAAATTAATAAATAAAAACAGTCTTATGAACAGTTTACATATTAATAATAAGATAATAGGTACTTACTATTATATATATTTAAAACCATTTGTTTAGTCTCAACCAAGAGATGGGTACGTTTACGTTTGTTTATTTCAGGCGCCCTGAGATCAAATTCGGGAATATATTCTTCACTTTCTGAATCACACATCTTAACTCTGTCAAATTCAAAAATAAAATAATATCTTAACGCGATTACGATAGCACTATTGTCGAAGATTATCCGGTATTAAGCAGTTCGCCGAAATACAACCCTGTTACAAATAGTACTAAACATGACGAAAGCGTACCAATGCAGCAGAAATTTCTACTGAAAGTCTGACGAATGTACAAGTAACTTAAGGCTTAATATTGCCTATTCGAAATGGTTTTAATGTCATACTATCGAAATCGCTGCCGTTCTTTGGGGATTTGGGAAGTCCAATTATTATATTTTGCAACTAACTATAACTATTTCGTAGATAAAAATATACTACAGGAAAACAAGGCACTAGTTGCGAATTCTATTGAGGTAAAAATTTACCTCGGCCCCAAATGATAAGATTTCTACCTGCAAAAGAGTAGAGATACCGTTGTTACCAATAAGTCTAATACTGTCAAAGTTTCGACATCGCCTTGTCTTTTATGAGATGTTAAGAGTTTTGAGGACCTACAAGTAATAAATCTACTGCTTTACTATTCGACGTATTACTTTTGTTTGTAAAATTAAACAATTTTTCTTCTAAGATATTTTTCTTAGAAAAAACATTAAGTGGATTCAACTCATGCGCTACCTGCACTCAACCCATGTTTGGGAGGAAACTCATGATCAGCCGTCAATAGAACCATCCATTACCAACGATTTTCGGAAAAAAAGATCAACCATTTTACCTGCCAGTAACATTTATTAACGTATCCAGAATTGTATGATATTAAACGGAAATTTTTTGTCACTATCACGTTTCTTACAGTAAAAGTTTTGTCGCGAATTTTATAGTTTGTATGGACTACGTTAGTAAAACCACGTTACTGCCTAGGGTATATAAACAAATATTATATGACTTTGTAACTATAAAATTTGTTGTTAAAATGATCAAATTTCTCTTTAAAAAAATGTGACAGCGCCATCTATTATATGTTAAACTTCTGCTTTAGGTCTGAAAGATTTCTCATTAAATATAGTATTTGTCAGGAGTCGCTACCTTTATTCGTTCAGAAGAGAGCAGACACAGATTATTACAACTCCGCGATTATGTCACAAAATTCAATATTAAAACAGAGTTGATAAAAAAAAGTGTTGTGAAGTAATAATTTTTCCATTTAAAAAAATTCTGCGTCTGCAGTGCCATCTACAAAAAGAGAATCTACTGTTTTATAACATTTAAAATCTGATTTTTCAGACTACCTTAAATAAACTTGGTGTTAACAATTATAGATTATATTAAAAATTATATTAATAATTATTCTGACATCCCATACAGGTCAGTTAAGTTTAAAATATTTTCAGCGGAAGTGAGAAAAAATACTTATTCGATTTATAAAAATATGTTGGCATCGTATTAATAATATTATAAATAAACATCAAAGCAGTTCAATAAATCCAGTCACGTATGAATAGGTAGTTAAAAGTATGTAGAGTATGTTACTATAACGGTTATATCTAAAAATTACACTTGGATGCCTATTTTATAACGGCAATTTATTTTTAACCACTATAATAAAATACTGACCAACTAACTAACAAACAAATTATAGTAGGTAATTGTTTGGTAAGAAATTGAAAAAAATCTTCAATGTTTCTTTTTTAAATACTTTAAGGTTCGGCTATTTGTTATCATAGTATTTATTAATTATAAATTATAAAAATGGCGTGGGAAATATTCAAATCAATAACTATTTTAATTGAATAAACAAATCGAAATGATATAAACAACGTATCGACAATAAAGTGTTCCATAACCATTCGAGATACTTTTACATATCGTACATATATCATCTCTAGTAATTTACTTCAATATCTTAAAATTTTATGGATTTCGTACTAACAATTGACATTAAATTATTATTCAAAATATTCCGTAATCTAGTAAGAAGAAATAGTCTAATAAAGTATTGTAACAAATATGTAGAATGTTAATTTGATAGCAGAGTGTAACTAGATAACAAACAACATACAGGGTTGGGATAAAGTATGGAACCAAGTAAATATCTTTAAAACGAAACGGACGTTATTTATGAAATTTTGCAATGGGGCAAAATGTAGCTGATGTACAAATTTTTGTTAATAATATACTTCCGGTTTAACCGGAAATATCCTCAACTTTTGTAATTTAAATGGGAAACCCTGTATATTTTTGCAGATTTTGAAAGATTGTACGATTAAGAATGGTTCATTTAAGTGAAAAAGATCGTATTGAAATATTAATGATGATCGGTTTTGGTGATCGCTTCACAGAGTGACCTGCTCCTTCTCCGGATCTAAGCCCATTAGATTGTTTTCTTTGGGGTTATCTAAAATAACGTGTTTACGTTAAACAAGCAACATGCTTTCAGGAATTGAAACAAAAAATTATTGATGAATGTGAACTAATAAGTGGAGATGTGAGTGACTCAAGCATTTGTTAATAAGCTGGCATTTTGTCAGGAGGTGAACGGAGAGCATTTTGAACGTTTGAATTAATTTTGATTAAATTATTATTCTCATTAGTCTATAGATTTACTTATTCTACAACTAAAAGTGAGTTATTTTTCATTTTTACAAATTATTTTCACTAAACCCAATACGTACAAATTCGAGAACTAAGAAGCTCTTTTAAAACCTGTAAAAATATACAGGGTGTCCCATTTAAATTAAAAAAGTTGAGGGTATTTCCGGTTAAACCGGAAGTATATTATTAACAGAAAAATGTTCATCAGATGTATTTTGTATATATACATATCGTCCGTTTTGTTTTAGAGATTTACTTGGTTCCATACTTTATCATAACCCTGTATAGTACGTCTATGGATGCTAACCGAGGACGTAATGTTAAGTTCTAGTATAATAATATTCGAAGCTAATCCTTGCCTGTCACTTCTAGATATCCAAAATGAAACGATAATAATTAGAATATATTTCAGGTCACCAATTGAAAAAGTTAGAGTTCAAATCGAGGGTGTTGTTTACTCAAATATTAGAGAAAATATTTTATCGTTACAATTCTGCTTTGAAATATTTTTAGGTAGTTTCTAAAGTGAAAAAGAAATATTCAGTATCTCTTAAATAACAATTCGAATGACTTTAGTTATTATCCATTAATCTAATTGTCAAAAGTAATATGCACATTTTTAATTAAACGTCCTATATATTTTTTAAAAGTACCAGATTTTATGTTATTTAGCAAAATATTAATATTTTGATCCTCTGAACCTTGTAATTGGTAACATGGTAAGTAATTGCTTTCAGAATTTTTATGCCGCACAATTATTATGTAATATCTTTATATTTCATATACAAAACATAACAATTATTATATTCTTAAGATTATTGAAACAACAAATAACTTGTTTTAGATTGGACGACATAGGAACGTATTTGTGAAACAAATTCTACTTTTTAAAGACCTGTTTTTTATCTTTGAAAAATAGTTACCTAATTAAAAAAAATACTTTCGGACGCCTCTGGATCATTATTATAGATTCACTAAGTTCTCTTCCTTACATTAGAGCTTCCGTATCAAATGGTAATTTTTGATTATTATAGCAATTTCAATACCTAAGTTAATGCTACTAACTAGTTGAACCAAATCGATTGTTTTTTATATAACAAATTATTTCCTTTATTAAATGATATCACGAAGGTATTATCAATTTTGTTTATTATTATAAGTCAATGCACTTGTACTGAACTTTAATTGTTATTATTATTACGCAATTTACACAATTTAAAGTCAATTTCTTTAGAAAATAGGGATTATGAATATGGATATAAAACTGTTTTTCAATATTTTTTACCCATATTTAATGGGTCTTCCACGATTTATAATTGAGATTTTCCGGATTACTCTGTATATTATTTTAATATTTAGTACGGATAATAACCATTTCCAGAAAAATCTACCAAAGTATTACCAAAAAGAAAATCCAGGACCGGCTTAAAAAACATTTAAATTTCGTCTTTTCAAAAAGCAACACCCTGTATATCGAATTTTTTTAAATTGCTTTTTATAATTCGAAAGAGCAGAAAAAACTAAATCTACTCATTTACTTTTTATTATACCGCAGACAAATGTACTACCAAAATTTTACGAAATCTTATCGCAGAGATTTTTGTTAATTTTTTGGTTCAAATGAAATTTATTAACTTGATTGAATTGAATTTGTATTTTTACAAATACTGATCACTGGAAAATTTAGCTACAGGGCCGTACTTAGAAGATAATCATTCAATATGATTCGAATGTTTTGAACATCCTGTATAACAATATTTGGAACCTATGCACTTGCTACATTATAAATAACAAGAGCAGTTTACAAGAAATACAATTCTGCTGCCGAAGTAATAAAGTAAATAAGTATTAAGTAATACTTTGGTAGATTTTCCAGATAATGGCAATTATAAGTACCAAATATCAAAATAATAAACGGAATAATTTGGATGTTTGGGCTCCGAAATAAAAAGGCCAAATTAATAAAACACTCTGTATCTCAGTTATAAAGGATGGAAGATCCATTAAATACAGGTTATTTGGAATCACCAAAGTGACGTCGATCTACAGTTAAAGTTAGGCCCTTTTCCAATGAAACACCCTGTATCAAAAATTAATTGAAATTCTAACCTTTATTCAGCTTTTAGAGAGGTTTATGTTCTTTTGAGATTTTTTTAATATTTGTGTGAGTGTTATATATACATATACGTTAGTTTTTATTAGTGAATAATTATTTTCCTTTTTTTGCTGTGGTAAGAACAGGAAAGTTAATGCAATTTGAGGAGTACAGATACAGAAATAGATCGAAAGCCATTGTTATGTAAGATTATTCCCGGTTTTGAAATAACCAGGGAAGGAAATTTGATTTCGCTGACGTGAATATTATCTAACATGCGTGGCAGATTCTCGTCATATTATCAAAAGTACCATCTGGTATAAAAAATACCAAAAGTGATTCATTTATTGTATTGATTTTTCTTCTCCTGGTACTTGGTCAATGGCATTTAAGAGACAATTATTGTCTCACATTGAAAATCCTTATTAGAATGCATTAAGCACTTATCAATGAACAATTCAAAAAACATCGTTTGTAGGTCAAAACATTTTTACTAAATCAGCTTTCATTTAATAATATTCCATGTTATAGTGATTTATTTTGCGATTATTATAAAAAGATCATTAAAAAATTAAATGAAATGTAGTTTGAGATAACCAGAAATTTCGCAAATCCCTCTTTCCTCATTCTTAATAAATTATCAAATCCGGTTCCCAATATATTTACTTTTAATGTTTCTAAAAGTACTTTTCTATTATCACGCTTCTTAAAATTAATCTTGGATATTTCCCAGCCCGTTTGCATAAGATAATGATAATATAATTGTGTCTTTGTTAATACGATAACGAAATTGCTGATTTGAATCACCTGTTTTTTTATTCTAAAACAAATCCAGGAATGCTTAACTTTATTGACAAATTGAAACAATTAAATTGTCATTTTCCCAGTGGCGTTCAAGTTTTACTATAAACGGAGGATAAAGAGTCAATTTTGGAATTTATCTTCATAAACAAAATTTCCATTTTAAGTAGGTACTGCTTATTATTCACTTGTACGAACATAAAGGATCACATCCAGAGCCAAAAAAATTAATTTTTATTCGACACAGTTAATTTCTATTTATCAGGTCCGGTCTTTGGTCTAGTATTTTTACAAGTACCAAATTAAGTTGCATATTTTTTGTTTAAACATTTCTAGTTTGTTTGAAATTTTCCTAGTTTCATTATAGTCATGGGTTAAGTGTATAATCTTTTTATTTAAGTTAACTGTACAATTTAGTTCTGTCTAACAAAATGATTAGGTATAACGAAATATTACCTTTTTTTAATTTATTTAATGTATTTTCTTATTAAACAAGAAATTACATAAGTGTCATTTATTTACTTACCTTAATGTTATTGTAACTATTATAAAATAAACTATTTCAGATTTATAAAATGAAGATATACTTAAAGGCATTTGGAATGGATCCAAATATTGAAACGATCAATAATAGGTTGTTTCTTGTGTGCAATGAAAATTTTTTATGGTCAATAATTATTTTGTTACACTTCATATTATCAAATTATTAGACAGTACAAATATATTTATGCTCTATTCTTCGTCCAGATCGTAAAGTACCACTGTATGAACTTCAAACGAAAATAATTATTTTATTATTTTTGAAAATAATTCTCGGAATTATTAGTGCAATTTATTTTATTATTTTTGTAAAATGGGAATAACATTGGTAATATTACATAATCAACTAGTACCTAGTGAATACTTTTTATATTGTTTATTTTTTAAACGTGTATGTTTTGTACACTAATTTTTATTTAATTATGTTATACATTATCAGTCAATGGCCTTTTAAAGTTTGTAAAAATCGAAAAGGAAAAGGAAATGAAACACAAGAGAAATGAATGGTACCACCAAGAATGTTAAAAAGCAAGAAAGAAATAAATCTCGGATTCCAAAAATGACTGAATATACAGGGTGATGTATTTCTAAACCTAAAGTGACTAATAATATCAGAGAAACGGCAAATCTATCAACATTGCAAATATCAAATCTGGAATATCCGTATCCCAAAATATGAGATATGAGTTAGTTTAATAGAAGTAAATGTTTAAAACGTATAAAAAAAATGCAGTGCTACACCTTAGAAGGAAAATTGTATAATAATATTAATTAAAGTGTATGTATCAAAAGAATTTTGTAATATTTCTCGTAATAATTATATAAAAGTGAAAAAATATGTGGATTTAAAAATAAGTTTAACAAAAAGGATAAAACATAATTGTAATAAAATTTATTGAATAGAGAAGAAAGAGAAAAAGGTCAGATTTATAAAAAAGCTGTAAACCTGAACTAGAAATACTTATAATTTTTTTTTATTTAAATTTAACGTGTCTCGACTGCTGTGGTCATTGACACATTTACATTAGATATGATTTACTATACTTACAATTAATTATTAAATACAAACTGATACAAATAAATTAAATCTTGTTTAGGATGTCTTTAAGAAACGATAATACATTTTCCGCTTTATTTAAGTTCAGGGCGTCGCCTAGTGATTCTTTAAATAATTATAATTAAATATTTAACATAAAATAATTTCAAGAAATTATTGACATTTTGGACGTCATTTCCATGAATTTTTATTAATTTAGTACCACTCGTTAAGTTCATCAAGAATTGTTAGATTAGGACGAATTTCATGGAATTGATTAAATAATGTGGAATATTGGGATTTATTCCATGGAGTATGAAGACAGTTTGTGTTGAAAGTTATGGTGGTTTGTAATTAGAAAACTAACACTTGCGGATTGAGACATACTTTAGAAATATTTTAAAGTTTTTCTCTAGGTTAAAATGTTTATTGATGTTTAATTTTAATTAATATTTAATGAATTAAGTATATTTTATGTTAATATATTACTTTTAACACTGTATACTGAAATACAGGTTACAAAAAAAAAATCAAAATCTGAATTTGAATTTGGCGCTCATAACATTAACTAACTTCATATTTATTTATTAACAATTTTTTTTGAGAACCCTCCCATAAGAGATCGTTACAATAAAACATTGATAAGACCGACGGTAACATACGCAATGGAAACAACTACAGTCACAATTAACAAAGAGTAAGAATTAAAAATAATAGAGAGGAAGATAATAATAACATTAGCAGAACACTTTAAGGGTGATCACGTCTAATTGGTCAATTGTGAGCTCAGTTAGGGCAGGTTTCATTGGTCAAGTATATCAGCTAATTTTTGATTGGTTGAAATTAAATTGCAGCTACGGTTTGCATTAATCTTCCACTTTACATCATCTAAATATAAAATTCCGCCATACAGCCGTTAACCTTATTTATCATTAAGAGTAAAATACCGCTTCTAATCAGCAGAATCGAGTCGCGACTTTTCTTTAAATGCTGACTATTTTATACCGTTGAAATATATAATTGCAGATTTGGTACCTGCGGCCTTTCCCGCCAAACCGCCGTTAATCTTATGCGCAAGAGTAAAGTGTCACTTCTAAGCAACATAATCGAATAAATATAAAATGTTTATTGATGGTACCAACTAGCACAAATTGAATTATTTTTTTGTTATGATCTTACTAACTTCATGTGAAGTCAGCAGAGTCACGCTTTTTGTCAAAATGGCAAGAGGTACGCAATTTTTATTAGTGGTAAAGATTAGTACTACGTTGGTACTAATATAGTAGAGGATACGTTTTGATTTTGCCGGTTTGGACCTCCCAGGTCTTCTAAACGCATTTATTTATACATTTCTGTTGTGCGTAATCCTACCAAATGCCATTCTTTGCATTGTATAAATGATTTAAAAATTGCATTCAACAGAAGCAAAAAATCCTTTTGTCGTAACGCTACTAATATCGATAATGTAATCTTTTTGCTAAATATTGATGTCATTTTAGATATGTAATTGGATATTTATCACATCACAGTAGATCTAACAACCACAAAATAATAATCCATCTAATCTGATAAAATAGATCAAGAGCCAATATTTTCTTGTTATTAAACACCAATCTAACTGACGGAAAATTTGTTTTAACAATACTACCGACTATTTTTGATGCTTTTGATCTCTGGGTAGATTTTGAAATTACATTTTTCAATTTGATTGATGGCAATTTTTCCTAGATAGAATCGATGTTAACTAGTTTTTTTTTCAAATGATTATGAACTTTCCACGCGGTTTCCACTAACCACTGAACTAACATTTTTCAAGTAGCCAAATCAAATAAAATTTAAAAGCCTGTCGGTTACTCGAAACTCGCAATTTAAACGTTGAGACAGTTTTTAATAACTTCAGAGAGAAGGTACAAAATATTTACAAAACAATATATATTTAATCAACACAATTTAAAAGTTTAATTAGATATATGAAGAAGAAACCGTGAAGTGGAACTGAAGAAAAAAAGATTAAGAGTAATATAATCGGAATAAAAATGGTGCCTACATTCAGCAAACAATTTGATGAAAGTACCCTACTCATTATCATTAGGTACCATTAGATTAAATTGGTAGTTTCTACACAAAGCTCCTGTAGGTACATATTATTGTAAAAACCGTTTTTTTCTTGTTTACATAAAGTTATTTATTTAGAAGAAACAATAAACTAGTTGTACTTGTAACGAAAATGTGGTACAGGCATCATGCTGTGAAAGTATTTAAATTATTTAAATACATTTATTTAGGTTCGAATACAAAAGTAAAGTGGGATGATTGAATCTAATTAAAACATTCTTTGAGCTTATATGAGTGTAAAGATGCCGAACCCAAAATCGGCCGTATTAGCACAGCACCGTGAAAATTTAAAATACGAACACGTCTAACGTACTACACGATATAAGAATGTAAGTAGAAAACACTTTCTCTACATCAAGCTAGGATGTTTCGACCCAGTTTTTTCATCTCGCATATGTTACTCGGTATTTTATGAAGTTTTGAATTCAGAATGAGGTTCAATTTGATTTAGAAACCAACCTCCAAAGAGCAGTTAAAAGTCGTGCTCGAAGAAATTCCTCTACATAAATGTTGCGAATCTGACACAAAACACCAACTTAAACACCGTTTTACGACACTCCACAACGTAGAAACACAATTTTAAACACAATTCACATAATACAAGTTTATTTTTAGTAATAACTTTTAAAAGTCGCGATTCTAAACAAAATTCGTTAGGTTGAAATATATGACGCGACAGATCGGTGGTACTCGTTGGTACCTTCATTCAAACTAGTTGGGACGTCAAACTTCAACAATCTGCAGCGGCGGGAAGGGAAAGGAGATGGGACATACATACCTGCGTAATAAAAATGGCCGACTAGACTCGAGAGTACCTACAACGAAGATCTTCGGCAGTACGTCTTTTACAGCATTGCCAATTCTTAATTGTTTAACAATATTCGCCGGATTTATTTTACATTTAACCCAGAGAAAAGTTAGAACCGTTTTCGTATATTTTTTGGAGTTCGATAATTTTCTTAAAATATAATCGCGGGAAAAATGTGGTAGTCGGCTGATTAGATTTTGAGTACAGATTAAAGTTTAACGAGGCGATATATTTCAATTTAAACTTTAGAGGCCGTCTCCTAGAGAGAGTGTTAGCATTAATGTTAGTATTTTTTATTTGTGCACAATGCATCAAAAATCTACGAACTCAAAACAAATGGTTGATCCAAATTATAAAGATACCATTCTAAAGGAATATAATGATATCGGCAACGATAGTAGTTGCATAGAAAAATGTGACGAAAATTTAGACCAATCATGGCCCAGAATCCGAATTTGATAGTAAGAAACATTTTGAAATAATACAAAATTGTGCATCTGTATTTATTGTTATAGGTGATGAGGATATGGTTGAAAGTAGTGGAGAGATTAAGAGCGAATAGTGAAGAAAATGAAAGGGAATCGAGGTTAAAGTCCAATTTTTTCCTTGAAAAAAAAAACCGGTTATATGCGAAAGATTAGTTTTATGAGGGGGTGGGTGACCCAGTGGTAGAGCCGCGAGCCGATGATTAAAAGAAAATGTCCCTGGTTCGAATCCCGGCAGGGACGACAATTTTCTGATTTGACTACAAGTCAGAAATTGATTTCCTAATTTTACTACAATTCGGTTCTCGTCCCTAAAGGTGATTCCATTCCAGCATTCATTGTTGGCTTCAAAATGACAGTGCTGTTCTTAAGGTGGCGCTGGAAAACTGTAACAAAGCCTACACATAATACGAAGGCTAATAATCCCAGAAGTCGATGTCACACACCAAAAAAAAAAAAATTAGTTTTGTGAGTCCAATGTAAAGGATCTCTCTTCTAACACTAAATATAAAAGATTAGTTTTGTGAGACCAATTTAAGTGTCCATATTTTTACAGTTCTGATAACCAAAAGGGCCCAAGTCAAGTTTCACACATTTTGAAAGTTTGACATAAAACAGAAGAAGGTATTATAAAATAATTAATATATTTTGTAAATAGTACGGTTGGTTTCGGCTCCAGAAAGGTCACCCTATTTAAATTGAGCGCTAGCGAAGCATACATCTTTTATGAAATGTTACACAAATGAACTACAAAGGCGAAAAAAATTGAAGATCCTATTAACCCCTTTTTAGTTTGGAAACTCTTGTTTATAGAAGATATTTTTAAACCACTTCTAAAATTGGCAAAGGTTAGAATAAAAAGAGAGAAGGTTGAGATAATAATCAAAATTTACCAATGCTTAGGGATTTCGATATAACTGAACTAAACATTTTATTGGGATTCATTAAGAGCAATATTTAAATCTAATAAGGGACACTTATAGACAATATTAGCCACCAATGAACTAGTGGGGTAATTATAAGGTGCACTTAATATAGAGAAAGTTTTGCTTTTGAGGTTTGACAACCCAGAAACCAGAGATGTGAGGAAAGTAGTAAACCCATCTGGTCCAATGCCAAAATTATTCGATATGTAAGAGTAAAAAATTGATTGAGCAAACATTTGGTAAAACATTTTTAAAAAAATTCTGGTTTTTTCCAAAATTTATGCTTATGGGAGTTATTTGGAGAAAATAATAAAAGTCAAACAAAACAAATACAAATGGTTGCTGGCTGGCATTACTTAATCCCAGTTGTACAGAGTGTTTCATTGAGAAGAGGCCTAATTTTAACTGCAGATGGATGTCACTTTGGTGGTTCCAAATAACCTATATTTAACGGGTCTTTTTCCCTTTATAACTACACGGTGTTTTATCAATTTGGCCTATTTCTTTCGAAGCACATAATTTCCGAATTTTGATATTTGTTACGCATAATAACCATTATCTGGAAAATCTACCAAAGTATTACCAAAAAGGGAATCCAGAACCAAAGCATTTAAAAATTCCAAAAAACAACACCCTGTGTTTCGAGAGATGAAATGCTTGGTAGATTTAGAGGTCGGCGCCGTTTTATATTTCAAAAAATACTGAAAAATATGGGTAAAGATTATGTGATGCACTGATACCAGAATGAATCATCTTTTGAATTCTTATATCTATACCAATAGCATTTTTATTAGGAATGGACTATCAGGTGGAAAATGAGATTCCAATTCCTTTTGAGCAGGCTAAAAAAGTTTGAAAGTTCATTTTTAAGTTTTGCAATATTTATATTCGTCTACTTGTTTTTAGTTTGTTTTTTTAGCATATATGAAGTAGAGTATATATAAATTGCTGAAATATGGAGGCAAACCATTTCAAAAAGAAATACAGTTACTCATGGAACAAATATGGAGTCAAGATGCAATTGTGGGAAGCCCACAAATAATACAAATTTCTATTGAACTGAATTTTTATTATCTATGTATTTGCCCGCAAACCTTGATTGTCAAATCGAAATTATTAACAAAATAAATTATTAGATAAGATTATCAAAATAGAATTTAATACGTCAAATGTTAATGTCTGTGAATAAATTAATAAATATATATAAGAGCAGGAACAAAATATTTGCAGATAATAGATTCAACTTATTAAACTAAACTTTTATACACATTTTCCTGCTTTAACCCTTCCATACAACCTCCTCCATTAACCCATAATTTAATGTTGACTTTTAGACAAAACAAATTTATTAAAGAATAGTTGAAGATGATCGTTGTTACACTTGTACATCTATAATGAACTTTAATCTCATCCCCATCTATTGATTCTTAGCTTGAATCTGCGAAAGAGAAAGCTAAATTAACATTATAAATATTATATTTTATTCGCTGTTGATTATCATAAATAAAACAATAACAATTAATGTAGTGTACACCAAACACCCGTATTCAAAGGATGAAAATAAATTGAAAATAATTTCCTGAAAATCAGTTGCCGTGCAATAACGAAGAAAACCTAAGAGGCAGATTTCAATCTGTGGAATTATTTTATAATTTAAGAATCCTGGAATTATGTTTAAGCAGATTACTTTTTTCATAATTAAATTCCTAACAACGAAACCAGAATGCTGACTAATTATTGTACAATATTTATTTAAAAAAGTATTAAATATTTCTGATATATGTATGATATACAAGGGAAGTCGCTTATCGTTCATTCTTGTTGCATTTCATCTCCCTCATCATTCTTTAAAACATACATTCCATCATGTGAAATCATTTAAAGTGTCTCGTATATACACTACTCAAAACAATTATCGCATATTTTGAAAACCCTGTACAAAAGACTTTATTCATAAAACTGGTAAACTAAGATTTTTAGTACTAAAAACATAGATCTTTTTTATGCAAATTCCGGCAGATATGGGTTTTTATATTGTTCTTTATCATTTATTCTGATGTTTTTCTGTATAACTACAAAATGCTAAAACCTTTACTTATCAATGGCACGAGTATTCGATTAGTTGAACTTAGACTTTCGCACGAAATTATTAATTGGATGAAATTAGAGTTATGGACGATAACAACAGACGTCTTACTAGACATTTAACAGATGCTGAAGCACAAACGGCTGTTACTCTGTCAGCTGAGGGTTACAATCAAGTCCAAATAGCGCAAATTTTAAATGTTACCCAGTCGTCAGTAAGTAGAGTGTTAAGGCGGTTTAGGGAGACTCAGGCATTTTCAAGACGTCCTGGCCAAGGCCGTAATAGGGTCACAACTGCAGCGCAGGATCGATTTTTGCTTTTGCAAACTTTAAGAAACCGTTCAACTACAGCTAGGAACTTACAAAATGCCCTAAGAAGAACTTACCAGGTTAGGATCAGTGATCAAACGGTTAGAAACAGATTGAGAGAATCTGACTTAAGGCCAAGACGACCAGCAACGGGACCACGACTCACGAGGCAACACCGCGTACGCAGATTAGCCTTCGCCAGAGAACACCTGAACTGGAGAGCAGCTGATTGGCACACGGTCTTGTTCACCGACGAGTCCAGATTTACTGTCTCAACAAATGACCGTCGTGTAAGGGTGTATAGAAGGCCTGGAACCCGATTTGTACAGGGCAACATTCGTCAGTTGGATGCATACGGTGGAGGAGGCATTATGGTTTGGGGAGGAATAAACTTTCGTGGACGCACTGATCTCCATATTGTACAAAACGGTACTTTGAATGCTGAAAGGTACATTAATGATATCCTTCAAGAGTATGTGATTCCTTTTGCCCCATTTATAGGCGATAATTTCATATTAATGCATGATAATGCCCGTCCTCACACAGCACGCATTGTGACGAGGTTCTTGCAAGACACCGATATTAATATCATGGATTGGCCAGCAAGGTCACCTGACTTAAATCCAATTGAACATATGTGGGATGCACTTGGAAGAGCCGTTAGAGGAAGATTAAATCCACCTGAAACTTTGGAACAATTGTCTGAAGCTCTTATAGAGGAATGGGATAGAATTCCCGAAGCTTATGTTCAAAATTTAATTTTAAGTATGGGGAGGCGTTGCAGGGCAGTTGTAAGAGCTAGAGGGGGTAATACTGAATATTAATTAATGTTTTGTAGTGTAAAATTCATTATGGTCGGACAGTAATGTTAATTTTGTTCTTTGGTTTTAATGCAAATAAAACACTAAAAAATTAAAAGTTGCCTTATTTCGTTACATTTTATGTAAATTTTGCAACACTTCGTAAAATCCCTTAAAACATGTCCTTATTCGATAAAAAATATATAAATCAATGTTATTTTTATTTGATGATTAAATATAGACATTTGAGAAAATATGCGATAATTGTTTTGAGTAGTGTATTTTACTAGTTGCGGCGCAGTTACTCTAAGTCCTTCGCAATTTTGTGTTCGTCAGTCCCTTGGCAATTTCAAATTGAATTTAAACTTATTTGCTTGGACTGTTTAATTGATTTTCTAGATTTTAGTATTAAACTGCTATTGTACCGTTATTTTGCTTTTCAAATAAAATATTGATTTAGATTCAAATTGACCACAATACTTTGTACAGTGTCTTGACGATTGGTACAACCAAATTTATAAATGCTAATATAATCAAGAACTTTCTCGCTCTGTTCGTCATCACCTCTAACAGTAGTGTGGCCTCTGTTTCCCTGTATATTTGGTTGTTCAAATTAATTAATTGCTTACTTCAATTTAGAGGAGCGCAAAAATAATTTTTTTATAATAAAAGAGTGAGTAATTAAAAGGAAAAATGTTTAATTACTACTATGGAAAGTCCCGACACTTTTATTTACAGTATTTATTGTTCAATGTGGTCATTCATTCATTTGAACGCAGACAACCGCTCGTCTTCTTCAGGATCTGCGTACCCTGTGAAAAATTACGAATTTGATTGGAGCACTCAATTATGCGTTGGCGCAGCTGTTTTTTCAGAATTAATCGGTACTGAGTAAACTAAAACTATTAAGTGGCCCCACACGTAGAAGTCTAATGGATTAAGATTTGGTGATCTTGCTGGCCAAGCTTGTGGACAACCATGTCTATTCCATTACCATTGAACAAATGAACACGTTTTGGTATCTGGTTTATTTCATTTTTTGATATTATTTAATAAATTGATCAACTTTTGATTCTATAATTGATTAACTAATAAATTAAATAACTACTTGATCAGCTTAACAAGCCACAATTTTCATAAATTTATGCTGATTATCCTGTGAGTAAACCCAACATTAAATAAACAGCGAACTTTTTGCCTTTAATTTTCTTGAAAACCATTGCTCTAAGAGACTTGGAACAAGAGCCCCTTAAAAAAGTTATTCATAAATTAATCCCATACCCTAGCAAATACTACTCTTTCTGATTAAATAAATCGTTTTTCGATATCACCATTGGATTAAGGGGCAGATTTTATGCCAGCGTGGATTTTTTCTAAGTATATCTGGTTTCTTAAGCTTACAATTTCAATAAAACCGTTTCTTAAATTTACTATTTTAATCCCCCTAACTCCCTTAATATGCATTTTTCGACCTATACTTACAGGATATTTTGTTACCAGTGTTTAAAATGCTATCACCTCTCAATTTTATTTTCACCATTTCAATGACACCCTGTATATGTACCTCTTCGGGATTCTGTATGGTTACATTTAGTTAGTTGTGCTTCGTGGTGTTTTTTTATAAGGGTTAGAAGTTATTAAACCTATGTCGCTATATAAATTATCTAGAACTCACAGTCAAACACAAGAAACTTTAGCAATGAAATGAATTAGGAAATTTATGAGAAGTGGGTAAAAACAAGACTTATTTACCAAAAGTTGGAGTTAGTAGATAACGTCTATTGTCACAACGTTTTAAATGATGTTTTCTTGTAAATAAAATTTGTTTAACACTCATTGGTAACAATTTATTTTGAGGTGTGAGGTGAAAAGGAAAATTCAAGACGCCTCTTAAAAAAATTGGTGAATTGTTAGCGGCTAATCTCAGAACAGAACTGGAAGAGCGATATTTGGATATAACTGTCATAAAAATGGTACTAATGCAACGACTATGTCAGTACTATTAGAGTCAAAGTGTTGATCTTGAATCGGTAGAAATCTAAAATCATTCTCGAAGGGCCAATTCTCTCAGCTTTTCTAACAGAAACGCAAACAACTCTCTCAGCAGATGGCCAACCAGGGCGACGAGACCTATCAGCAGATATCGCTACAAGAAGAACAATTCTTTCAGATCTCCCAATAAATGACCAGATGGCGCGGCCAGCAAGTTGCAGCACTGCGAGGAAAGATGTTCAGCAGGAAGTTCTCTCAAAAAATGTAAGAAGTCTAGCAGAAGTTACGAAGAAGAATGCTACCTGATAGTAGAAAGACCAGAAAACAACTTCCCGAGTCTCTAAAACCAGCTTCGAACGATTGAAGAATGAGTCTCCCGCCAGTACCTACTCAATAAAGAGGCATAGGAACTCACAACTACCGAGGAAGTCAGAAAAAAAGTTAAACCACTCACTTTCGATGACAAGACTTGTTCAAAAATTATTCGAAGCAGTTCAACGCAATAACTGATATCAACGGATGATCCCAAAAGAGAAGCTCTGCGTGGAGTTGCTTGGATGTTCTGGAGACCCTCCATTTATAGAAATAATTCAGGATCATCAATCATTTACAAGAATAAATGTGTTTTTTATTTTTCAACATCTCCTTCTAGTTGAATGCATTGGTCCACCAATGTTCCAAACTCTTTATCCCATCCCTATAGGTAGATTCTGACAACTGTTCAAAATAACTGCTTGTCGCTTGAATTACTTCCAAGTTTGAAGCATATTTCTTTCTCGCATGACATTTCTTCAAGTTTGGGGAATAGGCTGAAGTCAGACGGGACCAAATCAGGGGAGTAGGGTGCGTTAGGTACCAGTTCCAAGCCCAGCTCATTAATTTTAGCCATCGCGATAACCCACTTGTGGCGTCAATTGCTCTTGACTCATTTTCGTTAATGTTACTAAACGATCTTCACCCCTTCGTTGCTAAATATCTACAGAATACAACCCGAATGTGTGGCCGCGATGTCCAACAATGGCACCAATGTCTTTAATCTTTCCCCGGGTCCACAAATTAGAGTCAACGTTGGCTTCAACATGTTCGCTCAATTAGTGTACCGATAATATAGCACTGGGATCAACGTTATCCTAACTTGGGACCATATCCAAAGCAAGCCGGCTTTTCGCTAAAGATCAAAGACATTGGCGACAACTTTGGATATTGCGGTCACACATTGGCATTCTATTAAGTTGAAGTTTAGCAACGCAGGGGTGCGGTTTGTTTAGTAGTATTAGCGAAAATTGATTTTCTTCATCTGGAAAGAATATTATTGAATACTGGTTTGGATGTAAGCTTCTACTAAATATTTCCTAATAGCGTAATTGTAATGGAAAACGTAAGTTATCATAGTAGATAATTACCAGAATATTTTATATTTGTGAACCGACTTTGCTTTTAGCCCCTAGAATTAGGTGGGGAATGGGTTAATTACAATATTTATTATCCCGAGGATGGAACGCACAAAAAAAATTATTATATACAGTGTTTTTAGTATATGTAACAATCTACTAAATATACTTTATCTATACCAATGGTTGTATTTAATGAAAAAAATATATTTAGTGGACGTTTATAATATTCAGTATAAAACGTTTTATTGAAGTGTTGTGGTAGTTAGAGTAGTGCAGTGACCAATAAGTAAATTTTACCCAAATTTATAATATGAGCGCAAAATGTATGCAACAATTACACACTAGAATGTAATACGTGTTGCAAAAGAGAAAGGTGCTCAGCAAAAATATTCTTAAATAATTAAAAACATAAGTTATTTAAAAGTTAGAAAAACTAATTAATATTGCATTAAATTTTACGTAGGCAAAGGTCAAACAAACAGAAATACCCAAATTCGAGCGAATACGACTACACACAGCTGAATACACTTAATAAGTTAATAAGAAATTACGTCTGTTTTTTTTACATCACAGTTTCATACTAATTTTCACGTTAATACTTAATTATTAAAATAAACGATATTTAGAAAAACATTTATATTTATAGGTACGTAATGTTAATGTTCGCTTAGATATTCAACTTTGTGCGTTGTTACAGTTACAGACATTGATTTTAGCAAAAAGCAACAGGATTTGTTTCTATATCTCGTTTCGAGGTCTATGTAAGAGCATCATCATTATGCAAAAATGTTTTGCTTAAAAAAATGAAACAAGGATGGCACGTTTTTTAAAATAAAGTTTTTTAAAGCAAGGCTATGGTATATATTGATAAAACATTAAAAGATCATTTAACCCTTAGTTAGTGTGGTAAGAATAAGGTCCATTATTAGTGTGGTAAAAAAAGAAAATTGACACATACTAGATTTTCATTCCATCGGAATCAGTTCAAACTCTGGAGGTTGCTCATTATATTGATTGTTTATAATTTTTTGATTATTAATGAAGTTTCGGTTTTTAACAGATGTTTTAATATGCTCTGCGCTTGAGATTTCATGGGAATACAATTTCGCTTGCAAAGAGAAAAACTCTGAAAAACCTCATCCTCTTTTCAACGCGTACAATATTATTATTTAAATTACAACAATAAAACTAGTAGGTTTCCTAACTGTATGAGCGGTCAATTTATATTAATGAAATTTGTTCCCAGCTAAATTCGAACGTATTTTTATCAGTTTTTAAACTAATTTTTAAAATTATCTATCATATACTTTCTAAATAGTACTATTGAATTTTAAATAGATTTTTTATGTTTTGGGACGCTTTATTCAATTTATGCAGTTGAAAACAAATCTTGGTAATTTATTTAGAGATTCTAGATTTCTTAGATTTGTTGCCCTTTAAACGGGACTATTTTTCTGACAAGAAGATATTGACCTGTCCAAGAACTTAAATAACTACTTAAGGACTTTTGATGACAACCAGATCATCTAGTTCTGTTGGACTTTGACTCTAAACGGCCGTTGGTTTTTACAATCTTCGCCATTTACACTGTGTGCTTCTATCTGGGTAGTCATCGCTTCCATCCTGCAAATAAATAATGTGAGTAAAATTGATTTCAAGATATTTCGTTGACCTGTCATTTGCATTCAATGAACTATTAGTAAATCCCTCGGCAGGTGGTCGTTAATCCAAGCAAATTAGTACAGGGTGGTATTTAAACCCCTAATAATTGTATTGCTCGAAACGCTTGAGCATCACTAGTCATTAAATTCCTGGTAGACATAAACTATACCAGTTCAACTAATTGGGTACTAATGGGTACTCCTGCACAAGTCCTCGGTGGCCTCGATCTTTCCTGCTAGTCCTGCTGTTTGTTGAAGTTCTCCATTTTCATTTTCGTTAATTCAATATTATCTACAGCATTCATTTTAGCTTTATACCTTTGATTGTCTTTTATTATCTATTTTAACTTCATTTGTACGATAATAAAGATAGCTATTTTCAAATATTCACACAATAAAATACATTTAAAACACTATAAAAATAAACTATTATTTGCAAATCGTCACGTTACTTTATATTATCTATCGATTATAATAATAAATTAATTAATTAATTTTTAATAGGGTAAGCAAATTTTAAAATCAATATTATAATAGCAGTAATGTCCTGAAAATAAAATCAAAAAAGCACTTTCAATAAGAATTATTTCACAAAATCACCCGAAAAATAAACTACAAATAGTATTAAGGTCATGCTCCAATACCTCAATCTTTATCTCCAACTTTCCTTTTAGTCTTTTTAGCGAAAATTTTATTTACTCTAATTAAATTAAATCAACAAAAAAATTTTTGAATAAGAAACTAATTATTTCAAATTAAAAAAATAAAGCGTTGTAAAATTATAAATTAATTGTTTCATGAATATAAATGTTTTTCTGTCTTAGTCCGAGGACAAATCATGCTGGTAGTGTAATAGACTTAAAAATTTTACGTCGATCCATTAAAAGTTGCTGTAATTGCAGCTATTTTATTGATTTTTCTTCTCTCACCTTGATTTTCAGAATTATCAACATGTAAACTCTGAGCAATATCTATGTTTAGATATAGTGGCCTTAATTATATTTTAATTTTCTCCAAATAAAAACCAACACTGGACAGAAGTTCATTTTTCTCCCGCTTCTCATTTGACAACAGGCAAATGTGTTATAAAGTTTTGGTTTCTTCGTCCATATTCCTTTAAAATTTCTTTATCTCAAATGGTCCGGCATTTACTTTTTTCGGTCGTTCCTTCTTATTCTGCTTTATTCCTCTGCTCTTTGTCCAATTCTTCTAATAAAGAACGAGACATTATGAAATTAATTATTTTATTTTATTAATTTATTTAACTTGGTATAAATCCTGCTGACGTTCCTCCAGGAACTAGTATGGATATTGTGATATTGTATACAGGGTGTTTGTATATTCGACCGACAATACTTTACCCTAGAGAGCTCTCGTTAATTAATGAATTTTGATATAGCAACATGAACCCTTAAAGGACGTAGTTACTGGGATACAGTAAAGTTAAAAGTTTGAAATCAAAATTCAAAATTTGTGGTAAATCAAGAACGCCTTTAAATATTTTTTGGGTACCAATATACTCTGTAAAAAAGTCAAATTCTAACATGAATTAACTTTTGAAAAATATATGCAGTGGTGCCCTAACAGGTTTAGTGACAAGTTCTGTCGCCCTATTTTATACGCCACTGGCAGAAATTTTTTTATATATTTGTTTATAAATATTGTGTTCATTTTGAGTTAACTAAGTAATAAACTTTTATAGTGTTAAAGTGAACGTTAGTGTTGAAATTTACTTCTAAACAATTGTACTATAACTTGTCCGCAGGCTTTTTACTAAACAAGTATTTACTTTAATCCATATTATTATTTCGATGTTAAATAATGATTAGGCGTACTTAAAAAGTTGGAAAATAGTTACAAGTTATTTATGGGCTTCATTTTGAAACCAGTTGCAGCAATTTAATAAAAATAAAAATTACAACAGTGCAAACGTTGTCAAGATTTTCAATGAGAAAAAATTGCCAACAGTTTGAACAACTATTGTAATTTTGTTAGTATTGTTTTAATTTTGTTCGCATTTTTAAGTATTTCTAAAAATAAGGGATACTTCGTTGATAATAATTGGTTCATATGTATGGGTATATATACAGTATGGTCCAAATGAAAGAAATAAATTCATTATTTCGTTAAACGGCGATGTTTAAGGAAAATCCGGAAACTAGTCGATTTTTATTTTTTAATGGGCGATTTGTTAGATCAACTTTTTATTTTTGATGTCATCTCTGTGAGCGTCATGACGTCATCAACAAAATATTTAAATAAAAAAAATGGGTCTTGCAATTCATCAATTGAAAGCTCTTTTAAAAATCTATTCACCCATATCAATAAAAAAATTATATATTAAATTTTTAATGTTGCAATACATATTATAATTAAGTACAACCAAATTTAAAGCAAGTGCTCAAATTGTTTACAGTGAGCTAAAATACAATGCGAAAGACGAGCATGGAACTCTTCTCTAACTTTCGCTGTAACTTCCGGAGTTATTTTTGCAATCTCAATGCGTATCCATTCTTTGAGTTCATTAATAGTTTGTGGTCTATTTATGTACACTTTCCTTTTCAAGTATCCCCATAAAAAGAAATTGGCCACACAATTGCTCCTCTTTGACTTATCTACCGATTTGTGAAATAGTGCGGTGGCTCACCATCTTGCTGCAGCCACAAATCATTTCTGTTTGGGAAAACCCGGTTTAATTCTGGGATCAAGAAGTTCTGCACAAATTGTAAATATCGAGGACCTGTTAAGGTTTCTTCGAAAAAGTATGGTCCTATAATCGTATTATTTATTATTCCCGCCCAAACATTCACTTTCCCTGGATAATTAGTACGGTACTCCTGTATCCAGTGCGGATTTTCTGTAGTCCAATACCGAAAAGTCTGACGATTCACATGCTCGTTTGGGAGAAATGTCGCTTCATCAGAAAAAATAACTTTTTTTAAAAACATCGGATGTTTGTTATTTTTTTCATTAGAATTTCACAAAATTCAACTCGTCTATCAAAATCTTCTTCCATGAGTTCCCGCACTAAATTTATTTTATAGGGATGCCAATTCTTCTTTTTTAGCATTCTATTAACTGTTTGTTTGCCAATCTCATTGTGTAACGCTACTTGCTGTAAACTGGTATGAGGATTATCTTCAAAGGCAAGCAGAACATCTAGTTTCTGGTTTTCAGATATTTGTTTACTACTACCTTTAGGGAGGTCTTTTACATGACCCGTTCCTCTAATTTTTTTCTCAATTTTGCTTAGTGTGGACTGTGTAATTGGTTCTCGGTTGGGATATTTATTATTGAATAACGTACATACTTCTTTCTGCGTATGTGTTTTATCTCCACAACCAATGAATGTTATAATTTCAGTCCTTTCCGATTTAGTCAGCTTCATGTTGATAAAAGAGTCAAAAAGTTTCTGATTTCGTCTACTACAATATCATTAACCACTTGACAATAACAATTATGTTGAATGTCAATAAATATTTACCGAAGTAAACAACACACAATATTATCCATTTTTGTTTAAATTTTTAATGGTTAAATAAAAATTATAATTTCAGTGATATATAATTAATGCCAAAATATAAATACCATCAATAAAATCGAAAAGATAGCATTTTAAAGAGAATAGTAATTATCAAATCCCCAACAAATTAAAAAAAGTGAAAGACAAAATCCATAAGAAAATTCTAAATAATATGCTAATAAAACATTCAACGCTTCTAACTGTAGTTAAACTACATAAGTGACATTTATTCATTATTTAAACTCAAGCTGACTTATTATTAACATTTAAACGAGCGATAAATGTCATATTTATTTGAACAAATTGGTGGATTGACAACTGTCGTAGTTACCGTAATCAAAACAAAAAAAAAACAACAATAAAAATATCTGAATTTATACGTATGTTTATGAACTTTCTCATAGTACTAACTGTAGCCCGTAACTTTTGTGCCAATAAAAAATTATATTCATTCATATCAATCAACAAATATGTCAAAAACTATTGGTACCAAAATAAAAATGTATCCATAATCCCATTACTTGAGAGTGAAAAGTATGATGGGACCTCTACTTACCGAATCGCTCCATCCTGTTGAAACCAGGTTTCAAAAATACCCGTTATGAGTATTTATCAGGTATCATATATAAAATTTATATTAAATTAATATACCCCATGTATGAGCATTCTTATTTCATTTTCAAGAAAAATTAAAGCAAACGATTTATGACATGTCCAATTTTGCTATATTCATTACCCTAAAATTATCGCAATTCTTGAAATTTCATTGTTTCAACATTCGAAAGTAGGTAGTTATGTTAAAATGAACTGTCATTTATCATCAATAAATTACACGAAAAGACGTTAATGAATTAAAAAGAAAAATGACCATCCCCCCGCTGCCCCCTCGATGTATGTTACGTTGTTACGTGTCACTCAGACGCACAGCCCCTCCTTCAACCGGTAATTTGGTAAAAATGAAAGTAAGTCACCAGATGCAATTCAATTGACTGGTTGAAACCCAACGTTATCGGCTGCAGTACCGACTTGCACTTTTTCTTGTGTCCATTCAACTGCGCTTCTTTGTGTACACCGAAATTCATCAAATAAGTGCAATTAAGTTTGTGGTACCGTACACTGAAGGGAAATAAATAAACAAATGTGAGTGTAATACATTTTTTAAATTTATATTATGTTTCTCTACAAAATAATTATTTTTTATTAATTAACCAATTCAATTATTTTTTGGACCCATTTTGCTTTATAAGAGCAACCCGGGGAACAAAGAACATTTTCCTTGAACAAGTGTTTTCGTGTAAAATTTAATTTTTAATAAATTATCGTGAATTGGTGAAGTAGCATTACACAAGGAAAATTGACAATAGTATCGTCTATCTCCACATCCCTTATATTTTTAATATTTTATGTACGAGTATATAAAACCCAATCTGAGATTTCCATAAGAAAAAAATCCTTTATTTTAATATGAAAATAGATGGAAATTAAAACTGACACTTAAGTACCATTACAAAAAAGGGGTGAATTTGGAAAGTTTCATAATGTTAACAAATAATTTTTATATAGAAAGTGTTTATTTACTTAAATGTGGATAAATAGTGATACAAAAGACTGTCGTTTAAATATTGTGAAATTTTCACTGATGTATGATTGTCATAATATATGATTTTCACTTATAATACCACTAGTGCCTAAAAAATTTCCTGATAATAATTTAGGCACGTGTGGTATTCGGTAAGAAAATTTTACACCATAAAATTTCAAAACTTGACAGACATGAATTAAAAAATAACACCGTCAAGTCGTTATGTCATGCGCATATAAGCGCTTCTATAGGTCAAAAAAATTTCCAGTGAAATTTCGTCTAGGGTACCCACCAAGAGAAAATTTTCCGGAAATTTTGGTGGTTGCCATAGAAACCATTTAAAAGAAAAGCATTTGATTGGTTATAAAATAGAGGTGTAAAATTTTCATTAAAATTAAATAGCAACTAAAATAAATAAATATTTTTTTAATAAGGGCACTTTAATATTTTTCATTTTTCTTAATATAAGAAATATTTTTAAATGATCAAAATCAACAAAATAATAAGGTCCAGGAAAAAAGGAAAAACTAAATATTCTAGTCTAGAAAAGCAAAGAAAACTTAAACTAAAAAAAATACATACAATATTTAATGTACACTGGATTACAATCAGTATGTTCTTTTTTAATTTCAGCATTAATTAATGTTTCTTCTATCTCTTCAAAAAGATCAGAATTAACGCCACAAACTAAAATAACGTGCTACTTATTTTCTCATATTTTTTTGAACGAATATTTAAAAAAAAAGAATTCGATTCATTGCATACATGCATTTAATCACGAATAATAGTGTTGATAATGTGATTATATTTTCTTATTGGACTAATTTATATTTTTTGTGTAATTTGTGTACAACCATATATATGCTGATGGGACATTATCATGTACATATTTAGGTTTTAAGCCTAATCAGAAAGTTATAGATTTTGAGCAATCGATTCATATAGCATCAAATGATAGTTTACGAACCGTTGGGATTTCAGATTGTAAAATTAAACTTATTTTTATTAATCAAAATCGTAAAAATGTAATTTTACAGATGAATACTATAATCAAAAGTAACGTTCTTAAAATTCTATTGATACTTTTTTAGTTTGTGCCGAACCCTCCTTTGTCGCTCTTCATTGAATTCCTTATTTTTAACCGGTGCGACACTTTATTTAAATAAAGAAGTTTGAGTAAGGAAATTAAAATGTAATATTTTTTTGTGTATTGGATATTGTATTATTCTTTGTATCATTTTTATGCACATTTACTATAGTAAACTGACATCGTTTATATGCGCCCATTTATTTAAATCTAAAACATGGATATAAACAGTACTTTCTCAGTTTAAACAGGAAAAGTAACTTTCTTGTACTGATTATTTGATAGTTGCTCAGCAACGAACTAAAATACCACTCTAGGATATTTTTAGGATATTAAACGTCCTTAAGAAAGTTTACATTATTTCCATTTCAGAAAAAATAATTTTTTATCGTTCATAATAAAATATTCTCAAATATTCCTTGTTTTGCATTAGAAGGATTCTGCATAGAATAATTTAACTGAAAGTTTAATTTATTTGTTATATTATATTTTTGTATATTTTTGCATGTGCTGTCTTTTATTGAAGTGCAATTCTTCATGTTTTTATAACATATTTTGGATTTCCATTGAAAAAATTTACACAAGTCGACGAAATTAAATATTGGCTGATTCCTAAATTTAAATATGATTATTTGTTTAATAATTGATTTACTTTACGGATAACTTTTTATTTTTCTTATTTAAATCAAATATATTTGAAATTTGCTATTTATTCTAAATGCCAAATTTATACGGTGTCATTCACAACTATCTTTAAATTCAAAAAACTACTCGTACGTAATGTATTCTAGATATATAAGTTATATAATATAACACAACAGTACTGGATAATTTTGGTTTTTTTTGTCCCTAAAATATCCATGCGCACTTTTATTACACCCTTGATATTTAAATAACTTTTAAAATGGCAAAATGGGTAGACAGTGACTATGAAGATAGAACCATTTTAACTTTGCAATTTCTCCTTTATGCTGCAGTTACTGCTGCTCTATATTTCCATAAACCAATTATATCATGCCTTTCACTATTCCATTTTCATGACTTTTTAAAATCAAGACAATGGAAATCCGAAATCGCAATAAAACATCAAAATTGTCTACAACCTTTAAGTGTACCAAGATTAAATTAAACGGCACATTGAGTGATATGCAAGAAATAAGTATTGGGGTACCTCAGGGAACGGTCTTGGGACCAATGTTATTTGTCTTGTACTTAAATTCACTATTGGGAGTAGATATTGAGGGATCAATAATTTCTTTTGCGGATGATACCGTTTTAATATTTAAACTCGAAGAAAACTCAATATCTTTACCACATAAAATTTATTAACATTGACTAAATTTGACAACTAGTTTTGACTTTAAAAGTCATCATCAGACCTAAAATTGTAGAATATAAATTTAACACATAAAGCAAAATGCAAAAATATATAAGATATATATACCTATAAATATATAAGAATATTACATTTATTAAATTTGGCGTTTCGCACTATATGTATTATTCAAAAATAAAATTTCTTTTGGGAAGTTTGAGATAATTTTCTTGTCCCTGAGCATAAAAATAGTTTCATTCAAAGTTTTACGGTATACCAGAATTTTATCGAAAAATCTACTTACGAATAAATTAATTAACAAAATATTTCGGATTCTATTTCGTTTTTTTAGTGTTTGATGGAGTAACCTGGAATGATGTTAGAAATAAAATGATTATATGTTTAACTAAAGTAAAAAATCAGCTGAATACAAACAAACTCTCTTTGAATTTAAAAAAAGAAAACTAATTATATTGCGTTCTCTTTAACAATATCAATACGACCATCGTATTCTTTTATCACGATTGAAAATGAAAACATTAATGAGGTACCAAAAATAGAATATATTGGAATTATGCTAACAAAATTTGTTAGCTAATTTTCAGATTTTATTCTTAAAATACGTTTTAAATAAAAAAAAATAGGTATTAGGTATATTCAAATCATCTATTTAATTATTAATAAGATATGTTGTTTTGGTTAGGGGAGGTTTATATGATAATTAAATATAATACAAAAGAAAATGCTAAAAATAATCTACAGTAAGAATAAAATTATCCAACAGATCTGATTTTTACATGATATAATGTCAGAACTATCTACAACAATATGCACTTGCATTCATACACGAAAAACGTTGCAAAATATTGTAAGTCATCAATATCATACAAGAAATAAGGTAAATAAAAAACTTAGTAATCAGGTGATGCACAGAAACATTAAATTAATTTTTTCTTAATTATTTAGCACCAAAAATCTTTAATATGATACCTTACACAACAAGAAAAATATCTAAGAAAAAAAATTTCTCATAAGAATGTAATAAAGATACATATACAAGTATAAACTGTTCAATGAATTCTTTAAGTAATTTAATGCTATTATTTATATTATTACTGAATTATTATAATACAGAATTATAGTTGGGATCGGCCTTAAAAATCATTATGTTTTAGATACAGATACACTTTGAATCCAGGTATCTCCCAGACAAGTTATTGTTTTTATATGATATGTTTGTAATTATTAATATTTTCAATAAATTCAATAAAATGACCTTATTACTGGTTATTTCCTCAAAAATATTTTTATTTCCATCGACCATTATCGAGATTGTTTTGTTGGGGTTCTAATTGGTAGTTATATTATAGTATTTTCTTATTTGACATACATACTCAAATGAGTAATGTTTTAAACTGAACAAAAATTTCAGGTATGGCCGAACAAAAAATTAATGCATTTTGATGTAATCCAAATATCCGGTATATTCGTTTAGATGTTTAAACTGAAAACATCGCTGTGTCTTCGGGTTTTTTATGACCAAATTATTAGTTAATGGGGCCCAAAATTTAATAGATTATTGCCATTATGGTGAAGAAAACTTTAACTAAATTAGTGAATCTTTAAAACCTACATATTATTTTATTATTTGTAATCCTTTAAATAACTACAAACTGTATTTGCAGGTGTGAAAATAGTTATTATTTTATAACGCCCTGTCTGAAACACCTATAAATAATTTAATTAGTGTGTCCATTTAAAATATTGACAAAATCAAGTTATTACCTTAACAAAACCTGTTTCCACATCAAATTGGTCCTTGAGAAAAGTACAAACATATTATTGTACGAGGATGGGTTGATTAATTCGCGGCCTAACAAACGATAATTTAGAAGAATACATTTGTTTTAATTTTTCAACATAATCTTCTAGTTGAATGCACTTGGTCCATCGATGTGCCAAACTCTTTATCCCATCCCTGTAGGTAGATTGTGGCAACCATTCAAAATAACTGCTTGTCGCTTGAATCACTTCCAAGTTTTAAGCATATTTCTTTCTCGCGTGAAAGTTGGGAATCGGCTGAAGTCCGACGGGGCTAAATCAGGGGAGTAGGGTGCGTTAAGTCCAAAGCTCAGCTCATTAATTTTAGTCATCGCGATAACCGACTTCTGGTATGGTGCATTGTCCTGATGAAAGAAGATTTTCTTTTTGGCCAACCCGGGTCTTTTTCCTTGAATTTTTTGGTAGAGCTGTTCTAGTAGATTAGCGTAGTAATCGCTGTTTATTGTTTTTCCTTTTTCAAGGTAGTCAACCTAAAGAATTCCTTTTGCGTCCCAGAAAATCGTCGCCATATCCTTTCCGGCTGAAAGAACTGTTTTCACCGTTTTCGGAGCAGTTTCATCATTTGCTGTCCATTGTTTGGATTGCTGTTTGGTCTCTGGTGTATAATGGCGTATCCAAGTTTCATCCGCACAAATCTCTTGGATTGCGCTGAAACAGCTCCAAACATTGCTCAGATGTGATTTTTCTGATGAGCTTACGTTCAAGGGTAAGAAGGCACCCATCTATCCGATAATTTTCTCATGCTCACAACCTCATGAAGGATATGATATACCTGGTCTTTTGAAATCCCCACAATCTCTGCTATTTCGTCCAACTTTAATCTACGATCTTGCAGTACTGTTCTGTGGGCTTTCTAGAGCATTTCAGCAGAAGTCGCGGTTTTCGGCTTTCCTGGACGTGGTGCATCTTTAATGCTTGTACGCCCTCGTTTAAACTCCACCATCCACTTTTTAACCATGTTGAACGATGGGGAAAATTCACCTAAAATAGAATTTATTTCGTTTTTAATCTTTGTAGGTGTTAAACCTTTAATATAAAAATATTTTATCACGGCTCGAATCTCAATTTTCTCCATTTTTTCAAACACCGATAACTTACAAACTTTGAAAAGACACTAAATTAAAACTACTGGACAGACTTTTAATGTCAAACTGTGACAGGATGTTACTAGAAGCAAACAAAAAAATTAAATATTTGATATTCTCTTTGGAGCTGGTATTTATTAACACAAAAACAATAAATTTTCATGTTTTCCAATATTTGACGTTAACAATGAAGGTATAAAATTATGTATTTTCCAATGAATAAAGAGGTAATGAATTGATAGTTTCAACAATTAATGTAATTAATCTAATTTTAGGAGCATGTCAAATATTTAAGCTCAAATATGTACCATACTTTATCTACTTACCATAAATAGAAAAAATAAAAAATCAAGTAAATTTTACGAAACTATTTTTCTACCCTATTTTGATTCTAGGAACAATAATATTAAAATTGATGTCTATGCAATCAATTTTTGAAAATCAACATTTTAAAATACATATAAGTTTCCTTTGTGTTTGTGTAAGGATATAAAGATGTTGCTAATTAAATTTTGTATAAAATTTCATTCAAAAAACTAATTTGATTTAACGATTCAAATTCCGATGTTTATTTATTGTTGAGGGACATTAACCCACAGAAATATGCATAATATCAATCTACACTGTGAAACAGCTAAATGGAATAAATTCAACATATTCACATTTAGACACTGGTCATTTATATGCCGAGGCACGTCAATGGATTGTAGCGAATATTTACACCCTCTCGTTGCACTAATGACGCATTATTTTTAAATATAATAATATTTTTAAATATAATAACGTCAAGTGGTGCATTATTGGAAAAGGCATTCAAAGGGAAATTGAGATAATTTTCTTGCCCCTGACTATAAAAATAGTTTCATTCAAAGTTTGACGGTGTACTCGTTACTAGAATTTTATCGAAATAAATTTATTAACAAAGGGAAAAATATTTATCACTGTCATTTATTCTTCTCTCGGATTCTATTTCGTTTCTCTTTCGCCTGGAGCAATGAGTAGGTAACTAATTAATTAATACGACAAGCTTTACTAAAATTACAGATTTATTAAGATTGGCTTAATTAACAGTATAGTAGTGGAGGTTTCTGAGTACTCTGACAATACAGCTATAGAGATTTAGCATCTGTCAACTAATAAACACTAAATAATCACATCAATAAAGTTACAATAATTATGAGATTCCTTTGTCTCTAGGTTGTTAAGTAGAATTTTCAAGTTTATGGTAAATTTTCGGTTTCATTCCAATCGCTAATAAATATACTAATAATTATCGCTTATTTTCTATCAAGATAACAACTATTTTTCTCGATATGTTCATAATTAAATCTGAAAATAAAAGTTCGGTTTATTAGTGGAATTCACAAAAGTGTGGGCCAATATATTTATTATGTAAATGTATTCGTCATAAAATTAATACATACTTGACTAAATATTGTAATATATTGTAACGGTCTAAAAAGAGGAATTAAATAATTTAAATTTGGATTAAACAAAAATTGTTATATACTTTAAGAAATCATATGGAGTAGTATAATGTAAACATATAAATAAAATTAAAATTGGTTAAAACTAAAATAAAAATTCTTACTATAATTTATCATGATTGTCCTGTATGTGTGAATATGTAAATGTGAAAACTAAATTAATGTTTTTTATGTGATCTCAAATTAGTCAAAATTGTGTCAAATTAATGAAAAATTGTTCACTAATTAGAAATGTGTAAGAATCAAAAATGTTTCAATTATAACATAATTAAAGTAATTTATTGTAAGAAAATGGGCTTTGTTGTATCTCAATAATAAGCTAAATTTTTATGTAGAAATGAAAAGTATTTTGTCAAACACATCATATTTTAATCTTAATTCTTTAGGTACAACAAAAATAAGTAAAATCCATATCATAGTAATCATAATTTATTTGAAGTTCAAAATTATTAACTGTCAAACCAAAAAATTAAACGTAAAGAATGCTATAATTTCGAGAAACTATTTAAGTTCCATTTAAATTTAATAGAACTCTCTTCAGATTGAGACCTGATGATAGAAGAAACACCATTGCTCATAAGAAATTTAATACTGAGAGTTACCTTTTGGTTGAAAACTTAAAGCATTCAAGTAGTGTTGTTTATCATTATTATAAAGACACTTGTATAAAAATAAACTATATAGTGTATAACCTAAAAAAATAAGGAAAGATATAACAAAAGACAATAGTGCTATCAATACAAGTGAATCAACCTATTGTGGATGGACTCAAATAAGAGGGTAAAAATTGGAATTTTTAGAAAATTTGAGATAAATGAAGAATTGATAAACGGTGTTTAGTCAAGGGCAGTAATATGACAAAAGAGTTGGACTTTAACTTATTGCACAAGACACAACAATGTGGTAACTGTTAATGATTTATTTTTTTATATTGAAAAATAAAATTAGATTATTATATTGTAAATATATTGTTTGAACCATATTGTTTTGAACTTACCCAGAGATTAGTCAATTGCATCTTATATAATACATTCAAATTATACCAGGTATAATCATAAATCATAAAACAAGACACATTACTATAATTTAAATTTAATGAGCCCATTACAATATATATATAATATTAACAGCTTGTACGTTTTTACACATTAAACTTTTACATCAATCAAAATTTAGAAATGTGTATATTTATTTAAATACAATTTCTAAATTTATTTACAATAAAATAAATCTTAATGCATGTCCAAATTGTTTTCAAGAAATAGTGGTTTTCTATCAAATGATCTTTCAACTTTAATTTACCATTTGTGGGTCGGTTTCGTGACAAACAATACTTTATTATAGATACTTAATTTTTCTTGTAACGATTCGTTCACATTATTTGCCTTCGCTGACATTTGTTGCCGTTTATTTACCTGTCACGTTCTGTTGCGCAAATATATAAACTGAGAAAACTTTAGAAAAATATATTGTAGAAAAAACTAATCATTGAAAGGATCTTGGAAGTTTCAATATTGTCAACATTTATGGACTAGATAATTATAATTAAACAAGAAGAAAGAATAAACGGAAATAATATTATTTTGGCTATTATTTTAAAGATTTACAAAAAGCTCTGAACATGTTTTAAACTCAATTGTACGTTTTCCAAACGAAAATCGAAATATGCCATTCATATTCATATCATTGTCACACCCTGTATAATTGTATATTTTTGAATGCTTCTCAATAAGTTAACTTCAGTGACCTATAATACTTGAGTAAGTACAAGGTTAAATATTCAAATTCTTTAACGTTTCCTTTAAGAAAACATATCCAACATTTAATTGACTATTATATTAAAATAAATTCAAAATGTTCACTCGATCATTTTCTTTATATATTTGTGAGTAAAAACAAATATACATAATTTGCATGTCAATAACAAATAATTAACTTTGTATGACATTAAAATTATGTTAGTACTAAGAATGCTACAAGAGACCGTTTCAAATAAATATATTTTATTTTTAATATTTATAAAAAAAAATCAATTAAAAAAATTTCTATCTATATTAGATTTTCATAAATTTTATTGTAGTATCTTTTATTCTTGTATTACCTCATACTTTGTAATGATAGTAAATGTTATTTCAAATTAGGTTTCTCCAATTTCAACCAATCGAAAAGAATGAAAAAATTTCGTCCAGAGGGGAGGCGTATTAAATATGATTTTTCCGATACTGACTTTTAGTTAATTGCCTTTTTAAGGATTTTTTTAATCTTTAAAAATTTTCTGTGTTAAAAGTGAGACTATCAGAAAAAGAAAAAATTAATGTCATCTTATGGGAAATAAGCCAGAATCAATCAGATTTAGAACGTATTTTTCTGGAACGCTCAAGACAATAAGGACAGAAAAGCTAAATTCCTGCATATTATTTTTTAAACTTTCACGACTTTTTTCATTCGAAATAGAAGAACATTAAGAAGCTCCTTCTGTATTAAAAAAAAATAATTAAATATCAATGACTTACAGTTTTCGCCATTAACTGGTTGTTGAAGCGGCAACGTTGTATGTACCATATACAGTACTTAGAGATTTTCTGAATTACTATATTTTTGATTTTTTGTTGACGCAAGCGTTGATTAAACTCTTTTGCTCTGACGTGTTTTTTTTTAATATATATGTATCGTTTTGGTGTTCTTTATATATGAGTAGTTTTTATACAACATTAGAAGAAATGTTGGTGGTTTGTAAAATATTGTTGTTATTAATAAATACACTACCAACAGAAAATTCTTAATTTCGCCTAGGCATTATGAAGGATTAAACTTTAGGAATTTTTTGAGTTACTATATTAAAAAAAAACGTTTTCGACTAAAAAGTAGTGGACTGAAATGTGTTTTGTAATCTTGTAAAAAGTAAATACATTTTATTAAAAGTAAGTAAATAAATTTATGAAAATGTGGATATATGCAGCCACTTAATAATAAAACAACACTTTTGCAAGAATCGATAAAATCTAATAGAATGTTAACTATAATATTATTATAGTTTTATATGTATTACCAAAGAAATCGGAAATTAACTTATCGCCAGTGACTAAACGTAAACACTTCAGACGTCAGTGAACGAAATTACATCAGTTCATTAAAACTTCTCCAATTTGCATAAATTATTAAATGATCTTGCGAAAAGACACATATTAATCACAATAATTGCTTAATAGTAGCTTTTTCTATCATTAAATGTGACTATTGATATTGGATGTTTTCATTTAGTTCGTGACGATTTTGTTATAATTTATTTTACGCTAATTTCTTATGTCCGTTCTTCCATTTAATTTCCCTCTAACATACTAAATCTTTATTTTCTGCCATTTCATACCTATTCTATTTTATTATTTTCTTCATTTTTATTAATCTTGCATCTATCACTTTATGCACTAAGTTATCCAAAAACCGAGTCCATATACAAGAAAAACAAGGAGTAACATCAATTGTTTGTTGTGCTATATTTCTTGTCCTATACAATTTATTGCTTCAACAGGAACCAACGAGGGTTTTTCTTTCAAAGTAGGATAGGTCGCGAAATTAAAGTCACAGTGAAAACTTAATGGAGCTTAAACACATGTGTTGTACAGTATTTCTAATATACCCAATGATTGCGTCACATCGCACTGATCAGTTCTGAACGTGCACATAAACACGTCTATAACAATATCATCTCCCGTTGAGTGTGAAGAGCGTGCTGTAATTCGATTTCTTCATGCTGAAGGGTGCAATGCAGTTGAAATTCATTGAGAAATGATTAATATATTTTAACTTGGAAAATGCATATTCAA
Source organism: Hermaeophaga mercurialis (assembly GCA_951812935.1). Taxonomy (NCBI): domain Eukaryota; kingdom Metazoa; phylum Arthropoda; class Insecta; order Coleoptera; family Chrysomelidae; genus Hermaeophaga; species Hermaeophaga mercurialis. The sequence goes on along the minus strand of OX638358.1, from coordinate 6,384,862 downwards.
AAAATACTATGTTAAACAAAATAGTAAATGACTTTAGACTCGTATTACATTTGTTGAGAAGTAACTGCTGTTATTGCTTATTATAGTTACCACTTAAAAAGTTGAATATATTAAGTAAATAATGAAATAATTACTTAAATAAATAATGAAAGAAAATTTTCGCCACTTCGTGAATCCATCTTTGCCTATATAATAGAACCGTTTATCTTCATCTAAAACTTCTTCTTGTATTGTACCTTCGATTATATTTTCTTCATCTAATTCTTCTTCAGTGTCTGTATTTATATTTTCATAAGTATTATGTACCTTTTCATATTTAATTAATATAATAATCTACGTATTATTTTTTTATGAAAATTGAAACAATATAAAGAAATACAATACAGGAAATATTTTTTTCGGTGTGAATGGTTCTACATATTTAAGATTTTTTTAGATATATTATAAATGTATTATAATACAGTTCTACAGCAAGGGTGAAATATTGATACGTTAGATAATTTTTTCCATATAATTATTATCTTTTTTACTCAAAAACCTTGTTTATACATCATTTAGAAGATATATTGAAAATATGTTTGACTATAGTCTCGATCGAAGTATTCCTATGCTGCAAGATATTTATAAAATGTTACCTGCGCATAAAATCCAATGCACCTTTCTCATTTCAAAATAATTACCTGCTGTTAAATATTGGATTCTTAGAAGCATGCAATTGCTACTTATTTTACCTACTTTCAATTCTTTCCTCATTTTATAATTTTGGTAAATAAGTATAATCGGTTATTTTATAACCTTCAAAATTGCTGTGTCAACAAAAGAAATTCTTAAATTGTTACCTCTTATTCAAGCCCATTTAATTGTGGCTTTATGACTTTTTTCGTCTTGTAGACGACGGTGTATGAAAGTTATGTAAACGTTAAGACATTGAGGAATTATATAACAAATTTAACCTAGTTATCGAGAATTTAACCTCAATTCGAATAAAAGCAGTTTTTGTACCGTAAACATTTCTTGCAGTTTAATAAAATTGGAAAATATAAATTATGAAAAACGTTTTATGGTCGTGTAAAAAAGAAATAATAGTAAAAGTGATTTGAATACTTTAAACTTGTTGAGCGTTAATAAAAAATAAATGTTTTCTAATAACTCATAGAACCATTCGAATTATCCAGTTAAATTTTTCCCATTAAAAATTTTGAGATGGAGAAAGAATTGAATTTGAAAGAAAAGGAAAAATTATGTAACCAAGAGAGAATAATTAAGAAAGATGTCCAAAAATTAATGTAATTTCAAGATTTGTAGCATTCATTTTAAAAGAATGAAACATTTAAAACTAGAAGCAATCCTTGTCGATTATTCAAAATAATTCTACTGTTTCAATTTTTAATTAGAGAATTAGTATTACACAAATTCTGTTAATATTAGTAGAACTAGATGAAAGCATATTTTTTTAAGAGAGCCAATTACACCAAGAAGAGTAGATAATTAATTACTGCAGCACCAGCAGCATGTTAATTTTGTAATTTTGTTTTGTGTTAATTTTCAGTCTAGAATAATGGATAACAAGATTTTTGCAGTTCCTTGTGTTATTATTATGAATAGATGAATGTGTTTTTCTTATCGAGATATTTTTATGTATAGAAACTAGTATGTCACCAATAAAAAAAGGAATAGGGAAAATCTTGAATCTCTTAAACAATTCGTATACCGTAAACCGTACCCTGCATTACCAATTATTCTTATAGCCTCTTTTTGCATTTTGAAGACCTTTAATAAGTTTGAGGCATTACCCCAGAATATAATGCTATAAGTAAGGTGGAAGGGAGTAAAAAGTGTTAAAATAAGTAGTTCTAAGGGTGTTAGTCTGCATACAGTGAAAAAGTTGCCGGAACACAAAGATTTGAGAAGCGTGTGTCGAGCACAAAGCATTTATTTGGGCTGACCAAGTTACACTAGGATCAAGTGTTATACCTAAACTGGTTTTGTTTTTTTTTGCAAGTTTTCAGATGTAAAAATGATTTCTTGAATTTTCTCTTCGTTTAATTTCAATTTGTTAACGTTGAATTAGCTTTTTGCTTCTGACATACACTCTGTACTACAAAACTCGTTCGTGTTGCAGAGAAGAGTCGTATCGACTGCAAATAGGACGCATATCTCACATGTAATAGAAGAAGCTAAATCCATAATATGTACGCAGTTGTCTAGATTCACAACCGTTAATGCTTACGTATTGCATTCTATTGGCGAGCTAAGACCTGAAAAGTTGCTGAGCAATGCCCCTGATGCTGCAATGTTCCATCTTAATAAGTAATATGTTATGGTCTACACAGTCAAATGCTTTTGTGACATCACACAGTACTGTAGAAGTGCTGTGTCGTTCATCAAAGCCTTCAACTACAATATCAATAATCCTGGTAAGAGCATCAATCGTAGACATATTTTTCCTGAATCCAAATTGATTGGAAGAGAGGACAGCAAATTTGGACAAAAATGAAACTAGTCTATTATTTAAAATGATCAAATATTTTTTAATACCATAACATAAAACTTGAAAAGTTGGGATAGGGATATATAAACAGTTTTCATCAATTTTCAACAGTTTGCCTGCTACAGATATCAAAATTCAAAAAAATGTTATTTTCAAGATCCTTTATTAAACATAATAGACATCAAGTGTGATACATCGTTAAAATTAGCTCGGCAGGAGGTTTATAAAAATGTAAAAATATACGGGTTATTCCATAAAAAAAAAACATAACTTTGATATACAGAAATACGAAATAATTTTAATATGGAAGCTTGACTCTTGTCTATAACTAACGGAGATATCAAACTTCGGAATATAAGTTGATCACCCTGTATTATAATAATATTGGCCAGTAAAATAATAAAAACTTATTAATATCCTTAAATACTAACAGGAGTTTGTAATGGAATATAATTCCTAAATAATTAGAAAGAAATAAAAAAAAAATAAAAAAAATAATACTTCAGTGATCGCTAACCATAGCATTTGTCTTATTACCAATAAAACATCCTGTATAAACTAATTATTTGTACAATTTTCCGTAGAAAATATCTTGTTTGTTTGTAATACGCACGAGAATGTTACGATGTCATATTCACTGAAAAGAAATAACGAAATAAGTAATAAAATCAATTTGTTCCAAATGACGCGATTTAATAGAATCTAGCGTTTCTAATGGGTTAAAATTATATCAATTCAATTTGTTCATACCTTAACTTTGTTTTATAAGACTATTGTTTTATAATAGAACAAAACTCATTAATTTTTTAATCGATAAGTGCTGACTTCTTTTTTGCTTTTAAAACAAAATTTACACTGGCCTATTTGTACCGGAAGTGAAAAATTAATAAACACGACATGTAACAGTATTTGTTTATTAATATATGTTAATAAGTTAACAAAAAATAATTAAATTCATATCAAGGTATCAATGCACTTCAATGTTGAATTCGTTTTATTACCTGCAATTATACATGAAATAGTTCAATAAGCTTCAAATGAATATTAATTAATCTATAATGAATGATACGCTTGTAAATTGTAAGGCAGGTAAAAGTCCAACAAAATGTTTCATGTTTTTCTTAAGAAGTTTTATGGGGTATAATGGTCGCCAGAAGGCGCTAGATCCATCTATGGAGACGGTAGGGGATCCAGATGAAAATATTTTCTCGCAATATAAAATTTGGTTTACAATTACCTGTTTTTATGAATAAGTAATTTAAATAATTATCTTATTTATGTCGTGGTCACGCAAACATGCAGTTCGTGCAATCAAACATGTTTCGGCAAAAATATGGAGGCTTGAAATAATTTGTTTACCGAGCAAGTACACCGGCATCACATACATACAAGTTAATACGTGAACAAAATAAAATTTATAAAAGAGATACCTCTGGGAATATGTTATTATTTTTGTTGTTAATTTGTATTTCAAAATGTCTGAATCTAATTCAAGAAGAATTGCCAGCACTACAGTATCAATATTTGAATTATGGATCTCCTACAAACCAATCATTGCCCGTTTAATTTTAATGAAAATTTTACACCTCTATTTTATAACCAATCAAATGCTTTTATTTTAAATGGTTTCTATGGCAACCACCAAAATTTCCGGAAATTTTTCTCTAGACGAAATTTCACTGGAAATTTTTTTGACCTTGAGAAGCGCTTATATGCGCATGACATAACGACTCGACGGTGTTATTAAAAAAGTTGCCATTTCATTGACTTACAAACTTTTCACTTTTCACTAAATGATTTCAAATATGACAGATGACAAACGCATAACTAGCCAACCTTGCAAATTATTTTAGCCACATTTTAACTTTTTTAATTCATGTCTGTCAAGTTTTGAAATTTTATGGTGTAAAATTTTCTTATCGAATACCACACGTGCCTAAATTATTATCAGGAAATAATTTAGGTACTAGTGGTATTATAAGTGAAAATTTTACCAAATGAACCGATCAAAGAGAATGTTTATATAAAATACATGCTGTTAAGAAGAAAAAATATTTATCCTAATTTTAATTTATTTCTGGTAGTGTGGATAATAAATTGGTATTGCTGTAATATATCCTAATTCATCCATAGAATTTGATTTTTACAAAATCTCATTTTTGTTTATTTTTGGTCGAGTTTGATTCATCTATTAATACCCACTTTCATTTGTGTAGTTCAGTTTTTTTTTACTTAGCTTTGATTATCTGGTTTTGTGTATTTCGTTCTTTGACACCAACTTTATGAAGAATTTTTCGCAAATAACGACTGAATGTTAGTTGGTTTAGTACGCTTTTCTTTGCTTTTTTTTGGCAGTTTATTACTCATGACCCTGAATGTGTGTCCTGAAAGACAAATATGATCAGTCTAATCAAAATTTGTTTTCTTAAAACAAAATTGTGAACCAAAAGCACTCAATGATTTACACCATTTTTATGGTTATTACATTGAATCTTCTGCACCTGTGGAAAACTCCGATATTAGCATAATTAATAATTATTCATTATATAATGATTTTAATAATTTTCTCACATCCTAACTTCTGCAAGTCTATTAATCATGTGATTGAACTCGTATTAAAGAGAAGTTTCCAAAAATGACTGAATATACAGGGTGATGTATTTAAAAAACCAAAGTAATAATATCAGAGAATATGTAGAATTCGGACTAGCAATATACGAGATAATTGGCCGTTTCTAGACTTTTGGTCCACTCTGTATAAATATGGCTTATTCTTTCTTTCATTCAATTTGTATGATACAAATTTATGGAATAAATATACCATTTAGATGGTTTTGAAAAAATGCTGTATATATATATATAAATAATACATATCAATTATAATTTTTGAACTACTTCCTCGGTGTGATAATAAAAGTTATAAATATAGTTTTATTTAAAATAGGGCCATTTTTAAATTTATGCCCCAAGTTTTAACAGGGATGGAATTGATTTAATGGCACACACTATTTATTTATAATTATTATAGTTTAAATATTTCTTTATATTTCTTTCTTTTTCAGAATTTCAAAATGCCTGAGGCAGATTTAGAGAATTACCCAGATAGAATAGCCGAACTCTACGATGGAAAAACAGTTTTTATTACGGGAGGCACTGGTTTCATGGGCAAAGTATTAGTTGAAAAGTTGCTTAGATCATGTAGCGGATTAAAGAAACTAATTTTATTGGTGAGAACCAAAAAAGATAAGAGACCAGATGAAAGGATCAAAATCATTATGGACGATCCTGTAAGTATATTTAATTTCATGAACCTTATCAGAAATAATAACCAGTTAACAAAATTAACAAAATTATTCGCCTAAGTGGGTTTATTTTTGTTTTTATAGCTATTTAAATACTTTTATTTATTTTGTTATGTCTTCATCTATGTAATTTTACTAACTTCCATGTATGTTTTATCCTGAGTAATATTATATTTTGGTCCGTACTATTTTAGTCCTGATGAAGTCTAAATATATAGATGAAACGTCGGATAACTTAATTGGGTACAATTTCGAACTCGACCCTTAACCCGAGAATTCCCGTTTATAGTTTATCAAGAATTAGAACGATAGAAAATAAAAAAAAAATTTATTAATCATTTGAAAAAAATACATACAGGGTGGCCTAACGAAAACGAAACAGAGTCTTTATCAGGAACTGCGTCAACATTTTAGAAAAACACAGGGACCCGTCGATTTTTGATCAAAGGGGGACACTTTTTTCCGGTATTTTCGACTTCTCTACGTACACCTCCAAGCGAGGGTAACAATCGCCCCAAAATACTTAAAAGGCATTAGGGGTCGACTAAGGCATCATTTTAAAACCCTTTCAATTCTCTTTATAACACTTTTTAAATTTTAAAATTCGGCCTGATACTTTTTAACAAATTACATTTTAAAATTTAAATTATGTACTTGTTTAGTTTTTAATAAGAGTTTTTAAAATTGGAGAGGGCATCCTTTAAAATATCTTTTAATTTGGCTGAAATTTTGCACAGAGGGGCCTTGAGGGTCAACAAATGTCGGAGCAGCGTCAGTTCCTCGGAATCTCCTTTACTTTTTGTATCATTAAATTTTTTTAAATTACTTCCAAATGTTAGCAAAAAATTCATTAATCGAAAAATGTGTCGTCAGAGTTGTTTACCTAAAGTTAATATCACTTCCTTAATGTGAAATAGAATTAATTTTTCTTCGATAATAGATATTTTCGGGATATTCCACCTATTTGCGTAATTTTCGTTTCAATTCCGATTCCGTCACAGTAGACACGGCACATAAAAACCATAGATGTTAGTACCGCCACGGTTTCGGGGTGGCGCTGTTGGCAAGTAATGAAAATAGAGAATATGTACGTAATGACCGAAATTATGAATGAAAATAGTAAAATAGTAGTAATAGTAGTATTAGTATCGTATATGTGATGAATAAAAAATTTTTGAATGAAAATCCATAATTTGAAGATTTTTGAAGATATAATTGTGATTTTTTCATAATAATATAAAAAATTAGGATTTGAATAAAAAAATTGGGTTTTTATCCAAAATAATTGAAATAATAAGGATATTCTAGGTTTGAAAAATTATAAGAAAAAATAGGATTTTAATAAAAACATTAAGGATTATTAAAATAAGGTATTACATTTTTTGACAAACATTTTTTATGGAAAAAAAAATTAAAGACTGTTATAAAGAGAATTGAAAGGTCTTTAAAACCGTTTTTGTTATCTTTGAATTAAAGTTTTGTTGATGTTGTACAGGTTGGAGTCAGATGGATTCCATCGGAAACAGATCAGATTTCATCACTAATTACGTAATTTTCCTAATAGATCATCCATTTACGAGGCATGTTTTTTTAGGGAGCTATTAGGAAAATATTTGAGGTATCTAACTTTAAGAAAAAAATTTTTGTTTACTCTCATACTTTTCTAGGCAATTACCTTTAATATTTTTATTCATAAGGATAAATAATTGTTAACAAAATGGACTTAAAACCAAAATCATCACGTAGCATTTTAAGGTTTTATCAAATTATGATAATTCGGGTTTTAAATAGTGAACTATTAAACTTAAGAATAATCATTCTCCTTCCACATTTTTTAGATAAGTGCAAAAGTCACTCTTTGCTTATAATTCTAATGATTACTACCTTTACGATACAATTTAACATGTTTAAACGCTACAAATTACTGTTATTTTCGCAAAAGGTAGTGATGATTCGTACTTAGGAAACTACATTAATGTTGTTGCAACTATAAAACAAAAACGGCATTTGGATTCAGCTAAACAAAAACTGTTCAAATCGCTGGACTAAAATACATTAAACCATAATTATAAACCGCGTTTCCTATTTCACATACCATTTTCCATCTACCTTCGAAATTGCAATTAAATTTTGCAACACGAAAGTTTACGTACTTGTAAAAAATATTTTTTTGACGGCGCAACAATGATTATATCGAAAGCTATTGCAAAATTTTAAATGGATAATAAGAAGCAAAGAGAATGTAAATACACAATGGTTCAATTGCATCTTCCAGGTCAATGTTAATAAAATACAAGACACTGACTTTTGGTTCTCACATGTTTGAAAACAGTAAAATAAATGTGGTTTTTGATTTGCCAATATTAATATTGGTCGTAAAATAGTATTTACAACCGATTTCCATTTAATAGGCAAACTATAAAGTTAATTATGAATTATAAACTCACAAAGTTTTATAAATCTATGAGGTATTTACAAAAATAATTTTAATTTGTTTTCTATTGGCCAATTTTTTTAATTCTTGTGCGGTAAACTTGTTAACGAAAATAAATAATACGATAAAAATTAGGTGAACATTATTTTCTCCACGACTTTAGTTGGATTTGTTAATTCCAAAATCATTTTTAATAAAAGAATGTAAACATTTTCTCTCTTGAAATAGAATATTTATACTGAAACATTTTATTCTTATGTGTTTTGCATGTATTTTCATTCTATAACAAGTGATGGAATGATATTCTTAATTGTTCTGTCAATTTCAAATGTTCAGATGAAAATGGCTGCGTGGTAATAATTTATTTTCAAACAAATTTTAATTGAAATAAAATAATGAGTGAAAAATCGAGTAAATTTCTGATCGTGGAGAAAATATAGTCTGTTACTTAGTTAGAATAACAATATTCGATATTCGTGGTTCTACTCGTATCGAGTTTTTTTATTCTAACCTTGTTACTGTTCATTTCTTCTATATTTACAATTGACTAAAACTAAATGAAATCTTAAAAGAAGGTAACTACAAGAAATTAAACTTTAATTTTTTGTTTTTACACTTACTTGTTGTTTTAAAAGAAATTAACATACGAAATGTCACAGGGAAGTATTCTTGGGTCAATTTACTTTACTTTACTTTACTTTACTTTACTGTAATAGAAAACTCAACGAGCTTTAACTACATTTGCGAATGAGGCAGCAATACTAATCGTAGTACTGCTTAATTCGAAAATTACAAAAAGCATGTGATAAATATATTATATTTGAACAACTATAAAATAAAATTTAATAACAATATACATCAACTACTGAACCTTACGAACAGAAACATAAAAAAAGATACATTCGCAACTTGGAATTTTTCAACTGGGGACTAATACAATTTAGTTTAAGTTAGGTAAAGTCAGGTTTCATTTCAATAACACAAGTTAAGCTAAAATAGATTAGTAGGTTTCTACACATAATATTATGTATGTTTTTCAATACTAGTACTAGTAACAATTTTGATGTGGAGTGTGAGGATGTATCTTTTAGGGATCGTAGAATATCCCGTGCTAAATCGAAATTCATTCTGATAAAAAAAGCTATTCAAAAAGTTCCCATGGTTTAACGAATAAATAACCTAGATGCGGAAGAATATAGTAAAAAGTGTTAGTTAAATAATTAATTAGTAGAATGAGCATCTGACTTGCTTTTAGAAAATCTAAACAAAGAATTCCAAGAAATATAAATTATCTCTTCGACTAACTCATAAACAATTTAAGGTTGTGCTAACTATGGTAACACCTGCAATTCAACGCTTTAATACTCAAATGACAGACGCAATTTCATATAGCATAAAATCGGAAATAACACTAAATTTGAACATTTGTTTCATGTTTCCAAACCAACAATAACAAAATACATACCAGAATCTATGAGGCGTTAAAAGATTTCATACAAGTAAGTATTAATAATTCATTAACAATACACTTTCACTGCGTGGATATGAAATAATTTAATTGTCTCCTATGGCCTATAGAACAAGTTTTGTTAAACAATCGAGAATGTCTTGGGAGAGGATTGTTGGAAGGAATAATTCGTATCAAAATACGTTTCATCAACAACTTCAACTGCATCAATAGCTTGATGAAGAACGTTGGGAGGGAACCATGACGTGTATTGGAGTTACCATCATGGGGCAGTACCGATTTAGTGTTGCCTCTAATTTATTTTTGACGTTTCAACTGTTTTTATTCGAACTGTGTTAACTACATTGATAATTCTAGAAGTAAGAACAATATTAAGAAATAGTACAAACGTCAGTACCCGAAGGGATCATCATTTTAACCATAAATTAACATTTTGGGTTCAAACTACTTCACGGAAAGAACGTACATATCATCCTCAGATTGAACTGATTATCTCAATTTTTTTGCACACACAAAGAAATTCATAAATACACGAGAGAAGTCAAGAGTAGAAGTGAGAAATCAATCTTAGACTACATAATAATAAACCAAAATTTCAAGAAAGAAGTTAAAGATACCAGAGTGCGACGATGACCATTACTTAGTAATCCCAAAAATATACATATTAGAAAGAAAAAAATACAGAAGACATAAAGTCAAAGGAATTAATAAAAAATTATAAATTAAAAGAACCTGAATTAGCATAAAAGTATAAAGCACAACCAGAAAAAGAAATGGAAGAATTAAACAAACACAAACTTGAAAACACTCAAAAACAAAAATAGTGAAAGTTGCACAAGAAACGTGCGAAATTATAAGTATTAATAAAAACAAAAAGCAAACAAGATGGTGGAATGAAGAAATAAAAGAGGCAGTAAGGCAGAAAAAACATATGTGGAAGAAATACCTGAAAGCGAAAACGGAAGAAAGCTACTCAGATTATCAACATCAAAGAACAAATGTAAAAAAAAATAGTCAAGATAGCAAAACAGAAGTCGTGGGAAGAATTCGGAGAAAAAATGGAATAAGACAGCCATAGCAATCATAAAATATTTTACAAAATATTGAAATCGTTTATGAATAATAAACAGCATAGCTGCAAATATATCAAATAAAAGGACAAAGATATCATGATAAAATGGAAAGAATACTTTGAGGATATGCTTAATACAGAACAGATAATTATAGGACAAGAAGAAATAGAGCAGCAGATAAGCATAGAAATACCAGGAGACAACGAAGAAGAAATAAAGATAGAGGAAGTATAAGTAGTAATAGCCAAAATAAAAACAGGGAAAGCGGCAGGTCATGACTGCATAATACGGAAAATGATATGGGAGCAAGAAGCATAGAAATGTTAACAATTTATGGGAAGAAGAAAGAATTCCAAAAGAATAGAAAATAGGGCTACTACTACTACCTATCTCCAAGAAAGGTGATTACTGCGGATGCACGAAATATATACGAATAATAATGTTAAATATAATAGCCAAAATGTATGAAAGAATTCTAGATAACAGGCTTTAATTACACAAAGTGATTTCAGAAAAGGAAGGGAAATACAAGACCATATATTCACCATAAAACAAATAATAGAAAAAAGAGACATAAATGGCTTTTATAGATCTAAAAAAGGCGTTTGATACTGTACCAAGATAACTAATATGGGATCGCTTAAAAATACAAGGAGTAAGTAAAAATTTAAGAAGCAACATAGAAAGTAGTATATACAAGGACACAAAAATCTATGTTCCAAACAGATAGAACCTATTTTAAACCATATGAATCACTTTATAATATTAATAATGACATTATTTACATTAGTTATATATTTGCTATTTGGGATCAGGGAAAATATATTTTTTCAATGTTAATGATCGACAGTTAATTTTTATTCAGATTCAAACACGGGAAATATTTTTTTGGATGCGTATGGTAGAATGTTTTTATATGTTATTGTAGCTGAATAAATTAATGTAATATGTCATGTAAAATATATTATTGTTCGACACAAGACACCTTTATCGAAGATTTCTAATGCTAGTTTCGAAGATTTTTTATCGCGTTTTCTAGGATCTAATCTGAATCTAAATAACATGAATCTTTTGAGTACGAACCTGAAGTATTTTCTTAGATTGCCGGTTTGTCAAAGTCAAATTAATTACTAAATATATTATCATTATTTGTGAAGTTATAAAATAATTGAGATGTTGAAAATGATTCGCATTATTTCACAAAACAGTGTATTATTATTATTATTATTATTTCTTTCGAAACCACCATTTGTTTATTTCAAAAATCACATCGCAACTATTTTTGTATATATAAACAAAACCACATTAAAAATAATAATCATTGTTAAAAAAGTTTACAAATAATAATTTAAATTGTAAAACGTTTGCTAGTGACACTAATCCAATTAAAAACCAAATTCTGGGATTGTTATCAGTTTTGATTGACTGACCACAATTTGACGTGCCTCAAATTTTCGATTCATTTTATGGGATTTGTTTTAAATGTAGGTATATTTTTTTAGGATGGAATATGAAAATTGTTCTCTTTTTGGTGTTATCTTTGTAGTTATATATTGTTCAAACTTCAGTGAATTGTAAACAGAAAAATGAATTAAGTTTAAATTTATATACAAACTCTTGCAAATTACAAATTATAAGTGTATCAAGCCAAGAATAGTGAAAATTTAATTAAAAAACGATTTGTGCAACACTGAGTGACATTTAGCGAGTGAAACATGATTTAAAATTAAAATGAATTTGTAAGAATTTAGTGCCTTTCAATATTTTTAATTATGTACTAAATTAATATTGAGGTAAAAGTTCTATATTTTATTTACCATTCCCAAGTGCCTGAAATTAGTAGAAACAACGATCTTTCATTATTTCATTATTTCTAACTTTTTTATTATAAATAAGAACAAATCAGCGGCTGCTTATATTATGTATGGTATTCAGAGAAATCAGTGGTTTATTGGCGATTTAAAAATAAAAGAGTGATTATAATGATTGTTTCCACCCTTACTTTGTGGAATCTATCTATTATATATGTAAAAAATAAAATATACCTACTTGTCTTAAAATTCCACGATTTTCCGAATTTTTTTAAATATTCTTCTGACAGTTGTTTCGCTAAATAAAATATTATTTTTAATTGAACTTTATTTTAATTTAATTTAATTCCAATATAAATAAATGAACATGCAGTATTTTCAAGCCGACCTGCACCCATTTATTGCGGTTTGAAGATGTTAAGACCTACACAATGAGGTTTCTTCAGGTAGTTGATTTATTACAGTAAAGTCAACGCTACAATTTAAATTGCAGCTATATATTCCAGCAGTTATTATTTCCCGAGTACCTATAGTTTATAACAATTCAAAATTTTTTAAATTTGAAGTTGTTTATAACATTGTAATAATCATTAAAATACCAGTTTTTTTTTTGAAGTCGTTAAAAAAATTTTTAACTATCAATACAAAAATTAGTAGGTTTTTTATTTTAAACAGGTTAATTAATCCTGAAATAAGTAGTTTAAATTATGATACATATAATACATAAACAAGGTAAATGTTTAAATGCTTTTATAATAAACAAAAATAAAAAGAAGTATGTGTTATAATTAAAACTAGGAAGCAATAATTTTTCCGAGCACTTACAGGTATCGATTAATTATTGTTATAATTTGTTACAATACTTAACCTTGAGTCAGAAAGTTATTTTGATTAAATAATAATTTGTGGAAACAAATAAAAAAATGCGATATGCTTTCCATCTTACAATACGTAAAACATTATTATTACGCAATATTCATAATAGTCTGTTAGAATCTTCAATTTTGAAAAATTTAATACCTGATAAATGCTCCTTGTGTATTAATAAAGAAAAGTGATACAATGCCTATTGAGATATCCGGATCACTTTTATTTATTATGTCAGAGTTTTCGATATATATACAGGGTTAGGATAAAGTATGGAACTAAGTAAATATCTTTAAAACGAAACGGGCGATATTTATGAAATTTTCTAGGTAAGTGCAATGGGGCAAAATGCATCTGATGTATATTTTTTTGTTTTTTTGTCCAATCTATAAATTGGCGTTGAATAAATAAAAATTTTGATGTATGGCAATAAAAAAGTTGCATATGTTTAAATCACAAGACCTAGTTAAATATGGGATTTCAATATTCCTGTCGTCAAAAAATTTTCCAAAATATTCCAATGTTTTCTGGTCATATGTGCTGTATAACAATCTTGTTGGAAATATCAATTTTGTAATTCGTCATCATCCAATTGACTTATCAATGGCCGAGTATCTCATAATATCGTGCAGAAATAATTGTACATTTAAAAAATGGGAGTCACCAATTTTCTTCGACATGTTCTAATCCAAACACCAACTTTTTGGGGATGCAATGGTTGTTCAACAAAAAGTGAAGATTTTCAAATGACCACCACCTCATTTTCAATTAATGAACATATCCAGTAAAATAAAATTAAGCTTCATCTGAGAAAAGTCATGGAAATCATTTTGGAACAATTGATAAATTTCGGTCGTCTTGGATAATCCACTGGAAAAAAGTTCATGAAAACATTGCGGTTTGTATGCATGACACTGTCAATTTGTTTTAGAATCAGGCATAAGACAAATTTGTTTTTTGAGTAACTACTAAAATGACTGTTTTTGGATTTTCATCAATAATATGCTGAACGGTTTCAATATTTTCAGTTTTACATTGAGACAGCCGCCCACTGCCAGTTTAACGACCGACTTCACAAAATTTGTAAAACATTGTAAAAGCCATTGTAGTCAAACGTTAATTTTGCCACTTACCATTTACTTTCACAACTGTACGGAAGAAACATTCGATAATTTTTGCTTTTTGCTGCATGTGGAATACCATTTTTTATATTTAATTTGCTAAATAAAAGTTTTGAAAAATTCGACACTAACATCAGTTTCTATTTCAAGATTAAAATGTTATTCTTTGAAAATGGCTAAAGTACCCACCCAAAGCATTTAAATTTCACAGCATACTCCAATTATGATTTTGGTCAATGACTCTTTAATACAAATGGTAGAAAAACTTTTTTTTTCCTATATTTAACAACTACATCCAGATTATTTTTAGTTATTCGATTTGCTGAAGAAAACCAGGGGCCCAGACATTATAAAAAAAGTGGTAGCAGTAGCTGGAGATGTCATGCTTCCCGACTTGGGATTGTCGAAGGAAAGCAGAGAAATGATTAAAGAAGAAGTGGAAATCATATTTCATTGCGCAGCTACAATCAGATTCGACGAAGCACTGAAGAAAGCTGTCTTGTTGAATGTAAGAGGCACGAAACTTATGTTGGATTTGGCGAAAGAATGCAAAAAATTGATGGTATGCTCAGTTATATTTGTATATATATATATATTTATAATTTATTATGAATATAAAAATGTGTATCACTGTTAATACAAAGTTTCTTTATAACAACACTGTGTAGTGAATATTGGTCTTAGATTAAAAATATTTTATAACATGTCACCTAAGTGTAAAACATCAAATTCTTTTTTTTTAAAGGATCTCCACTTGTTTCAATTTTCAAATAATTTATTTTGGCGTTGAAGAAATTACTCTCATAGCTCGAAATTTAAACTGTTATACAAACATACAAATTTCAATGGTTTCAGGCAGCAGGAGTATAAAATCCGAAATATTGCAATTTTTTTATCTTCACAGTCCAAACAATTCATTTTTGACTCCAAGTGTAACACATGAAATATAATCAAATAAAAGTGCCCATTTAAAAAAGACCACTTTGATGTATGTACGAAATATCAAGAATATCACAAAATATTTTTGAACACTATAGTCACTATTGATCTACACAATAATGCTCCACCGTTTTAACATAAAACACTGTACCGTAAAAATATAAAGTTTTTTTTTAGATTTTTTCACACCTATCTACAGCCTATTGCCATCTCCATGAAAGAATTTTACATGAAAAAGTTTATCCGCCTCCTGCCGATCCTTATCACGT
Organism: Hermaeophaga mercurialis; assembly: GCA_951812935.1. Lineage (NCBI taxonomy): Eukaryota > Metazoa > Arthropoda > Insecta > Coleoptera > Chrysomelidae > Hermaeophaga > Hermaeophaga mercurialis. Next base: position 6,369,087 of record OX638358.1, on the reverse strand, counting down.
CATTAAAACAGTTGAGTGGATGAACGATGAAGTCCTAGAAACAATTACACCTAAGTAAGTTTTAAATATATTTCTTTTATAATTTTTTTCTGGTACCATAAAGTGGTTTATGAACTTTTTTACCTTATTTTTTTTAATTTTATTTATCTTTATTTTTAGCGGTTTTGAAATTGGATAGGAGTTATTATATCATGGCAATTACTTAGGCCATCTTTAAGTATTGCATTCTTCTAAAAGCTTTAACTAAAATTGAATTTCCTTTTAGGAATGTTTAAAAATCTTATTCTTTATCCAGACATAATTATTTATAAAATAAAATGACAGAAACACACGCACTCCTTTTTGTTGCTTAAGAATATAACATGTTCATTTACCTCTACGAAAAAACATATTTTTATTTGGACCCAGCCCTTCCACTATATAGTACTTAAAAAATAACAAAGTTGGATTTATTTACTACAATATTTTTTAATTTCTTCGAATATTTAACCTCAAACTCATCGTTAGGTATCTAAGAATTAACAGTGGACCCGATTTTCAAAATTGTTGCCTTAGCTAAACAAAACCGAAAATGTTTATCCTCAACTCCCAATGATACTAATACAGTTAGCAAAATGTACGTTGGGTTATTGTGATGTTGTTTAACAATTACTTTATGTAGCAAATATCTTCATTACAGTCCAAAGAAGCTTCTAACTTTTTACACTTCCTATATATTTATTCAGGCTTTAACTACTTTTAAATATGATACCCTTTAAACTAGTTCTTCAGATATATCAATTAGAGTCGAAAACCTCTAAAGCTGTAGTTGAAGATTATATTTGAGATGTTTCATTGTCATGATGAAGTTTCCAATACAAGCTTGTTTTCATTACTACGAGTTGTCACAGCGAATATCTACTTAAACGTAAAATAGCATAATTTATTTATGTGGACGTAAAGTTACTAATGTTACCTTCAATATCATCAATTTTCAGCAATTTTTCTAGATTCACATTTCTTGTTTAGAATTTTGTCGATATTAGTAAGTCTTTTATAAAAATTAGGACACCAACCTTTTTTTAGCGTATGACTTTCATTATAAAACAAACGTAAATATCATATCATATATATGGGCGATATTATTAAACTTCTTAAAGAAAAATCCAAGATGTATAGGAAGTACAAACGAACAAATAATATTGCTTTACTATTATGAATTTAGTAAATACAGGCTAAGAATATAATAAAATGTAGGGAAGCATATGATTTATATTTAAAAATTTTTCAGATTAAATTAAAATATGAACCCAAGTGTTTTAGTCATACGTTAATAACAAAAATAATACTTCAAAAATTCCTGGAAGCATGTTTTATTATAATGAGTGTAATAACAGTGCCTAAATAAGAGCCAATGCTTTCAGTCCATTTTTTGGAAGTGTTCATTCTATACCCAATATCAACGAAGAAGAAAGTTTTAACTCGAATATCGTCCTGGATGTTAGTTGTGAACCAATAATAGAAAGGGAAATTTCAGAAACTGGAAAAAAATTATCCCAACAAAAAGAAAATTATCTCATCACCACATTATTTGACTATTTCTTATTGACATGATGCACCAGAAAAAAGTCAATGTTATACACAAGCTCATCAAAGAAGATCGACGTTTGACATATCGCGACATTGAGGCACCATTGGGGATTTCAAACACTTCAATTCGAAAAATTTTACATGAAGAATGATGTGTAAAAAAATGACTTTCCCGTTGGATACTGCATCTATTGATCGAAGTAAAGGAAGAGGTTTGGGTCAATTGATGTTAACTAGACTGATTCAACGCAGGAAACTCTAAAAACGTCTACAGCATTGTCAGTGGTGATGCATCGTGGATTTACTCATATAAACCCGAAAATCGCCAATGGTGTGTTCGAGTGTTCGTAGGTGAAGAAAAACCGACACAAGTTATTTGTTCTTAAAGTGTGTCCAAGAAGATAATAAAGTAGGTCATGTTTCAACAATCTCTCTTCAAGATCAAAGACCCGAATTACGAATCGTCCTCTACCAAGACAATGCAAGTTTGGACACAACTCGCAAAACAGTTGAATTTTTAGACCAATAAAACGTCGAATTGTTAGACCATTCTCCGTACAGTCCCGACCTAAGGCTTAATTATTTTTTTCCTTTCTGCAAATCAAGAACAGTCTACGTAATCACAGGTTCCAGTCACCAGAAAAAAAAGGAGATACCTTCAAAATGCAAATTTGACTGTACAAATAAAGAAGTGGAATAACTGCTTCCAGAGTTGGTTCGAGCGAATGCAAAAGAGTATTAATTTCTTGGAGAATATTTCGACAAACAATAAAGTCCTTAAAAACTATCTACTGTTGTATTTTAGATCTATAGGCAAAATTAAATAGAAAACCCTTGCATATGATTGTAATTAGAGCCAAATTACAATACCGTGCTTTAATTTGTAATACTTTATAAAGGGTGTTTCAATAAGAGCGCAAGATTTTAAGGTTAAATCAAACATTATTTTCTCTAACAAAGTATTGAAATATTTATTGATTTATAATGTATATATTTAGGAACTATGTATGAAACAAAATATATTCGGCTTTGCTGGCACATGTGTACTCTTTTGACAAAATTTGAAATAACATTATTGTATACATGTGGCGGTACTTCATTGATGCAGCGTCTAATTTCGGCCTTCAATGCTTCGGTGGTTGCGGGCTTGTTGGTATAAATCTGTGTCTTCATGTAACCCCACAGCCAGAAGTCCAATGGTGTTAAATCACAAGAACGTGGCGGCCAATGCTGGTCACCAAATCGGGAAATGACACGAGCAAACTCGTGCAAGACAATAAATGTTTCACGAGCGGTATGACATGTGGCACAGTCTTGCTGAAACCACATGTCAAGAGCAATACGTTCCAATTGAGGCAAAAAAACTGCGTTATCATAGCAGGATAACGTTCCCCATTCACCGTTAATGCATTACCTTCCTCATCTTCAAAGAAATACGGTCCAATTATTCCTCCAGACCACAATGCACACCAAATAGTGAAATGTTTTGGATGCATTGCTTTTTGACGAATCTTTTGTGGATTTTCTAAGCCCCATATGCGGCAGTTTTGCCGATTAATAAAGCCATCGAGGTGAAAATGGGCCTCATCACTGAACATGATTTTGTTCGCAAAATCCGCATTCACTTCTGTTGGCTCAAGGATCCAATTCGTAAACCCTCTTCGCTGTGCATGGTTTGTTGGCAAAAGTTGTTGAGTCAATTGGACTTTGTAAGCGTGTAGATGTAAATCTTTAGTGATAATACGCTGAAGAGTGGCTGTTGTACTGTCCAATCCTTGTGCACGATGACGAATCGACGTCTCTGGATTTTCAGCCACATTCTCACGTACTGCCGTGATATTTTGTTGTGAACGACCTCTACGAGTTCGTATCTTATATTTCACATCATTAACTGAATCAGAAGATATATTAAGAACATTCTGTCGACCGATTATTGGATGCACTTTACGAGTCGTGTCAATCAAACTTTCACCATTTTGATAATAATGTTTAACAATCAGGACACGTTGTTCTATCGTGTAGTGCTCCATGGTTACTAATTCTCATCTATCAACTTTCGATCTGTCACTTTATAATTACGTGTCATTATGACGGCCAAATATGGCGGGTAATTCAAATCTTGCGCTCTTATTGAAACACCCATTATATGCACAATACTCAGAGATTGTTGAAAAGATCCAAAAGAAATTCCTCAGTTTTTAAGCTTCAAAGTACTGGAGCATATCCCCCAAGAGGTAGTAATAATGTTGCTTTATTAAAGAGATTCAACTTTATTTCTTTTAAAATAAATAGAAATCAATCATCAATCTTATTTTTACATCGCAAATCGATATCTTTGTTCTTCGGGTAATAGCTAGATATAATAATACGTTTTTGTGTAAAAGACCTCACAGTAACACCAATCTATTTAATGTGCAATAATGCAAACATAATTTCTACTTTTTGTTATATTTTTTGTAGTGTTTATGAACTATGTCTACGAGTATACTTTTCATGTGTTTGTTATTTAGTTTAGGTAGATAATAAATTATTTTCTTGTTAAATTGCTTTGTAATTCGGTAGCTGTTAGGCAATATACGTTATTATTATTATTATTTACAATGAATTTATTCATTTCTGTTTAAGGATTTTAGGTGACTTTCCCAATACGTATGCCTTCACTAAAGCATTAGGAGAGTCTTTGGTGGCCGATGAAATGAATAACCTACCAATTGTAATCTTGAGGCCGTCTATAGGTAATTACTCATCTTAAATAAAAAAGCTCAAAATGTCAAAATAATCGGTAATATATAAACATACTGTTTATATTCATCATAACATGCAAAAACCTTATTTTACAAGTAGGTAATTTTAAAATAGTTCTTAATTGTTTATTCAAGTAACCTTAATAGAAGTAATCGTCTAGTTTTCAATTCAAATTTTGTTCATAGAAATTTGGAAATACAACCTTTAACCTATAAGAACCGATAATCTAATTGTATTTAGGTTAGTTGACCAGACTAATATAAAATTAAAATTGGGAACTAATGAATATTGAAACTAGCTATATCATATCCGATTTTTTTATCTTCTCCGGAATTAAACTTAAAGTCCGAAGGTATTGCCATTGACTAATCAGCTGTATGATCGTCGACTTTTCTTTCGGTATTCACTCTATGTTTGTAAAAAAGTCTTAATTTAATTAAAGTCTAATCCCTTTTAAAAATTAAACGCAACGCCTATGTTTGGCTAATGTGGAAATAATTTCAACTGCAATAGAATAGACCATTTTGGACGTAATCAAAAGATACCTATTAGATTAGCTAACACCATTGATATAAACACTGCCAAATATCTTAGTAAATCTTTGCAAAGTTTATTATTTTTGACGTGATGAAAAAAATGTAACACATTAGCCAAACATAGGCGTTGCGTTTAATGTTTAAGAGGTATGAAACTTTAATTAAATTAAAACTTTTTTTACAAGAATATAATTA